>CP136056.1:85722377-86158583 GCA_032464435.1 Aegilops umbellulata
GAAGCCTCTACGCTTTTCTTCAAGGTCTTCAGCGAAGATGGCCGGCGCCTGCAATGCTGCCCCAACAGAGGTGATCCACGCGGCGTGGCCACGGGTGCTGAACTTACCCTTGGCCTTACCAACAGCTCTTCCAGTAGCAGCAGTGACTCCCTAGAATCCAGTGATTCTCCGGAGTCCAGCGACGATGACAACTACGAGCCACCGAGCTCTCGCCGCGCCCGAAGCGCGGCAGCAGTGTCCACCAGGCATCGTCGGTGACGCCCTGTGGACAGGGTTCTCCGAAGTCCTCTTCTTTTGTTTCCCTGCGCGGAATCGTGACGAGCCCCGCGGGGGTGTGTAAGAAATTGTAATACTTTGGCCTCGATGTTATTATTCCTAGTTTAGTGCTGAGATTGTGTATCCCGCCTTGAAACGGTGTTCCCTTTCGCTCTCGCGGTAGCTTAGTGCTCTACGCTTATAGGACCCAGTCCCCAGGTGGCTTCAGCCATCGCTGGTATGCTAGGTCGCGATGTCGTGGTCAAGTCCAGGAGGTGAGTGGCCCGAGGTCCGGTAAGAGCTCCTGAGGCGCGATGCATAGGAGGTCCCCTTTAGCATGCAAGTAGCTCCCTGAAGGTAGAAAAGGGAAACGGCCTTGCCCGAGCGAGATTGCGAGAGTCAAAGTATTGAATCATGAGGTTTACGCCATCGCATAGGTGGTGACTTATCTTGGTGAGTCCGCGATGGTCCCTTTGCTGCGAAGATAGTTGTGCTGCGATGCCCAACCGCATCCTGGTGGTAGTATTCTCAGGCAGGGTTCACGCCGACCCCCCTTCTTCCCCACTCATCTAGTGCTGTACATCCTTGGGTCCCGGCCCTCAAGGGAGGCTCAGCCGTCTCTGGTATGCCAGGTCGTGATGCCGTGGTCAAGGCCAGGGGGTGAGGGCTCAAGAGCCAGTAGGAATCCCTGAGGCGCGATGCTCAGGGGCTCCCCATTTAACATGCAAGCGATTTGCGTGAAAAAAAGAGTGGCTAGCGGGGCCGCCCGTAGTCCCGAGTCTGGAGGTCCTTGCGAGTTAGTCCGGGGAGGAGAACATAATACATAACCGTGCTTTCTATCTTACCGCTGATCTTTCCGCAAGAAGATGAAGGCACTGAGGTCTGGTGAGGTGATGTGCGCGGGGCAGGCCACGAGTAAGAGCTCGATCACTCAGATTTATCAGCACAGCAAGGACGGACCCGAGCACAGGCACTGTGCCAGCATGTGTAGCCCCCGTTGCGGGATGAGCAAGAGGCGGGTTAGCAATGCGTGGAGGCCGCGAAGGGCGACGAAGCACCGAACATGCATGTGATAATCATATGCGAATCATGAAAGAGTAAGGCGAGTTCTTGTAGATGCAAAAAATGATACTTGCCGTAGGGACGGACCCACACGGCTTGGGGATAATGCAGCCCGAGGGGCGCCCCCAACTGAACAAACCAAAAAGTGTCACCTGGAACCATTGCTAAAGAAGTGTTGAAGTAGCAGAAGATGAGTTTTGCAGAAGTCGCTCATCACGAGTCGCCCAGGTCCTGAACCTCATGAGGCTCTAGAGACCCGGGGGGCTCGCGAGGATCCCACGCCACCTCCGATAGGATCGCCTGGTGTCTGACCTCATGAGTTGCTAGGATGCCCCGTATATGGCGCTGGTGCGTGGCAGCCCTATTCAGCAAACCGAAAGGCATGGGAACGTAGGTGACGGGGCCCTTGAACCGGCCAACATGGGATGGCCAGAAGAGATCCTGAGATGCGGCTCTATTGAGCCCTGGGATATTAACATAGACGCGCAGCTCGCCTCCCTTGTCAGGGGAGGGAGCCGCGCTAGATGGTGCACTCCTGAGCGCCTGGCGCCTCGCATGGCTCTTGCCTCCTGAAGCTCCTTGGTTGCCTTGGGGATGAACTCCTGAGCGCCTGGCACCTCGTGCCCTCCTTGCGGAAACGCTTTTGAAGCACGCCTCCACATGGGGCCCGAGCGCCTCCCTCGTGATGTTGGCCAGGTCAGAGGCCCTCCAGAGGAGAGCCCCCGAGCCCAGCCTGAGTGGGGTGCCGAGTGCGCCTTCGTATGGGAGAGGGGAAGGCGCCCTTTCAGTGGGCGCATGTCCTGAAACATGGTCGTCGGATGACTCATCCTCCTGAGGTCCTAGGCGGAGCAGCAGTTTCTTGTTCTTGGGAACGGCCTCAGGAGGGTAGAAAACACCCTCGTCATCTGGGTTCTCGACCGCCGCAACCTGGTAGGCGTGCTCGAGGGAGCACACTGCGTCCTTTTCATCATAGGAAACCATGATGATGCCTCCGCTCCCTGGCATCTTGACGACATTTGTAGCCATGATGAGTTGCAGCCATGAACTTGGCCAAGGCCGGGTACCCGAGAATGGCATTATATGGGAGGCTAATGCGAGCGATGTCGAAGTCGATGAGCTCGCTACGGTAGTTGTCGCAGGTGCCGAAGGTGACGGGGAGGCGGATCTGCCCTAGGGGGCAGGTGGAGCTGTCGACAGCCCTGGAGAAAGGATTGGTGGGGCGGATCCGGCCGTGGGGCACATGAAGTAGGTCGAATACTTACACAGAGAGGACATTGAGGCCGGCGCCGCCATCGATGAGGGTCCTGGTGACCGCTACATTGCAGATGGTGGCGGTGCAGAGCATTGGGAGTTCACTGGCACCGACCATGGTCGCAGGGTGGTCCCTTGAGTCGAAGGTGAGGTCGGGCTTAGGCGCCACCCAGCCCGGAGGAGCTCCCCGTTGCACGTGGACGGCGCCCATCTGGCAGAAGACTGCTTGATGTGGCGGTCCGAGGCCGGCGCCTGCGAGCCGCTAAGGAGGGCCTCGACGGCGTGGGGCACTAGCGCCATAAAGCGCACGATGAAGAGGCCGCACAGCTCCACCCAGGAGGCCACTGAAGACTCCAGCAAGCCCAGGAGCCAAGCGCGTGATGTCTGCTACACAACCTTCTTCTTGTAGACGTTGTTGGGCCTACAAGTGCAGAGGTTTGTAGGACAGTAACAAATTTCCCTCAAGTGGATGACCTAAGGTTTATCAATCAGTGGGAGGGGTAGGATGAAGATGGTCTCTCTCAAGCAACCCTCAACCAAATATCAAAGAGTCTCTTGTGTCCCCAACACACCCAATACAACTATAAATTGTATAGGTGCACTAGTTCGGCGAAGAGATAGTGATACAAGTGCAATATGGATGGTAGATATAGGTTTTTGTAATCTAAAAACATAAAAACAGCAAGGTAACTAATGATAAAAGTAAGCGTAAACGGTATTGCAATGCTAGGAAACAAGGCCTAGGATTCATACTTTCACTAGTGCAAGTTATCTCAACAATAATAACATAATCGGATCATATAACTATCCCTCAACATGCAACAAAGAGTCACTCCAAAGTCACTAATAGCGCAGAACAAACGAAGAGATTATGGTAGGGTACGAAACCACGTCAAAGTTACCCTTTCTGATTGATCTATTCAAGAGTCCGTAGTAAAATAACACGAAGGTATTCTTTTCGTTCAATCTATCCTAGAGTTCATACTAGAATAACACCTTAAGACATAAATCAACCAATACCCTAATGTCACCTAGATACTCCTATGTCACCTCAAGTATCCGTGGGCATGATTGTACGATATGCATCACACAATCTCAAATTCATCTATTCAACCAACACAAAGAACTTCAAAGAGCGCCCCAAAGTTTCTACCGGAGAGTCAAGAAAACGTGTGCCAACCCCTATGCATAGATTCCCAAGGTCGCGGAACTCGCAAGTTGATCACCAAAACATACATCAAGTGAATCAATAGAATACCCCATTGTCACCAAGGGTATCCCACTCAAGACATACATCAAGTGTTCTCAAATCCTTAAAGACTCAATCCAATAAGATAACTTCGAAGGAAAAATTCAATCCATTACAAGAGAGTAGAGGGGGAGAAACATCATAAGATCCAACAATAATAGCAAAGCTCGCGGTACATAAAGGTCGTGCCAAATCAAGAACACGAGAGAGAGAGAGAGATCCAACACATAGCTACTGGTAGATACCCTCAGCCCCAAGGGTGAACTACTCCCTCCTCGTCATGGAGAGCGTCGGGATGATGAAGATGGCCACCGGTGAGCGATGCCCCCTCCGGCAGGGTGCCGAAACAGTGCCTCGATTGGTTTTTGGTGTCTACTGAGGCTTGTGGCAGCGGAACTCCTGATCTAGGTTATGTTCTGGAGGTTTCTGTATTTATACGAATTTTTGGCGTCGGTCTAACGTCAGGGGGGGTCTCCGAGTCGTCCACGAGATAGGGGCCCACGCCCAGGGGGGTAGGGCGCGCCCCCACCCTCGTGGACAGCCCGGGACTCTTCTGGCCCAACTGTTTTACTCCGGGGGTTTATTTTGGTCCATAAAAAATCATCAAAAATTGGCACGTTAATTGGACTCTGTTTGGTATTCCATTTCTACGATACTCAAAAACAAGGAAAAACAGAAACTGGCACTACGCTCTAGGTTAATAGGTTAGTCCCAAAATCATATAAAATAGCATATAAATGCATAAAAACATCCTAGATGGATAATATAATAGCATGGAACAATAAAAATTTGTAGATACGTTGGAGACGTATCACCATCCCCAAGCTTAATTCCTGCTCGTCCTCGAGTAGGTAAATGAAAAAAATAGAATTTTTGATGTGGAATGCTACCTAACATATTTCTCAATGTAATTTTATTCATTGTGGCATGAATGTTCAGATCCGAAAGATTCAAGATAAAAGTTTAATATTAACATAAAAACAATAATACTTCAAGCATACTAACCAAGCAATTATGTCTTCTCAAAATAACATAGCCAAACAAAGCTCATCCCTACAAAATCATATAGTTTGGCCATGCTTCATTTTCGTCACACAAAACGCTCCCATCATGCACAACCCCGATGACAAGACAAGCAATTGTTTCATACTTTAGTATTTTCAAACTTTTTCAACTTTCATGCAATACATGAGCGTGAGCCATGGATATAGCACTATGGGTGGAATAGAATATGATAATGGAGGTTGTGTGGAGAAGACAAAAAAGGAGAAAGTCTCACATTGACGCGGCTAATCAACGGGCTATGGAGATGCCCATCAATTGCTGTCAATGCTAGGAGTAAGGATTGCCATGCAACGGATGCACTAGAGCTATAAATGTATGAAAGCTCAACAAAAGAAACTAAGTGGGTGTGCATCCAACTTGATTGCTCACGAAGACCTATGGCATTTGAGGAAGCCCATTGTTGGAATATACAAGCCAAGTTCTATAATGAAATATTCTCACTAGTATATGAAAGTGACAATATAAGAGACTCTCTATCACGAAGATCATAGTGCTACTTTCAAGCACAAGTGTGGAAAAAGGATAGTAGCATTGTCCCTTTTATATTATTTTCTTTTTTTATTTGGCCTTTCCCTTTTTTTATTTGGCCTTTCTTTTTTCTCTTTTTTCGGGACAATGCTCTATTAATGATGATCATCACACTTATATTTATTTACAACTCAAAGATTACAACTCGATACTAGAACAAAGGATGGCTCTATATGAATGCCTCCGGCGGTATACCGGGATGTGCAATGAATCAAGAGTGACATGTATGAAAAATTATGAATGGTGGCTTTCCCACAAATGCGACGTCAACTACATGATCATGCAAGGCAATATGGCAATGATAAAGCGTTTCATAATAAATTGAATGGTGGAAAGTTGCATGGCAATATATCTCGGAATGGCTATGTAAATGCCATAATAGGTAGGTATGGTGGCTGTTTTGAGGAAGATATAAGGAGGTTTATGTGTGATAGCGCTTATCATATCACGGGGTTTGGATGCACCAGTGAAGTTTGCACCAACTCTCAAGGTGAGAAAGGGCAATGCACGACACCGAAGAGGCCAGCAATGATGGAAGGGTGAGAGTGCGTATAATCCATGGACTCATCATTAGTCATAAAGAACTCACATACTTATTGCAAAAATCTACAAGTTATAAAAACCAAGCACTATGCGCATGCTCCTAGGGGCATAGATTGGTAGGAAAAGACCATCGCTCGTTCCCGACCGCCACTCATAAGGAAGGCAATCAAAGAACACCTCATGCTTCAAATTTGTCACACAACGGTAACCATACGTGTATGCTACGGGTCTTGCAAAATTCAACACAAGTATTTCTCAAATTCACAATTACTCAACTAGCGCGACTCTAATATTACCATGTTCATATCTCAAAACAATCATCAAGTATCTGTAACATCCCAAAATTCTAAAATTTGGAATGTTATATTAAATAGATAGTTTTGATTGATTGTTTGATTGTTGTGTGATTGATTGACCGAAAGTGAGTGAAATTTGAAACTTTTTAAAAGTTAAATGAGAGGGGATAAAAGGACTTTCCCAAACTTTCATTTTATTTTATGATCTTCATGAATTCAAATTCTTTTCAAATACAAAACCCTAGAGAGAAGATGACATGACTTCTTCCATTTAATTAAATGAAAAGGGTATTTGAAAATATTTGAATTTCATTTGGAACTATTTTCAGATTCAGAAACTTTAAGCAACTCAATGATTTTCAAGAAAGAAGAGAAAATGACTTCTTCAAATCATATGAAATATGACTTGGAAGTTTCAAACAATAAAATTTAAAATCCCAATGAAATTATTTTTTAATTTGGAGTTATTTGGCTTTTATTCCAATTATTTTTCTTGAAAAATAAAACATATGGAAATTAGGGTAAAATGATTCCGTACATTAGAAAATTGGAGAGAAATAAATTTGAAATCATTTTGGTATTTTAAAATGATTTTTTACTGAGTTTTATTGCACCAGTAGCACTCTTTGATTTATTTAAAATTTTTTGTATTTTATTTGACATTAGAAAAATGTTTAGGTCGTACAAAATCTTTTTCTGCAAATTTTAATATATTATATGCCTATATAATATTTTTATTTTTATTTATTTGTCTGTTTTATTCTTTGATCTGTTTTTTTAACTCTCGGGCCGCCAAACTGGGCCGCTCCCAACCCAGCAGGCCTAACTGCGCGCCGCCTCCGTATTCGAGCTCGGGACGTTCCGCCTCGCTGCCGCTGTGTCCAAGCCGGGCATGTTGCCGCCTCCCTTGCCCCTGCCCCAAGCCGTGTCTCCCTCGGCCTTTAAAAGTCGTGGTCTGACCGCTTCCCCCTCCCGGCCCCTTCTCTTCGCAAGCCGCCGAGCCGCTGGATCTTGCCACCGCCACCGCAGCTCCACCGCCCTGCCCCGCACTCCGCCGTTGACTGCCGTCGGCGCCACCAGCGCACTCGCCGCTCCACGCCGCCCCTCCTCAGCTACTCCGCCGTCGCCGCCGTCGCCCCGCTCCTCCCTGGCGCCTGCCGCCGCGGGAAGCCGCCGGAGATCCACCGCTGGTTTTCGACGAAGGACCGCACCGAACCGGTAACAAAACCGCCCTGGTCCGGTTTAGTTGTTTGGTTTTCTTAGGTTTTGTTTTAAAACCGGTTTTCTTTTTAGTTAGACATAATTAGTGAATGTTCATTAGATTAGGTTCAGCAGTGAACAGTTTCATTCGTTAGCGTTTGGAAGCGAACGTTCGTTCGATAGGATTTTTCTTTTTCTTTTTAATTTCTGCCAGGGACCTATCTGTAGTGTTATTTTTACAAATTAGTCCCTAGTCTTAAATCGATCACTACTTTTTCCTCGTTTGTCCAAATCCAACGAAACCAATGCCCACTTCTTCGTTATGATCCCCCCTATCTAGTAATCCAACTAAAACATGTTTTTTAAAGTTTTAAAATTTGAATTCAAACATATTTGTATTTGAACTTCGTTTGATCGTAACTTGAGTTTTATAACTTCGATTTAGTTGATTCTTTTTGGAAATTGAAGCTCTTGACATAAACTTTATGATAACGCCAAATTCACATAATTTTGGTATTGTTAGAAAAAAAGTATGCTGCTAGATTTATTTGCCTGGTTTTGATGTTTTCCTAATTTTCTTCTTCGTTCTTTCCGATCTTTGAGTGATTGCTTATGTGTGGTTACTATTGCTTGCTTACGATAGATTGACCGGAGTGTGACGAGTAGAACTATTAGGAGTTATGAGTGCGAATCATCTACATCAACAGTACAAGGCAAGTTCACACTTTGATCATACTTTTCATTACCCAGTTTTTATGCATTAGTTTCAACCCTAAACAATTGCATGGTTAGGAATTGATAACATGTGAGTATTGGGAAGTAGTTGATGAGGTACAACCTATTACCTATTTTAGTACCAAACCCTTGGGAGTTACTTCTACGTTATGCTTATACTGCTATGCTATTCTCGTAGACGTGGATTGGTTTGCGAGAATTCATGAAAGATGTGAGAGACTATTTGTTAACTAAGGTTCAACTTAAGGTGGCTACTTTAATACACATCTTGGTGGATTGCTAGGGGCACCCTGGGGATATACCAGTGGACTTGCCCGGACACCTGGGGTTATACCAGTGTTGTCCTAGGACATCCCGGGGTTACACCGTGTGATCCTCCTATGATCCGCCACCCAGGCTCAAAGGGATCATAAGATTATTCATGCTAGAAACTTCCGTGTGCAACCACAAGCTATTATGGGCTCTAGCATAGTTGAGTATGTTACATGACCTCTTTCAGTGGTGGGCTAGCAGATGTAGGGGAAAGTAGGTGTAACTATCCACCCGGAGTAAAGAGTTTGTGCTGCTGAAAGACTGTGTCTAGCTCATCCGTTTTCTCAAACACCATGCAGTGCGAGAAATCCAACAGAGGAGATCGAGTCTTGTGGGAAAAACTGCGCAAACCTCTGCAGAGTGTACAAACTAATCATGATTAGCCGTGTCCCCGGTTATGGACATTTTGAGTATCTGGTTCTTGGATTATCATATGGATCTCATCACTCTACTTGATTAATTTGTTGGGTGTTAACTTTTAATTGGGATTGAGTTGGGGATATACCTTCTCAATATTTTCAACAAACTTTGTAGTTAAATAAAATATATTCCTTTGCAGTAGGGAAAAATTGGCTTTTCCGAAAAACATGTTAACCATAGAGCCTCCACCAGTAAAATATGCATGTAGCGATAGTCATTATTCAGCATTGCTCTACAGTGTGAATTTGCTAGTACATTCAATGTACTGACCCTTTGTGGCTGCAATGTCTCATGTTGCAGGATTCTTACGACGACTAAGTGATACGTTAGGGTTACGATTTCTACACTCAACTTTGCCGTTGGTATTGATGGGAATCCACAACCTTGTTGTTACTTCCGCTATTTGGATTGAGGTAATAGTATTTACGCTATTTTATACATGTGATTTACCTCTGTTATAAATCCTCGAGTACTGTGTGTCAGCATACCGATCCAGGGATGACACTTAAGCACAGAGACTTGACCGTCTGAGGTCGGGTCGCTACAGTATCAAACTTCTCATAGTATTCAATGCACTCTATATGAAAGTTTTTATTATACCCATCTTGGATGCCCATCATATTAGGACTAATTGTATAACCAAAGCAAATTACCATGCTGTTCTAAAAAACTGTCAAAATAATATAAGTGAAGCATGAGAGTTCATCTATTTCTTCAAAATAAAACTACCGCCATGCTCTAGGAAGATAGAAGTGAAGCACTAGAGCAAATGACAAACTACTGCAAAAGATATAAGTGAAGATCAATGAGTAGTTGAATAATTATGTAACTATGTGAAGACTCTCTAACATTTAATAATTTCATATCTTAGTATTTTATTCAAACAGCAAGCAAAACAAAAGAAAATAAAATGACGCTGCAAGCAAAACACATATCATGTGGTGAATAAAAAATATAGCTCCAAGTAAAGTTACCGGTGAACGGAGACGAAAGAGGGGATGCCATCCGGGGCATCCCCAAGCTTAGGCTCTTGTTTGTTCTTGAATATTATCTTGGTGTGCCTTGGGCATCCCCAAGCTTAGGCTCTTTCCACTCCTTATTCCATAGTCCATCGAATCTTTACCCAAAACTTGAAAACTTCACAACACAAAACTTAACATAAAACTCATAAGCTCCGTTAGTATAGGAAAATAAATCACCACTTAGGTACTGTTGTGAACTCATTGTAAATTCATATTGGTGTAATATCTACTGTATTCCAATTCTCTATGGTTCATACCCTCCGATACCACTCATAGATTCATCAAAATAAGCAAACAACACACGAAAAACAGAATCTGTCAAAAACAGAACAATCTGTAGTAATCTGTATCAAACGTATACTTTTGGAACTCCAAAAATTATGAAATAAATTGGTGGACGTGATGAATCTATCGATTAATCATCTGCAAAAATAATCAACCTAAAAGCAATCTCCAGTAAAAAATGGTAGATTATCCCATGAGCGTGAAAGTTTCTGTTTTTTACAGCAAGATCGCAAAGACTTCACCCAAGTCTTCCCAAAGGTTCTACTTGGCACAAACACTAAGGAAAACATAAAACCACATATAAAAAGAGTCTAGATGAATTATTTATTACTATACAGGAGCA
The DNA here is from genome assembly GCA_032464435.1 of Aegilops umbellulata. Classification (NCBI taxonomy): domain Eukaryota; kingdom Viridiplantae; phylum Streptophyta; class Magnoliopsida; order Poales; family Poaceae; genus Aegilops; species Aegilops umbellulata. Next base: position 85,732,944 of record CP136056.1, read on the forward strand.
AAAAGCAAAGAACAAAAATAAAATGGGTTTGCCTCCAAACAAGCTCTATTGTTTAATGCCCCTAGCTAGGCATGATGATTTCAATGATGCTCACATAAAAGATAAAAATAGTAACATAAAGAGAGCATCATGAAGAATATGACTAGCACATTAAAGTCTAACCCACTTCCTATGCATAGGAATTTTGTGAGCAAACAACTTATGGGAACAATAATCAACTAGCATAGGAAGGCAAAACAAGCTTAACTTCAAAACTTTAAGCACATAGAGAGGAAACTTGATATTATTGCAATTCCTACAAGCATATGTTCCTCTCTCATAATGATTTTCAGTATATGAATGAATTCAACAATATAACCATCACATAAAGCATTCTTTTCATGATCTACAAGCATAGAATTTTTATTACTCCCCACTTAAGCAAAATTCTTCTCATGAATAGTAGTGGGAGAAAACTCAACAAAATAACTATCATGTGAGGCACAATCCAATTGAAAATTAAAATAAAGATGACAAGTTTCATGGTTATCATTGTTCTTTATACCATACATGTCATCACAATAATCATCATAGATAGCAACTTTGTTCTCATAATCAATTGGAACCTCTTCCGAAATAGTAGATTCATCACTAAATAAAGTCATGACCTCTCCAAATCCACTTTCATCAATGTAATCATCATAAATAGGAGGCATGATTTCATGATAATAAATTTGCTAATCAAAACTTGGGGGACAAAAAATATCATCTTCATCAAACATAGCTTCCCCAAGCTTGTGGCTTTGCATATCATTAGCATCACGGATATTAAAGGAATTCATACTAACAACATTCCAATCATGCTCATCATTAAAATATTTAGTGCCAAACATTTTAATGCTTTCTTCTTCTAGCACTTGAGCAAAATTATCGGAATCCTTATTGTAACGAAAGACATTAAAAAGATGAAGCATATGAGGCATCCTCAATTCCATTTTTTTGTAGTTTTCTTTTATAAACTAAACTAATGATAAATCAAGAAACTAAAAGATTGATTGCAGGATCTAAAGATATAACTTCAAGCACTCACCTCCCTGGCAACGGCGCGAGAAATTGCTTGATGTCTACTACAGAACATTCTTCTTGTAGATGTTGTTGGGCCTCCAAGTGCAGAGGTTTGTAGGACAGTAGCAAATTTCCCTCAAGTGGATGACCTAAGGTTTATCAATCGAAGGGAGGCGTAGGATGAAGATGGTCTCTCTCAAGCAACCCTGCAACCAAATAACAAAGAGTCTCTTGTGTCTCCAACACACCCAATAACATTGGTAAATTTTATAGGTGCACTAGTTCGGCGAAGAGATGGTGATACAAGTGCAATATGGATGGTAGATATAGGTTTTTGTAATCTGAAAATATAAAAACAACAAGGTAGCAAGTAGTAAAAGTGAGCGTAAACGGTATTGCAATGCTAGGAAACAAGGCCTAGGGTTCATACTTTCACTAGCGAAAGTTCTCTCAACAATAATAACATAATTAGATCATATAACAATCCCTCAACATGCAAAAAAGAGTCACTCCAAAGTCACAAATAGCGGAGAACAAATGAAGAGATTATGGTAGGGTATGAAACCACCTCAAAGTTATCGATTCTGATCAATCTATTCAAGAGTCCGTAGTAAAATAACATGAAGTTATTCTTTCCGTTCGATCTATCCTAGAGTTCATACTAGAATAACACCTTAAGACACAAATCAACCAAAACCCTAATGTCACCAAGATACTCCAATGTCACCTCAAGTACCCGTGGGTATGATTATACGATATGCATCACACAATCTCAGATTCATCTATTCAACCAACACAAAGAACTTCAAAGAGTGCCCCAAAGTTTCTACCGGAGAGTCAAGACGAAAATGTGTGCCAGCCCCTATGCATAGATTCCCAAGGTCACGGAACCCGCAAGTTGATCACCAAAACATACATCAAGTGAATCAATAGAATACCCCATTGTCACCATGGGTATCCCACGGAAGACATACATCAAGTGTTCTCAAATCCTTAAAGACTCAATCCGATAAGATAACTTCAAAGGGAAAAATCAATCCATTACAAGAGAGTAGAGAGCGAGAAACATCATAAGATCAAACTATAATAGCAACGCTTGCAATACATCTAGATCGTGCCGAATCAAGAACACGAGAGAGAGAGAGAGAGAGAGAGGGAGAGAGAGAGGGAGAGAGATCTACGGGTACATACCCTCAGCCCCGAGGGTGAACTACTCCCTCCTCGTCATGGAGAGCGTCAGGGTGATGAAGATGGCCACCGGTGAGGGTTCCCCCCTGCGACAGGGTGCCGGAATAGGGTCCCGGTTGGTTTTTAGTGGCTATAGAGGCTTGTAGCGGAGGAACTGCCGATCTAGGTTTCTTTCCAGAAGTTTGGGTATATATAAGAGGTGTTGGCGTCGGGAACAAGTCAGGGGGTCCCCGAGCTGTCCACGAGGTTGGGAGGCGTGCCCAGGGGGTGTGGGCGCACCCCCACCCTCGTGGGCAGCCCGAGACTCTTCTGGCCCAACTATTTTACTCCATGTCCTTCTTCTGGTCCAAAAATAAGTTCTGTGAAGTTTCAGGTCAATTGGACTCTGTTTGGTTTTCCTTTTCTGCAAAACTCAAAAACAAGGAAAAATCAGAAACTGGCACTGGGATCTAGGTTAACAGGTTAGTCCCAAAAATTATATAAACTAGCATATAAATGCATATAAAGCATCCTAGATGGATAATATAATAGCATGGAACAATCAAACATTGTAGATACGTTGGAGATGTATCAAGGCGGACGACACAAGACCTCCTCGGGATGGCCTTACCGGGCTGGCTCGCGAGGGGCGGAGAGATCAAGGCAAGGGACACCTCGCGAGGTTCCTGTGACGCAAGCCATGTCGATTGGAGCAAGGCAGGCGCCAGCGCGCGCGGTGTCCTTGCTTCCTCTTTGGTGCTAAAGGGGCAAGATAACTTCAAAGGGAAAACTCAATCCATTACAAGAGTAAAGGGGGAGATACATCATAAGATCCGACTATAATAGCAAAGCTCACGATACATCAAGATCGTGCCAAATCAAAAACAGGAGAGATAGAGAGAGAGATCGAACACATAGCTACTGGTACATACCCTCATCCCCGAGGGTGAACTAGTCCCTCCTTGTCATGGAGAGCGCAGGGATCATGAAGATGGCCCCGGTGAGTGATCCCCCTTCCGGCAGGGTGCCGGAGCAGGGCCCCGATTGGTTTTTGGTGGCTACAGAGGCTTGTGGCGGCGGAACTCCCAATCTAGGTTATGTTCTGGAGGTTTCTGTATTTATAGGAATTTTTGGCGTCGGTCTCATGTCAGGGGAGTCTCTGAGTCGTCCACGAGATAGGGGCCCACACCTAGGGGGTAGGGCGTGCCCCCACCCTCATGGATAGACCGGGAGTCTTCTGGCCCAACTCTTTTACTCCGTGGGCTTCTTTTGGTCCATAAAAAATCATCAAAAATTGGCACGCCAATTGGACTCCGTTTGGTATTCCTTTTCTGCAATACTCAAAAAAAAGGAAAAAACACAAACTAGCACTGGGCTCTAGATTAATAGGTTAATCCCAAAACTCATATAAAATGGTTAATAAATGCATATAAAACATCCTAGATGGATAATATAATAGCATGGAACAATAAAAAATTATAGATATGTTGGAGACGTATCAGCGCGCGACACACCCATAAGGCCCATGGGCAGCCAGTTCTCCATGTCCTTGTTGTCGCCACCGGCCGCCCAAATAGCCTCCGTATACGCCTGGAGAAATCCTGCCAGATCCGTTGCGTCGTATTATAGAAGTGGCAGTTCCGGACTGAACTTGGGCAGACACTGTACTCGCTGCAAGGCGGGTGTGAAAGCTCGGAGGCCCATGGCGCCTCCGAACGCACTCGGCGGCCCGTTCGATGGAGTGGCGCCCGCCAGGAGAGTCGAACGGCGTTGGCGGGGTACAACAGGTGAAGAGGTGAATGCTCCATGCACCCCAACCTGGTGCGCCGAATGTAGGATTCAGGGCTCAGCAGACCCAATATAGATTCGAACTCTGGGGTGCGTGCGAAGAACTCAACCTCCCTAGTCTACCAACTCGTCGATCTCACGGCCTAGCTCGATGAACTGAAGAAGAACAGGACAAGGCAGTTTACCTAGGTTCGGGCCACCTTGCGGTGTAATACCCTACTCCTGCTTTGTGGTGGATTAGCCTCGAGGTGGGCTGAGGTTGAACTGGTACAAAGGGAGAACAACCTCAGGAGGTGTGTTCTTGTGTTTGTGTGGGCAGGTGAGGGTGTGGATGGCCTTAATGATCCGTCATCCTCTATGGTGGTGCCTAGGCTATACTTACAGTGGCCTTGGTCCTCTTCCCCCAAAATGAAGGCGGGAAGGGACCCCACAATGGCCAAATTCAAAGGGAGACAACTAGTACATCTTATCCTGGCGAAAGGTGGTCTTCACCTGCAAATCTTCTGGTTGTGACGACGTGGTGGCTCGGTGATGACCTCCATCCTGCTATCCTAGCGGTCTTGGTCTTGTTGCACCGAAATGGAAACCTTTGGCTGATCCCTCGGGAATCCGCGCCTGCTCTTGCTTCTTTAGCACCAAAGGGGAAACCTGCTGTACTGCATCCGCTGGTGCCCGCCTGGCCTTGATCGTCATGGATTGCGTCATCTCAACCTCTTGAGGCGAGCACTTGCATAGGAAACTCCGCTCCTTAGGAGCCAGCCTAGTGGAGGCCACTCCCTCTAGAGGTCTTGGCTTCGTCCGCCTGGGCGAGGGTCTTGTGTTGTTGATGCTGAAGATGGGTTGTACCAGGCCATCGATGGAGCCACGCCGTGGGCCGCAGGCAAGCAAGTCTGGGTACCCCGGTTCCCAGAGCACCTACAATTCCCATACGCCATAACCCACTTTTCCGTGTTTGTGTATCTATCACTCACGCAACACAGACAATACGCAAACCATGAACATATTGCAAACCCTACAGTGGGGATCCTTCTACCTCTTGAGCATGCGTTGGTTTTCCCTTGAAGAGGAAAGCGTGATGCAGCAAAGTAGCGTAAGTATTTCCCTCTGTTTTTGAGAACCAAGGTATCAATCCAGTAGGAGGCCACACGCAAGTCCCTCGTACCTACACAAACAAATAAGAACCTTGCAACCAACGCGACAAAGGGGTTGTCAATCCCTTCACGGCCACTTGCAAAAATGAGATCTGATAGAGATTATAAGATAATATTTTTGGTATTTTTATGATAAAGATTAAAAATAAATAAAGCAAAATAAACGGCGAAAGAAATAGCTTGTTGATGGGAGATTAATATGATGGAGAATAGACCAGGGGGCCATAGGTTTCACTAGTGGCTTCTCTCAAGATAGCATAAGTATTACGGTGGGTGAACAAATTACTGTCGAGCAATTGATAGAAAAGTGCATAATTATGAGAATATCTAGGCATGATCATGTATATAGGCATCACGTCCATGACAAGTAGACTGACTCCTGCCTGCATCTACTACTATTACTCCACACATCGACCGCTATCCAGCGTGCATCTAGAGTATTAAGTTCATAAGAACAGAGTGACGCATTAGGTAATATGACATGATGTAGAGGGATAAAATCAAGCAATATGACACAAACCCCATCATTTTATCCTCGATGGCAACAATACAATATGTGTCGTTTCCCCTACTGTCACTAGGATCGAGCACTGCATGATTGAACCCAAAGCTAAGCACTTCTCCCATTGGAAGAAAGATCAATCTAGTAGGCCAAACCAAACTGATAATTCAAAGATACTTGCAAAGATAAGCAATCATACATAAAAGAATTCAGAGAAGAGTCAAATATTGTTCATAGATAATCTTAATCATAAACCCACAATTCATTGGATCTTGACAAACACACCGCAAAAAGAGTTACATCGAATAGACCTCCAAGAAGATCGAGGAGAACTTTGTATTGAGATCCAAAGAAAGAGAAGAAGCCATCTAGCTAATAACTATGGACCCGAAGGTCTATGGTAAACTACTCACACATCATCGGAGAGGCTATGGTGTTGATGTAGAAGCCCTCCGTGATCGATGCCCCCTCAGGCAGAGCGCCGGAAAAGGCCCCAAGATGGGATCTCTGTAAGTGCATCTAGTGCCCCTTAGTGATTTTGGTGTATTGAAGACTTATAGGTTAAGGATCTAATGAGTTTATGAGTGTACACAGGTCTATAAGTCTATGAGGAGTTTGATATTTACAGAGAAAGTCGACCCCTAAAAATGAAGTTCTTCAACTGAAGACGTTGTTATTCTGAAGACTTTCTGAAGACTTTGAAAGTGAAGAAATTGGTGTGACCTTGAAGACTTGGTTATCATTTGAGGAACATGAAGCGTGAAGACTTTTGTTTTCGAAGTTTCATTTTCTCTTTCTTGAGTCATAGGAAACACCGTACTATTAAAGGGGGTCGAGGAAATACTAAGGAGAAAATTTCCATGTGATGCTCAACTCAAATCCTACACCTACCAATCCCTTCGAGTGAAGCCATTGGAAATCTCATAAAGTTCAGTCAATTTCTTCAGTGACAGAGACGCAGTTCTTCTGGTCACTGAGGACTTTGCTCTGACTGAGGAGTTAGGAATTCGCCAGTGTGAATTGCCTACACTGTGAGGAACATGATAGCCCTGAGGAATTTGTACCTCCAATTTCCGACCGTTGCCGTGCTACGCGCCAGCTGTCCCAAAATATCTTATCCACCTAACGGTCATATCATTGAAGGGCATTTATGTCTTATCATGTTGGGCCGATCCCTAGGCTATAAATAGCCGCCCCCTACAACCACTAGATGGCTGGCTGCTCCGCGAGAACTTGACACTTGTCATTTGAGAGCAACCCATCCTCCGAGGACTCTGAGCGAAAATCATCAAGTGAGGAAAATCCAAACCCAAACCGAAACACCTACAAACCCAAAGTGATTGAGCATCACTGAAGAGATTGATCCTGCGTGGATCCGACGCTTGTTACCTTTGAAGACTGTGCTTCTTCCAGACGGTTAGGCGTCATGGTCTAGAGCATCCAAGAGGAATTGTGGATCGCCGAGTGACCGAGTTCGTTAAGGTTCAGAAGTCACCTGAAGACTTACCACGAGTGATTGGATGAGGACTGTGTGTCCTTAGTTCAAGGAGAATACGGTGAGGACTGGGTGTCCCGAGCTGCGTGCTCAGGACTGGGTGTCCGGAACTGTGTGTCCTCGAGTTTAAATACTCAGCCGCTCCAACCAGACGTACAACTGAGACATCAGTTGGAACTGGTCTACCAAATCATTGTCTTCATCAAGCCAACTGGTTCTATTTCCTCAACACTTTCATTTCCTCATTACTGTGTTGCATGTTTGTTCATATCTGTGTTTGAAGACTTTGACTGAACACTTTCTCAATTTCCTCAGTTCAATTACTTCTGTCTGTTTGTCTTCATCATGTGCTATCATGTGTTTACGCTTTCTGTACTCTGTGTTTGTCTTCATTTCATCATGATGACTATGCTTGGATTCTGCTATGTTTTCATCTGAGTACTTATTCCGCTGCTAGTAGTTCTTCGCTAAGGAATTTCCTCACCAGCAAATTCCTCAGTGAAGAATTTCATAAAAATCGCCTATTCACCCCCCCTCTAGTCGATATAATGCACTTTCAATTGGTATCAGAGCAAGGTACTCCCTTGTTCTGCGTGATTTTGGTTTAACCGCCTGGAGTTTTAGTTATGTCGACCGCAGGTATGATCAAGGTCTCTGCTGGGTGTCCTACCTTCGATGGGACGGACTACCCCTACTGGAAGAATAAGATGCGAATGCATCTTGAGCCAATTGATAACGATCTCTGGTACGTTGTGGAAAATGGTGTTCCCTCCGTCTCACCCTCACTGAACGCTACCGATGTGAAGAGATTCAAGCAACTCGACTCTCAAGCGAAGAATATCATATGTGGCCATCTGAGTAAAGGACAGCATGGTAGAATGAGTGCTTTGGAAACTGCTAAGCTTATCTGGGATAGGCTGTCCAAGGTCAATGAAGGAGTTTCAACTCAGCGTGACTCTCGAGTTGATGTTCTTCGCAATCTCTTCAACCGCTTCAAAAGACTCGACAATGAAAATGTTCAGCAAACCTTCGATCGCCTCACTGACATATCAAATGAGCTGCAAGCACTTGGTTCCACTGACATCACCGACCATGAGGTGGTGAAGAAATTGCTGAGATCGCTTGATTCCTCATTTGATACTCTGGCACTGATGATACAAGAGCGTGCTGATTACAAGTCACTTGACCCCACTGATATCCTCGAGAGGCTAAACACTCATGAGTTTCGGCTTGCTGAAAAGAGAGATCTCTATGGTTCAAGCTATGGAAGATCACGTGCACTGAAGGCCAAGGTAGTATATGAGTCTGAAGATGAAGACTCTGGTAGCAGCCTTGGTGACCTCGAAGAACTGAGTCATGATCTAACACTGCTAGTGAAGAAATTCCAGAAGTTCTCAAGACGTGGTCGATTTGGAAAACCCTCAAGGAGCAATGATTCCTCATCCAGTGACTATAAGAAGAGGCTTTGTCACAAGTGCAAGAAACCAGGACATTACATTCAAGATTGTCCTCAGTGGGAAAAGGAATCAAAGAAGAAGAAATACAAGGATTACGGTTCTGATGATGCGAAGAAAAAGAAGAAGTCCTCAAAATCTTCATCATCAAAATCCTCGAAGTCTTCGTCTCACAAGAAGAGCAGCTCCAAGAAGGCTCGGGCATTCATTGGCAAGGAAATGGACTCTGAGGCTGAATCTGAAGAAAATGAAGCAGAAGAGGAATCTGATGATTCTGAGTCTGGTGTGGCGAGCCTAGCCCTCGCTACTGCATTCGTCAGCAAGCCCATCTTCACCTTTGAAGAAAGTGATCTCACCAACAAGGCTGATGAAGGCAGTGATGACTACGCTTCCACCTATTGCTTTATGGCAAAAGGTGCCAAGGTACTCAAATATGCCTCCTCTGAATCTAGTGAGGATGAATCTGATGAAAATCATAAGTCTAGCTACTCTAAACTTGCTAAGATTGTTGTGCAACAACAAAAGGCTTTTGAAAAGGTTCAAAACATGCTAGATAAAAGTGATGATATGTTGGGTGAAGAAATGGATCGCACTAAAGCCTTAACTGAAAATCTTCAGAGACTTCAGACCAAGTTTGATAACCTTCAAAGTCATCATAACACTCTCTTATCTGATCATGAGAAGCTTTCTTATGAATATCTTCAAAAGAAGTAAGATCTTGAAAAGCTAAGAGTGAGTTATGAAGATCTTCAGAAGGAGCGCGACTCATTGCTTGCTCAACAAATCAGCGCTGCTCAGGAAGAATTTATTCCTCCCTGTTTGAAATGCATTGAACGAGAATCTGCTAACTCTTCACCTGAATGTTTAAATGCTTCTAATGTTACAAATTCTTCACCTGCCTCTGCTATCACTAATTCCTCATCTGAGGACATTGCTAGTATCACTGACGATGCAGGGCTGAAGGAACTGTACATGACAGGCATGTACAAAAGCCTCAAAGGGCATCAGACTCTTTGTGATGTGCTTAAAAAGAAGATCCTCGACAGGAACCCTAGGAAAGAGGGTATTGCCTTTGAGAGGAAACTCAATGCTGATGGTACATATTGGAAGCCTGAGCAGTACCCCAAAACCTCATGGGTTGCTGCAAAGGGACCTCTAGTTGATCCATCTAATTTATCTGGTTATACATGTTAATCTTCTCATTCTTCTGATGAGTCATTTGACTCCAACTATAAACTGTTCAAAAATCATAATGGTGAAGTATTTGCTAGATATGTTGGCACTAACTACAGGAATGGTTCTCCTATGAAGAAAATCTAGGTTCCCAAAAGGTGCCTTGAAAGTCTTCAGGTGAATGTCCTCATGACACCACCTGTGAAGAAAAGGAACCCAAGATCAAATTCTTCATATGGACTAAATTCTTCATATGGATCCAAGTCCTCATACGGACCAAATTCCTCAAGGGGATCAAATTCCTCACATGGATCAAAGTCCTCATATGAACATCATCGTGCTAACAACTCCGTCTCGCAGGGAAGAGCCAAGGGCTATGAATATGAGCATTATTCTTCAAATTATTATGTTCATAAGTTCTCGAAGAATTTCTCTGCTTATTCATATGCTTACCCTAATCCATCTTGTGTGAAACATAATGGTTTGGCCGCTATGCCACTATTCTCATATGGATCTCGCAGAGTGATGAACTCTTTGCCACCCCTTCAGATGTGGGTGGTGAAGAAAAAGAACTAATCTCTTATGCAGGGTCAGGTCTCCAGGCATACTGAAATGTCTGAAGAATTTGCTGGGGACCTGACAAATTGCCTGAAAGGACGCAGGCTAATCATGATGAAATGAACTTTCATTTCACATGTCCTCCCTCTGTTTTATCTATTCTACTGCTTGATGATATTGATCTGATGAATTGTGATATCATATTGTTCACTGCTGAAGTATATGAGGTCGTAAGTTGTACTAATTCATCTGCAGGATGATCAACCCAAAGCCACTGAGTGGGTACTTGATAGTGGATGTACAAATCACATGACTGGTGACAGGAATATGTTGATGGATGCTCCTTTATCGTCATCACATCTGAAGCATATCATCTTCGCTGATAAAAGCAAAAGTCAGGTATTGGGTCTAGGTAAAGTTGCTATCACAATGTATCAACACATGGACAAAGTCATGCTTGTTGAGTTCTTAGGATACAACCTTATGTCTGTGTCAATGCTTTGTGATCTTGATATGGTTGTTGTCTTTGGCAAGTATCGTTGTGTTGTGATTATGGAAGCTGACAATTCCAAAGTCTTCAAAGGCTTTAGGAGAGGAGACTTGTATATTGTTGATTTCTCTGCAGACTCACAACCAGCCGTGTGCCTACTTGCAAAAGCTTCAGAAGGATGGCTATGGCATCGACGACTTGGTCATGCAGGCATGAGGAATTTGCACATGCTTGTGAAGAAGAAGCATGTTATTGCCATCGAGAATGTCAAATTCCTCAAGGATCACTTATGCGGTGCCTGTGAAGCTGGAAAGATGACGAAGGCCAAGCATCCAGCAAAGACCATCATGACCACTACTCGACCATTCGAATTGCTTCACATGGATCTCTTCGGTCCTAATCACTACTCCTCTGTATCAAATAAAGCATCTCAATATGGCTTTGTTATTGTTGATGATTACTCTCGTTACACATGGGTACACCTTGTCTCTTACAAACATGAAGTGCAGGAAGTCTTCAAACGATTTTCCTCGACGGCTTCAACCAACTTTGGTGTGAAGATCAAGCACATCAGAAGTGACAATGGCACTGAGTTCAAGAATTCGGGTCTCAATGAATATCTTGATGAACTTGGTATTACTCATGAGTTATCTGCCACTTATACTCCTCAACATAATGGTGTCGTGGAGCGCAAGAACAGAACTCTTGCTGAGATGGCTCGCACTATGCTCGATGAGTACAAAACCCCTCGTCGTTTCTGGGGTGATGCAATTGATACTGCGTGCCACATCATCAACAGAGTATATCTTCACAAATTCTTCAAGAAGACTGCCTATGAACTCCTCACTGACAAGAAACATAATGTGAGTTATTTCAAAGTCTTCGGTGCTAAATGTTGGATTAGAGATCCTCATCACAACTCTAAATTTGCACCGAAAGCACATGAAGGTTTTATGCTTGGTTACGGAAAGGACTCGCACACCTACAGAGTCTTCAACAATGTTCTTCACAAGATTGTTGAAACTGTAGATGTGCGGTTCGATGAAACTAATGGCTCGCAAAGAGAGCACCTACCTTCTGTGTTAGATGAACCAACACCCGAGGATTCTATCAAACACAAGGCTACTGAAGATGTTATTCCTACTGAAGAATCTGCTGAAGAATTCATTCCCGAACGTGAAGAACATCGAGCTGATGAACCTAAAGAAAATGCTGAGGAAATTGATGCTGAAGAAAATGCTGATCAAATTCCTCAACGACAACCAGCTCATCCTCGCGTTGCAAAAGAAGTGCAAGTGGAGAAGATCATCGATGACATTAGAGCACCAAGTCTTCTCACACGCTCAAAAGCTTCACATCTATCTATCTTTTGTCGGCACTTTGCTTTTGTCTTTATCACAGAGCCCGCTAAGGTAGATGAAGCATTTCTGGAGCCTGAGTGGATTCAGGCCATGCAAGAAGAATTACATCAGTTCAAGCTCAACAACGTCTGGGAACTAGTCAATCGTCCCGATCCTCGCAAGCATACATCATTGGCACAAAGTGGATCTACCGCAACAAGCAAGATGAAAATGGTGTTGTGGTGAAGAATAAGGCACGACTAGTAGCTCAAGGCTACACACAGGTTGAAGGAGTTGATTTCGATGAAACTTTTGCACCTGTTGCTAGACTTGAGGCTATTCGCATATTACTTGCTTATGCTAACCATCATGATATCATCTTATATCAAATGGATGTGAAAAGTGCATTCCTCAATGGTAAGCTTGAGGAAGAAGTATATGTTGCTCAACCCCCAGGTTTTGAAGATCCAAAACATCCTGACAAAGTCTTCAGACTTAACAGGGCCCTCTATGGCCTCAAGCAGGCCCCACGGGCGTGGTATGATACATTGAAGGAATCCTTCATGAAGAAAGGCTTCACACCCGGTTCACTCGATCCCACTCTCTTTACTAAATCGTATGATGGTGAACTGTTTGTGTGCCAAATATATGTTGATGATATCATCTTTGGTTGTACTGACCAATGTTATAGTGATGAATTTGCCTATATGATGAGTGAAGAATATCAAATGTCTATGATGGGAGAGTTGAAATTCTTCTTAGGTCTTCAAATTCGTCAACAGCGCAATGGCATATTCATATCTTAGGAGAAATACCTCAGGGATGTCCTGAAGAAATTCGGCATGCAAGATTGCAAAGGCATCAAAATTCCTATGCCCACAAATGGTCATCTATGCACTGATGAAAATGGTATTGACTTCGATCATAAGGTATACCGCTCCATGATTGGCTCTTTATTGTACTCATGTGCATCTAGGCCAGATATAATGCTTAGTGTTTGCATGTGTGCCCGATTTCAAGCTGCACTGATGGAATCACACCATAAGGCTGTGAAGCATATTCTTCGATATCTAGCTCACACACCAACACTAGGATTATGGTATCCCAAGGGCTCGAATTTTGATCTCATTGGATATTCTGACTCTGACTATGCTGGTGACCGTGTGGACAGCAAGTCAACATCTGGTACTTGACATTTCCTCGGACGATCTTTGGTCTATTGGTCCTCGAAGAAACAGAACTGCGTATCACTATCTACTTCTGAAGCTGAGTACATTGATGCTGGTTCTTGCTGTGCTCAACTGCTATGGATGAAGCAAACACTCAAGGACTATGGCATCAACGTGAAGAATGTGCCTCTCCTTTGTGACAATGAGAGTGCCATCAAGATTGCTCACAACCCAGTTCAGCACTCGAAGACAAAGCACATTCAGATTCGTCATCATTTTCTTCGTGATCACGTGTTGAAGGGCGACATTTCTATTGAGCATGTGAAGACTGAAGAACAGCTAGCTGATATCTTCACTAAGCCCTTGGATGAGAAGAGATTTAGCAAGTTGCGGTGTGAGCTAAATATCTTAGAGTCTTCGAATGTACTATGAAAAGGCACTCATCCTAACACTTATGCAAAATTGATGACTTAGATGTGCAACACATGAAGAAACGTTTTTCTTCAATCAATGAAGAATAACACTCTAAGTGTGAAGAAATTAATGAAGAATTTGATTCCCAGAACCCTACGACAATTGTACGCGGTGTCTGAAATCATCATTCTTATATGGTGGGTCACGCCACCACAAAAGTTGAAAATCTTCAATTTGAGTTTTTCCTCAGTTTTGAAATTCCTCATTTGTTCAAATTCTTCAACTTGCAAAATCTTCACTTGTGCCGTCGTTTTTCTTCATTGGCTATATATATATATATATATATATATATATATATATATATATATATATATATATATATATATGAGTTTATGTCCTCTACAGCATTCACTTATAGCTATTTCTTAAAGTTGATTTTTCTGCTAAGTGAATGTGATCGGACCCTTCCCCTCTATGCTATACTCAATCCAATCTGTTCACAAATTCTTCATGTGCATTCTATTTGAAACTCGTTCAAATTCTTCACTGTGTCCTTGTCAGCTGAAGAAATTGCGAATGGAACTTTAAAACTAATCTTATCCAAAGTTTCGGTTTTGCCGCTCAAACCGTTCCGCATCCAATGATGCATTATTTTACTCACCCACGATCTTACATGATCTCCACTACACAGTACGTGGGTGACAAATGTCGTGAGAAGGAGAATGGTCAGGGGCACGTTCATCCTAAATCATCGGGCAAATAGTTTTTCACTGCCTCTATAAATACCCCTCTCCCCTTCCTCACTTCCTTTACTCCGCTCGATCTCTCTCTCCTGCTCGAGCTTCCCAAACCCTAGCGCCGCCGCTACTCCATCGTCGCCGGTGAGGTAGAGCTTCACTGCCTCGACCTCGTCGTCGTCGTAATCGCGTCGACCGTGGAAATCTTCACCTCCGCCGCCGCCGTAGACGTCTTCCTCCGCCGAGTTAGGGCGTGGAAGATCTACATCGACGAACTCCACTGTTTCACCTCACTGTTCATCGTGTTCTTCGTTCAGGGTAATTAATAGTTACTTTTACTGCCCTCTTTGATTTAAAACTTTTCTACAAAATCTTCAAAGGTGTTTTATTCTTCAAATCCTCACACACAAAACACCTCACATGTTATCTGTTCTTGATTCATTTCCCTAAGCATCATTTTCTTCAAGATTCCTCAATTGTGTGGATCTTCGATCTATACAACTCTGGAACCTAAGATATAGCGCGCTTAGTGAAATTCTCCAAGACGCGTCTGGTCAAATTCCTCAAACTTGTTCTTTTTGTAAAAACCCTCTGAGAACGCATATGACCTCTCCAAATTCCTCGCAACTATACTCTGTTCACAGGTACACATGTCCGCTGCTGAATCTCTAGGTTCTCATCAACTTAACTCATTTGCAGCGTTCCTTGAAGAAAAGTTGCATACTTCTTCAAAGAATTCGATTGTTCAAATTCCTCAACTGAAGAAAATGGCTGAAGGTAAAAGGCCACAGAAAGGAGGAAAGAAGCCAGAGGTCATGACTGCTTTTGAAATCCCTGAGGATTTATATAAAGATTACTGCACACCTGATGAAGCCAAATTTGGCAAAGAAGATAAAAATCAGCGCAAGGTGCGCATTCACAGGATTGAACGGAGACGGGCACGTGAATGGAGGGAGTACAGATACGTCACTCCAAAGTACATGAAGAATTTCGCACTGGACCCTCCATGCCCAAGAGCCCCGTTGGCACCTGGCCATGTGGCCGATCCCACTAGCGTCAAACGCGGTGAGGATTTTCCTGAAGAATGGGCCAAGCGCCAAGCCAAATTAGCAAGACAAGCCAGAGAAGCAGTGAGGAAATTCAATGAAGACTCTGCTGCTGCTGCTGCCACTGAGGCCTCTGTCAAGCCGAGGAAATAAATGCTTA
The DNA here is from genome assembly GCA_032464435.1 of Aegilops umbellulata. Taxonomy (NCBI): domain Eukaryota; kingdom Viridiplantae; phylum Streptophyta; class Magnoliopsida; order Poales; family Poaceae; genus Aegilops; species Aegilops umbellulata. Next base: position 85,748,632 of record CP136056.1, read on the forward strand.
AGAAGCCCGCTCGAAAGCCAAGTGCTTCACCAGCAATGCCCTCACGGCCAAGTTCCTCTGTTGCGCCCTCACGGCCAGAAACTTCAAAGTCTTCAAAGCTAATTCCTCAAGCTGCCCCTGCTCCCCCGAAATCCTCAGCACCTCCGACCAAGTCCTCAGCTGATCCGACAAAGTCCTCAGCACCTGCGCATCCTGCCACATGCCAAAGGACTGTAGGCATCTCTATTGCCTCTGGTGTCTCAGCTAGTTCCTCAGCTGCACCAAGTTCCTCAGTTGGACCCTCTCTACTGAAGAAAAAGGCTACTGCTAGACGCGGTACTCGCCCAAGTCCTAAGAAGAAGCAGGTAGTCTTTAGTGTACCGTCTGATGATGATGAAGCTGATGAAGAAGAACTTGCAGGAATCATCAGGGACCGCCAAGAAAGGGCCGCTAGAGCCAAAGGCACACCTGTGCCACTATTGTTGGCTCCAAGGGCGATCCTCGATTACATCAATCTCTGGCATAAGGATCCCAACACACCTATGCCTGACTTCAAGCTGACACCTGGCCAAAGTCACATGCTGACTCACTTCATCCAAGAGGAGAAGTGGAAATATGATAGGGCCAGGCAGATCAAGAAATCGCAGTACAGGAAAGAGAAACTGCTGAGAAAAAATGTTCTCACAATGAAACCTGAAGAACTCATCAAGATGCAGGCTGACATCAAAACCCTCAGCGATGAATTTGATGCATACTATGCTGACTGGAAAGGAGCAAAAGTCAGGTTTGTGAAACTGACTGAGAAATTCGCAAATGTTGCAGCTCCATCGCAACAAGAAGTTCCTCAAGCAGAACCTTCAGCACAGCCCACTGAAGAACATGCCAGCACCACAAAGGAAGTTCAGGCTGCTGAAGAAAATGCTAGTTCCAGGGCTGATGACTCCATTCCAGCCACTGAAGAAATTGCCAGGGCATCCACTAGTGGTGCGCCTGAAGAAACTGAAGAAGTAAGGACAACTGCATCAGTTGCTCCTGAGGAAAATCAACCAGATTCCTCAGCTCCACCTGCACCTACACCAACTCCTATCCTTCCATCTGCATCAGATGTGAAGAAGACCAAGGCTGCAGAACGAGCTGCAGTGAAGAAAAGGAAAGCATCAAGTGCTTCATAATCTTCAGCTCCCAAGAAGATGAAGCCGATGACCAGCTCGTTTGCAAATCCCATTGATGTTGTTCCAATCTCAACCATGCCATCAAAGGACCTTGTTCCTTTTGGTGAAGACTATGAGATCCCAAGTGGATCAGATGAAGAAACTCAATCTGCTGCTTCCTCAGAGTAGATTGATGAAGAAATTGAAGTGGATGGAATCCCTTCAACCCCAGTGGTCTCATCACCAATGCCTCAGTTTACTGCTGAAGAGGCTGGTGTTGAAGAATTAGAGGATGAAGATGTGGACATTGGAAGCACAACTCCAGTGATGAGTGACGACTTTTGGGAAAGTCAGCATCCCAATTCTCCACTCTTCACTCCACTACAGCAAATTCCTCACTCCCCTGCACCAACTGTTCCAATGGGCTCTGAAGAAACTCATCCCACTGCATCTGTGCATGAAGAAATTCCAGCCACTAGTGCTGAAGAAACTGTTGCTACTGCTGAAAAGGTGACTGCACCTGAGGAAGAACCTGAAATTCCTCAGCCTGAAGAACATGAGATCGTGATTCCTGAGGTAGTGATGCAACTCACTGGCACTCCTCTGCCCAAGCCAAAGGATTCGTTCTCAAGGAAACAAAAGTTCAAGGCTGAAGACTTCTTTGGCGAGCACGTGTTCTTCACAGAGTATAATCCATATGACTCTGCTCGCATAAGGAAGAGGCGTTTCTGGACTGCAAGTCAAGCCAACTTCTATTCCTCAGTGCTATTCAACAAGGACAAAGTCTTCGACCATGCACATATTCCTCACGTTGATATGGAGTCCATGTCGTGCTTCACGCCAGTCCTCAGTGTTCTTCACGACGCTGGGTTACTCAACTTCTGCACTGACATTTGTGATTGGAATGAAGAACTCATTCTTCAGTTCTATGCAACACTGCACATCACCAGCAACTCTGAAGATGTGAATTCATGGGTTCTGGACTGGATGACTAAGAACACACATTACAAGGCACCAGCATCTGAATTGCTTCATGCCCTTCCTCTAAGTCCTCCCCTTGAAGATGCACATTGTGTTTACAACGAACCTGAGCTTTCAAATCACTATATGCAAGTGCTGATGAAGCCTTTGAAGCCAGGGCAGGCCCCTCGAACCAAATTCCTCGTATAGGAATTGTTGTATGTGCCTCGAACTGTCTATCGCATTCTGATGAAGACAATGAGTCCCATCAAAGGCCACGACTCAACTGACGAAGAAGTCGTTGGCATCATGAAGAATATGCTTTTCAACATCTGTCATGGCGTTCCCGTCAACTTCCATGATTTCTTCATGAGGACTCTGGCCAACATTGCTATGTCACCATTTGAGCTGAAGCCTTATACGCCATGGATTATGAGATTCATAAGAGACAAGGTCTTCACTCAACTACAAGGCTGAAACTCTGAACCACTGCAGCTACTTGCCCCCTATTGAAGTCCTCAAAAGGACATTTTCCTCAGCTGAAGAAAAGGGCAAAGCTACTGCTGTGATAGATGAAGGCATTCGTCCATTGGATGGTCAATTTCGCAAGGCTGCATCTTACTCCACCAATGATGACTCTGCCACACATGACACTGCCGCCAACACTGCCAAGCCAAATCCTCAAGCCACAACACCCAGGGTGATGACTGATCGTGAGTTACTCCTCGGTCTTCATCAAAAGGTTGATCGCAATCACAAATGGGTCAAGCGTCAGTTTGGTTCAATTCTTCACAACATGACTGCAACACATAATGCAGTGAAGAAAAACCACTACTACCTTCATGAAACCCTCAACCGCACCTGGGCTGTTCTGTCTCAAGTTTACAACGCTGATGATTTGAAGCAAATGGGTCTCAAAGAAGAGTTCGACTGGTCTGCACCTCCTCCGAAGAAATACAAGAAGGTCAAGGTTCCTTCTTTGGTGGCCAGTTCATTTTCTTCATCGCGTGAGACAGATGAAAATGAAGACTTGGACGACACTGCGGCAGGCCCTACTTCAACAACCGACCCCAACAACGCTGGCGCTCCTCCATCAACTTGATTATCTTCAGGAGCGTTAGTCCTCAGTTTCGATCCTTTTGGTCATTCGATGACAAAGGGGGAGAATTTTGAGTTAGTCTTCAAGCGGGTCTAGTTTAACGCCCTTATACATCGTTTTTGCTAGGTTACAACTCTCGTTCTTCTGAAACTTTTATTGGATCGAGTTGTAATCTTAAACCCGATGGTGCTCTGATACTTTTTGTTGCACTATGCTCTGATACTTTGATGCACTATTCGGCATGCTTATTCCTCGTTAATATTATGGCACGCATGCTGAATTTCATCAGGCACCATATTTCATCATGCATTTCAAATTCTTCATATTATATATGAAATGTGTGTATGAATTACAAGATATAGGGGGAGATCTTCATGATTCAACTCTTCAAGTGTGCATTGCTTCAAAAGCAAATTCCTCACTATGCACATCTTCAGGGGGAGTTCTTCTATATCTTGCAATAAAATTCCTCAATATTTGTATTTACACTCCATATGTTTATCCCCGTTGAAAACTTAACCTATATTGTCATCAATCACCAAAAATGGGGAGATTGTAAGTGCATCTAGTGCCCCTTAGTGATTTTGGTGTATTGAAGACTTATAGGTTAAGGATCTAATGAGTTTATGAGTGTACACAGGTCTATAAGTCTATGAGGAGTTTGATATTTACAGAGAAAGTCGACCCCTAAAAATGAAGTTCTTCAACTGTAGACTTTGTTATTCTGAAGACTTTGAAAGTGAAGAAATTGGTGTGACCTTGAAGACTTGGTTATCATTTGAGGAACATGAAGCGTGAAGACTTTTGTTTTCGAAGTTTCATTTTCTCTTTCTTGAGTCATAGGAAACACTGTACTGTTAAAGGGGGTCGAGGAAATACTAAGAAGAAAATTTCCATGTGATGCTAAACTCAAATCCTACACCTACCAATCCCTTCGAGTGAAGCCATTGGAAATCTCATACAGTTCAGTCAATTTCTTAAGTGACAGAGACGCAGTTCTTCTGGTCACTGAGGACTTTGCTCTGACTGAGGAGTTAGGAATTTGCCAGTGCGAATTGCCTACACTGTGAGGAACATGATAGCCCTGAGGAATTTGTACCTCAAATTTCCGACCATTGCTGTGCTACGCGCCAGCTGTCCCAAAATATCTTATCCATCTAACGGTCATATAATTGAAGGGCATTTATGTCTTATCATGTCGGGCTGCTCCCTAGGCTATAAATAGCCGCCCCCTACAACCACTAGCTGGTTGGCTGCTCCGCGAGAACTTGACACTTGTCATTTGAGAGCAGCCCATCCTCCGAGGACTCGGAGCGAAAATCATCACGTGAGGAAAATCCAAACCCAAACCCAAACAGCTACAAACCCAAAGTGATTGAGCATCACTGAAGAGATTGATCCTGCGTGGATCCGACGCTTGTTACCTTTGAAGACTGTGCCTCTTCCAGACGGTTAGGCGTCATGGTCTAGAGCATCCAAGAGGAATTGTGGATCGCCGAGTGACCGAGTTTGTTAAGGTTCGGAAGTCACCTGAAGACTTACCACGAGTGATTGGACGAGGACTGTGTGTCCTTAGTTCAAGGAGAATACAGTGAGGACTGGGTGTCCCGAGCTGCGTGCTCAGTACTGGGTGTCCGGGACTATGTGTCCTCGAGTTTAAATACTCAGCCGCTCCAACCGGACGTACAACTGAGACAGCAGTTGGAACTGGTCTACCAAATCATTGTCTTCATCAAGCCAACTGGTTCTATTTCCTCAACACTTTCATTTCCTCATTACTGTATTGCATGTTTGTTCATATCTATGTTTGAAGACTTTGACTGAAGACTTTCTCAATTTCCTCAGTTCAATTACTTCAGTCTGTTTGTCTTCATCCTGTGCTATCCTGTGTTTACGCTTTCTGTACTCTGTGTTTGTCTTCATTTCATCATGATGACTATGCTTGGATTCTGTTATGTTTTCATCTGAGTACTTATTCCGCTGCTAGTAGTTCTTCGCTAAGGAATTTCCTCACCAGCAAATTCCTTAGTGAGGAATTTTATAAAAATCGCCTATTCACCCCCCTCTAGTCGATATAACGCACTTTCAATCTCATGGGTACAGAAGGGTTGCGGTGGTGGAATTAGGTTTTCGTGGTGCTCCCTGATGGTTTCGGGGTACGTAGGTGTATATAGGAGGAAGAACTAGGTCAGTGGACCCACGAGGGTCCCATGAGGGTGGAGGGCACGCCCCCTACCTCGTGGCCTCCTCGTAAGTTTCTTGGCGTCCACTCCAAGTCCTCTGGATCACTTTTTTTCCAAAAATCACGCTCCCGAAGGTTTCATTCCATTTGGACTTCGTTTGATATTCTTTTTCTGCGAAACACTTAAATAGGCAAAAAAACAGCAATTTGCACCGGGCCTTGGGTTAATAGGTGAGTCCCAAAAATAATATGATAGTGTATAATAAAGCCCATTAAACATCCAAAACAGAATATATAATGGCATGAATCAATCAAAAATTATAGATACGTTGGAGACGTATCAAGCATCCCCAATCTTAATTCCTGCTCGTCCTTGAGTAGGTAAATGATAAAAACAGAATTTCTGATGTGGAATGCTACCTAGCATATTTCTCAATGTAATTTTCTTTATTGTGGCATGAATGTTCATATCCGAAAGATTCAAGATAAAAGTTTATTATTGACATAAAAATAATAATACTTCAAGCATGCTAACCAAGCAATTATGTCTTATCAAAATAACATAGCCAAAGAAAGCTTATCCCTACAAAATCATATAGTTTGGCTATGCTTCATTTTCGTCACACAAAACGCTCTCATCATGCACAACCCCGATGACAAGCCAAGCAATTGTTTCATACTTAGCCTTTTCAAAGTCTTTCAACTTTTACGCAATATATGAGCGCGAGCCATGGACATAGCACTATGGGTGGAATAGAATATAATGATTGTGGTTGTGTGAGAATACAAAAAGGGAGAAAGTCTCACATTGACGTGGCTAATCAACAGGCTATGGAGATGCCCATCAATTGATGTCAATGCAAGGAGTAGGGATTTACATGCAACGGATGCACTGGAGCTATAAATGTATGAAAGCACAAAAAATAAACTAAGTGGGTGTGCATCCAACTTGCTTGCTCACGAAGACCTAGGGCATTTGAGGAAGCCCAATGTTGGAATATACAAGCCAAGTTCTATAATGTAAAATTCCAACTAGTATATGAAAGTGACAAAATAGGAGACTCTCTATCATGAAGATCATGGTGCTATTTTGGAAAACAAGTGTGGTAAAAGGATAGTAACATGGTCCCTTCTCTCTTTTTCTCTCATCTTTATTCGGGCCTTCTTTTTTTGGCCTCTTCTTTTTTTCTTCGTCTGCAGTCTCATCCCGACTTGTGGGGGAATCATAGTCTCCATCTTCCTTCTCTCACTTGGGACAATGCTCTAATAATTATGATCATCACACTTTTATTTACTTACAACTCAAGATTACAACTCAATACTTAGAACAAAATATGACTCTATGTGAATGCCTCTGGTGGTGTACCGGGATATGCAATGAATCAAGAGTGACATGTATGAAAGAATTATAAAGGTGGCTTTGCCACAAATACGATGTCAATTTCATGATCATCCAAAGCAATATGACAATGATGATGCATGTCATAATAAACGGAACGGTGGAATGTTGCATGGAAATATATCTCGGAATGGCTATGAAAATGCCATAATAGGTAGATTAGGTGGCTGTTTTGAGGAAGATATAAGGAGGTTTATGTGTGATAGAGCTTATCATATCACGGATTTTGGATGCACCTACGAAGTTTGCACCAACTCTCAAGGTGAGAAAGGGCAATGCACGGTACCGAAGAGGCTAGCAATGATGGAAGGGTGAGAGTGTGTATAATCCATCGACACTACATTAGTCATAAAGAACTCACATACTTATTGCAAAAATCTACAAGTCATCAAAACCCTAACCCTCTCCGGTATCTATATAAACTGGAGGGTTTTAGTCCGTAGGACAGAACAACAATCATACCATAGGCTAGCTTCTAGGGTTTAGCCTCCTTGATCTCGTGGTAGATCTACTCTTGTACTACCCATATAATCAATACTAATCAAGCAGGATGTAGGGTTTTACCTCCATCAAGAGGGCCCGAACCTGGGTAAAACACCGTGTCCCTTGTCTCCTGTTACCATCCGCCTAGACGCACAGTTCGGGACCCCCTACCCGACATCCGCCGGTTTTGACACCGACATTGGTGCTTTCATTGAGAGTTCCTCTGTGTCGTCACTTTTAGGCCCGATGGCTCCTCCGATCATCAATAGCGACGCAGTCCAGGGTGAGACCTTTCTCCCCGGACAGATCTTCGTCTTCGGCGGCTTCGCACTGCGGGCCAACTCGCTTGGCCATCTGGAGCAGATCGAAAGCTATGCCCCTGGCCATCAGGGCAGATTTGGAAGCTTAAACTACGCGGCTGACATCCGCGGGGACTTGATCTTCGACGGATTCGAGCCACTGCCAAGCGCGCTGCACTGTCACGATGGGCACGATCTAGCTCTGCCGCCGAACAGTGCCCTGGAGGCCGCACCCGCATCGTCTTCGACCCTTAATTCGGAGCCAACTGCGCCGATCGAGGATGGGTGGTTGGATGCCGCCTCGGGGGCTGCGATCCCAACAGCGATCGAGCCGAACACTAGCCCTGCACTCCATGAGGCTCGTGACTCCAAGGAGCCAGACTCCTCTCCGGCCTCCGATCCCTCCGCACCTCTGCCGATCGAATCCGATTGGGCGCCGATCATGGAGTTTACCGCCGCAGACATCTTTCAGCACTCGCCTTTTGGCGATATTCTGAAGTCACTAAAGTCTCTCTCTTTATCAGGAGAGCCCTGGCCGGACTACGGTCAGCAAGGTTGGGATACGGACGATGAAGAAATTCAAAGCCCACCCACCACCCACTTTGTAGCCACTGTCGATGATTTAACCGACATGCTCGACTTCGACTCCGAAGACATCGACGGTATGGACGCCGATGCAGGAGACGATCAAGAACCAGCACCTATAGGGCACTGGAAAGCCACCTCGTCATATGACATATACATGGTGGCACCCCAAAAGAAGGAGATGGCGATGGAACAGCGGAGGATGACCCCTCCAAGAAACACCCTAAGCGCCGGCGTCAGCGGCGCCGCTCAAAATCCCGCCAAAGCAAAAAACGGTGATTCCGGCACGGGAGATAATAATACTCCGGAAAGTGCCGAAGAAAACCCCCTCCAGCAAGATTCAGCACAGGAGGATGGAGAAGACAGCCCTCATGAGAGAGAGGCAGACAGAGAGGTCAAGGACGATAATTATATGCCTCCCTCCGAAGACGAGGCAAGCCTCGACGATGACGAATTCGTCATGCTAGAGGATCCCGTCGAGCAAGAGCGTTTTCAACGCAGGCTTATGGCCACGGCAAGCAGCCTCAAGAAAAAACAGCAACAGCTTAGAGCTGATCAAGATTTGCTAGCCGACAGATGGTCTGAAGTCCTTGCGGCCGAAGAGTATGAACTCGAACGCCCCTCCAAGAGCTACCCAAAGCGCAGGTTGCTACCCCGATTAGAGGAGGAAGCACCTAAACCTGCATCACCAGCATATGATACGGCCGACCGGCCACCTCGTGGCCACGACAGAGAGGCCTCTCGGCCCTCCACCCAAGCCGCACCCCGGCGCCGCTCAAAACATACCAAGGCACGGGAAAATGCGCCAGACCTTCGCGATATATTGGAGCACAAGGAAAGGCAAACAAGATCGATCTACAGATCACGTGGGCGCCCCATGACTCGAGACGATAACCGTCACACCGGATACAGCAAATCCGGTAGGGCCAAACACAGCACACAAAGCTCATTGGAGCTACGTCATGATATAGCCCAGTACAGAGGCGCCGCACACCCACTATGCTTCACAGATGAAGTAATGGATCATCAAATCCCGCCAAAGCAAAAAACGGTGATTCCGGCACGGGAGATAATAATACTCCGGAAAGTGCCGAAGAAAACCCCCTCCAGCAAGATTCAGCACAGGAGGATGGAGAAGCCAGCCCTCATGAGAGAGCGGCAGACAGAGAGGTCAAGGACGATAATTATATGCCTCCCTCCGAAGACGAGGCAAGCCTCGACGACGACGAATTCGTCGTGCCAGAGGATCCCGTCGAGCAAGAGTGTTTTCAACGTAGGCTTATGGCCACGGCAAGCAGCCTCAAGAAAAAACAACAACAGCTTAGAGCTGATCAAGATTTGCTAGCCGACAGATGGTCTGAAGTCCTTGCGGCCGAAGAGTATGAACTTGAACGCCCCTCCACGTGATGGCACAACAGATCCTGCGGTATGGATCGAGGATTATCTCCTTCATATCCACATGGCCCGTGGCGATGATCTACACGCCATCAAATACCTCCCACTCAAGCTTAAAGGACCAGCTCGGCATTGGCTTAACAGCTTGCCAACAGAATCAATCAGTTGTTGGGAGGATCTGGAAGCCGCATTCCTCGACAATTTCTAGGGTACTAATGTGCGACCACCAGACATCGATGACCTAAGCCACATAATTCAGTAGCCAGAGGAATCGGCCAGGCAATTCTGGACACGGTTCCTAACAAAGAAAAATCAAATAGTCAACTGTCCGGACGCAGAGGCCCTAGCAGCCTTCAAGCACAATATCCGTGACGAGTGGCTTGCCCGGCACCTTGGACAGGAAAAGCCGAAATCTATGGCAGCACTCACGACACTCATGACCCGCTTTTGCGCGGGAGAAGACAGATGGCTTGCTCGTAGCAACAATATGACCAAGAACCCTGGTATTTCGGATACCAGAGACAGTAGTGGCAGGTCGCGTCGCAACAAGCAGAAGCGCCGCATTAGCGACGACAATGCTGAGGATACGAGAGTTAATGCCGAATTCAGAGGCTATAAATCCGGTCAGCGGAAAAAGCCATTCAAAAGAAATACTCAGGGCCCGTCTAGTTTGGACCGAATACTCGACCGCTTGTGCCAGATACATGGAACCCCCGAAAAGCCAGCCAATCACACCAACAGGGATTGTTGGGTGTTCAAGCAGGCAAGTTAAATGCCGAAAATAAAGACAAGGGGCTGCATAGCGCTGACGACGAAGAGCCCCGGCCGCCGAACAACAGTGGACAGAAGGGTTTTCCCCCACAAGTGCGGACGGTGAACATGATATACGCAACCCACATCCCCAATAGGGAGCGGAAGCACGCGTTAAGGGACGTATACGCGATGGATTCAGTCGCCCCGAAGTTCAACCCATGGTCCTCCTGCCCGATCACCTTTGATCGAAGGGACCACCCCACTAGCATCCATCATGGCAGATTCGCCGCATTGGTTCTAGACCCAATTATCGACGGATTTCATCTCACTAGAGTCCTTATGGACAGCGGCAGTAGCCTGAACCTGCTTTACCAGGATACAGTGTGGAAAATGGGCATAGATCCCTCATGGATTAAGCCCACCAAAACGACCTTTAAAGGCGTCATACCAGGTGTAGAGGCCAATTGTACGGGCTCAGTTACACTTGAAGTGGTCTTCGGATCTCCGGATTATTTCCGAAGCGAGGAGTTAATCTTCGACATAGTCCCGTTCCGCAGTGGCTATCACGCACTGCTCGGGCGAACCGCATTCGCCAAGTTCGATGCGGTACCGCACTAAGCATACCTTAAACTCAAGATGCCAGGCCCTCGAGGAGTAATTACGGTCAATGGAAACACCGAATGCTCCCTCCGAACGGAGGAGCACACGGCGGCCCTTGCAGCGGAAGTACAAAGTAGCCTCTCCAGGCAGTTTTTCAGTCCGGCCATTAAACGTCCGGACACCGTCAAGCGCGCCCGGAGTAACCTACAACAAGACTGCCTGGCACGTTCCGAGCAGGCATAGCAATGCGGCCCCAACCCAGCCCTCGCGAAAATGCGACACCAGTGCTTCGCGTACATAACTACGCTCTAGAAATACCATGGGTACAGGGGGAGGGGCACCATCACGGCACGCCCGAAACACGGCTTAAACCGCACTAGGGGCTGCTGATTTTTTAATTTTCTCTTACTTTCAGGACTCCATTCTTCGGAAGGCCTGTCCGGCAGTACAATTGCCGCACAAACGATGCAAGAACAAGGGAAGCAGACAAGCCACGCCGCATTAACGGAACTCCCAGGTGGTCTCTATCACGAGCAGTATACCTATTTTGCATACCATTCCGCAGCCTGCCCCTGGAACGGACATGTTAAATAGTTCAACCTTTTGCTTATCGCGTTATTTGTATCGTTCTTCCTTGATCGCAGCCTTTTTTAATAAATAATGCATAGCTTTTGTCTATTTTTGCATTACTTTTTTTACAAATATATGTTCATTAACGACATGTTGCACCCGTACACTTTGGTACGGCCAAATACGCCAGGGGCTTTAGTAACCCTCAATATGGTGCGAGAAGCCCGAACACTTTAACAAGTGCGGCACCCTGAACTTATAGCATTATATGCATCGGCTCCGAATCATGTCTTGGGTCAATAGTTGGGTTTGCCCGGCTCCTATGTTTTGGTGCCTTACGTTCCGCTATATCGGCTAAGGTAGCACTAGGAGAACTACTGCGATTGTGCCCCAGTTGAGCTAGGCTAAGCACCACAGCAGAGAACGCTAAAACTGACTGTCATGATGAAGCGAGAGCTGGTCGCTGTTCGAGAGGGTTTTTGAGTCCCTAAAGACTTATGCCGCTTAGAGCGAGGAGTCGGCTCTGTTCGGCCAAGGCATGGATAGCGCCCCGAACTCGGTCTTCCGAATACCAGGGGCTTCACCGAAATTTAAAATTATAGGATTCTATGGCTAAGTGAGAGTGTTCAAGCATTATAGTCCAATTGCCTTGTTCGTTGCGCTGAGCGCCTCCCTCGAAGGACCCAAACATGGGAAAAAGAGCGCTCAGGTTTATCCCGAACACCCTAGCACTAGTGGCACGGGGGCAGAAGCCGACGACTCGCCATCTCTCAAATTTGATAAACGGCTGCACAGAAGGTAATATTTTAAATTCCAAAAGCATTGCTTAGCGCATATGAACAAGTTTTTAGCGCACAGGACAAAACGAGCGAGTTTTATTAAAAAATTACATCCCTGGAACATTCATCCGCCACAAGGCGGGCACCCTTCAGAACATCCTTATAATAATTCTCGGGCTTGCGATGCTCTTTCCCTGGAGGTGGCCCGTCCTTCACAAGCTTCTCAGCATCCAGCTTGCCCTAGTGCACCTTAGCGCGGACAAGGGCCCTATGGGCACCTTCGATGCAGACGGAGCACTTGATGACTTGGAGCCTTGGACAGGCCTCCACCAGCCGCCGCACCAGCCCGAAGTAGCTCGCAGGCAGAGCCTCCCCAGGCCACAGCCGAACTATGAGGCCATTCATGGCCTGTTCGGCCACCTTGTGGAGCGACCAGTTGCTTCAGCTGGTCGCTCAGGGGCACAGGGTGTCCGGCCTCAGCATACTGAGACCAGAACACCTTCTCCATCGAGCTGCCCTCCTCGGCTCGGTAGAATGCGGCAGCATCGGACATGCTACGGGGAAGATCTGTGAATGCTCCTTGATAGCTCCGGATTCGGGTAAGTAACAAGTAACTCACTCTTATATGTTTGCTTTGCATAAAGAATGCCTTACCCGCGGCTATCTTTTTCACTGCATCCAACTCCTGGAGGGCCTTCTGGGATTCGGCCTTGGTAGACTTGGCACTTTCAATTGCCGCTGCGAGCTCGGACGCTCCCGTCTTTGAGTCAAGCTCCAAACTCTCATGTTTTTTCATGAGAGCCTGGTGCTCTTGCCGCACCTTGCCAATCTGGGCCTCATACTTCTCCCGCTCGGTGCGCTCTGTGGCCGTCCTCTTCTCGGCCTCAGACATCGCTTGGTTAAGGGTCACCACCTCAGACATGGCCCCTACAATAGCCACGTTAATCCTGTCATTTTTTGCAATTGCACCTTTTTATATATTTAAACAAGGTATTTCGTACCTTCCTTGTCCTCGAGCTGCTTCTTGGCATGCCCGAGCTCTTGCTCGGACTGCAGTCAGTGCGGCGGACGCCAGCAGAGAAGCCTGCATACGCATATTGACTCCTTTCTGTTAGACTCCTCCAAACTTTATTTGATCCTCTATTCGGCTTTTCTTCCCGAACGCCAAACAGAGCATCAGGGGCTACTGTCTATGCGATAATATTTTTACACATTCTTTACTTACCTCAAAGTCTGTTAAAAGGCTGGCACAAGCTTCAGTCAGTCTGCTCTTGGTGGACTGAACCTTCTGGACCACCGCACTCATAATGGTGCGGTGCACCTCGTCGATGGAGGCGCCTTTAAGCACCTCCAACAAATTGTCCGGCGCCTCCGGTTGGACAGGGGTCACCGGCTCGGTGGGCTTGCTCCTCTTGGAAGGAGGTCGCCCGCCGGACTCTGGAACCTTTGAAGGTTACGGAGCAGTGTCCGGCCTAGGGACGGACTTGGAGCCCTGGGGGGATCTATCCCCTTTACTCCTGGAGTGCGGGAGGTCGCCTTGCGGCTCCTCCAGGACCACCCTCTCCTGGCTTGGAACCTGTTGGAACGCCACCTCGGCATCGTCCGTAGGATGGGGGGAGGTAGCGGGCGGAAGTGAATTCACGTCCGACGAACCCAGGGAGCCGCTCGACGACTCGTCGAGCCCGGCCTTGGGCGGACTGCATAGATATATTCGACATAAGGGAAAGCTGTGCAATAAAGGAACACTACGAGTTACTCCGGTTTCCGAACACTTACAATCTCGTCGGGCGCTTGGCCCTGTGCGGCCACTCCTCTTCGCCGTCGTCGGCGTCGGTGGAGTAGTCCGAAGGAAGGGTCTTCCCCTTCTTGGACCCTTCGGCCTCCCCGGTCAGGGCGGCCTTCCTCTTCTTTCCTCCCTCCGCTTGGGGGGGGAGAGGTTTCTTCTTCCTCCTCCTCGTTTTCACGCGAGGAGTGCGTCTCGGAGTCGTCAGATGATGAATCTGACACCTCCAGGCGCCGGGCACTCTTTCGAGTCCCTGTGGCCTTCTTCTCCGGCACCACATAGGGTGCCGGAACCAGCAGCTTCGCCAAGCGAGCATCGGCTAGGTCTTCGGGCAAGGGAGTCGGACATTCGATCTGTCCGGACTTCGCCTGCCAATCCTGTCAAAGGTAAGGGAGCTTAGATCCCGCATAGAGTCAAACTATGAAAAACTAATACCTTGTAAAGGTACAAATAGCTTACCGCACTAGCGTGACGCTACGTGCTGAATCCGCGATCCTCGGAAGCGGATGCGGGAGCCTCGGCGCCCTTGAAAAGCACCTTCCAGGCATCTTCGTACGTCGTGTCGAAGAGCCTGTTCAGAGTTCGGTGCTGCGCCGGGTCGAACTCCCATAGATTGAAGGCCCGTTGTTGACACGGGAGGATCCGGCGGATGAGCATAACCTGGACTGCGTTGACAATCTTGAGCTGCTTGTTCACCAGGGTTTGGATGCATTTTTGCAGTCCAGTCACCTCTTCTTTGCTGCCCCACGACATGCCCGTCTCTTTCCAGGACGTGAGCCGCGTGGGGGGTCCGGACCGGAACTCGGGGGCTGCGACCCACTCCGGGTCGCGCAGCTCGGTGATGTAAAACCACCCTGATTCCCACCCCTTCAGGGTCTCCACAAAGGAGACCTCGAGCCATAAAACGTTGGGCATCTTGCCCGCCATGGCGCCTCCGCACTCCGCCTGGTTGCCGCGCACCAGCTTCGGCTTGACATTAAAAGTCTTGAGCCATAGGCCGAAATGGCGGCGGATGCAGAGGAAAGCCTCGCACATGACGATAAACGCCAAGATGTTGAGGATGAAGTTCGGGGCCAGATCGTGGAAATCCAGGCCATAGTAGAACATGAGTCCCCGGACGAATGGGTGGAGAGGAAAGCCTAATCCGCGGAGGAAGTGGGGAAGGAACACTACCCTCTCATGGGGCCTTGGGGTAGGGAGGAGCTGCCCCTCTTCGGGAAGCCGGTGCGCGATGTCGTTAGACAAGTATCCGGCCTTCCTCAGTTTTTTGATATGTCCCTCTGTGACGGAGGAGACCATCGACTTGCCTCCCGCTCCGGACATGACTGGAGAAGGTCGAGGTGGGGCATGCGGGCTTGGGCGCTAGAGCTCGAGTGCGCGGAAGATGGATAGGCAAAGGAGGAAGAAGGCATAGGTAAAAAGGTGGATCCTTATCCCCTTATATCGGCGGATGCGGCTATGCGTCCCCACCGGCCTGATAAAACTTGCTTATCTCCCAAGCGCCGTAATCAATGGCGCGGTTGGGTTGCCCACATCCGTATTGATGAGAATCCCGTAAATAAAGGGGACACGATCTCTGCTTTGATAAGACGTGCCAAGGAAACCGCCTCACGAAACGCGCTGAGGCGGGGGAGTAAAAACGATTCGAATAAAGGCTTGGCCGTAGTGTGATGTCACTCTACAGAATACGTCAGCAGATTAGATTTGTGTAAATATTATTCTCTCTGTTGCAATATGT
The DNA here is from genome assembly GCA_032464435.1 of Aegilops umbellulata. Classification (NCBI taxonomy): domain Eukaryota; kingdom Viridiplantae; phylum Streptophyta; class Magnoliopsida; order Poales; family Poaceae; genus Aegilops; species Aegilops umbellulata. The sequence goes on from CP136056.1 coordinate 85,764,387, forward strand.
GGAAACTTATTTTGCAGAGCCGGACACTATCCTTTGTGTTCAAAATCTTCTATGAAGTACTTGGAGGAGGAACCCGCCTTGCAATGCCGAAGACAATCTGCATGCCGGACTCGTTGTCATTGAAGCCTGGTTCAGGGGCTACTGAGGGAGTCCTGGATTAGGGGGTGTCCGGATAGCCGGACTATACCTTCGGCCGGACTCCTGGACTATGAAGATACAAGATTGAAGACTTCGTCCCGTGTCCAGAAGGGACTTTCCTTGGCGTGGAAGGCAAGTTTGGCGATACGGATATGTAGATCTCCTACCATTGTAACCGACTCTGTGTAACCCTAACCCTCTCTGGTATCTATATAAACCGGAGGGTTTTAGTCCGTAGGACAGAACAACAATCACACCATAGGCTAGCTTCTAGGGTTTAGCCTCCTTGATCTCGTGGTTGATCTACTCTTGTACTACCCATATCATCAATATTAATCAAGCAGGACGTAGGGTTTTACCTCCATCAAGAGGGCCCGAACCTGGGTAAAACATCGTGTCCCTTGTCTCCTGTTACCATCCGCCTAGACGCACAGTTCGGGACCCCCTACCCGAGATCCGCCGGTTTTGACGCCGACAGATAGATTGGTAGGAAAAGACCATCGCCCGCCCCGACCGCCACTCATAAGGAAAGCAATCAAAGAACACCTCATGCTTCAAATTTGTCACACAACGTTTACCATACGTTCATGCTACGGAACTTGCAAACTTCAACACAAGTATTTCTCAATTTCACAATTGCTCAACTACCACACCTCTAATATTACCACCTTTATATCCCAAAACAACTATCAATTATGAAACTTCTCTTACTATTCAATGCACTTTGTAAACTACCATGTTGTTCTAAAGGACTCTCAAAATTATATAAGTGAAGCATGAGAGATCAATAATTTCTATAAAATATAACCACCACCGTGCTCTAAAAGATATAAGTGAAGCACTAGAGCAAAATTGTTTAGCTCAAAAGATATAAGTGAAGCACATAGAGTATTCCAATAAATTCCGATTAATGTGTGTCTATCTCAAAAGGTGTGTATAGCAAGGATGATTGTGGTGAACTAAAAAGAAAAGACTCAAATCATACAAGACGCTCCAAGCAAAACACATATCATGTGGTGAATAAAAATACAGCTCCAAGTAAAGTTCCGGATGGACGAAGACAAAAGAGGGGATGCCTTCCGGGGCATCCCAAAGCTTAGGCTTTTTGGGTTGTCCTTAGATTTTTACCTTGGGGTGCCTTGGGAATCCCCAAGATTATTCTCTTGCCACTCCTTGTTCCATAATCCATCAAATCTTTACCCAAAACTTGAAAACTTCACAACACAAAACTTAACAGAAAATCTTGTGAGCTCCGTTAGCGAAAGAAAACAAAACACCACTTCATGGTACTGTAATGAACTCATTCTTTAGTAATATTGGTGTTACACCTACTGTATTCCAACTTTTCTATGGTTCATAAACTCCATTACTAGCCATAGATTCATCAAAGTAAGCAAACAACACACGAAAAACAGAATCTGTCAAAAACAGAACAGTCTGTAGTAATCTGTGACTAACGCGAACTTATGGAAATCCAAAAATTCTAAAATAAATTTCTGGACGTGAGCAATTTATAGCAAGATCGCAAAGACTTTCCCCAAGTCTTCCCAAAAGTTCAACTTGGCACAAACACTAACTAAAACACAAAACCACATCTAAACGGAAGCTAGATAGATTATTTATTCCTAAACAGAACCAAAAAGCAAGAAACTAAAATAAAATTGGGTTGCCTCCCAACAAGCGCTATCGTTTAACGCCCCTAGCTAGCCATAAAGATTTCAATGATGCTCACATGAAAGACAAGAATTGAAGCACAACGAGAGCATTATAAAATACGTGACAAACACATCTAATTCTAACATACTTCCTATGCATAGGCATCTTATATAAAAACAAATTATCAAGGCAAGAAAAAACTAGCATATGCAAGGAAGCGGAAAGAAACAATAGCCATCTCAACATAACAAGAGGTAATTTAGTAACATGAAAATTTCTACGACCATATTTTCCTCTCTCATAATAATTACATGTAGGATCATAAGAAAATTCAACAATATATCTATCACATAACATATTCTCAACACGATCCACATGCATGCGAAGTTGACACTCTTCCAAAATAGTGGGATTATCATTAACTAAAGTCATGACCTCTCCAAACCCACTTTTATCAAAAATACCATAAGATTGAACATTCTCCAAATATGTGGGATCTAAAGTTGACACTCTTCCAAACCCACTTTCAATATTATTGCAAACGATATTATCAATCTCATATTCATCATGGGGCTTAAATAAAATTTCAAGATCATAAGAATTATCACCCCAATCATGATCATTGCAACAAGTAGTAGACATAGAAAAACTAGCATCCCCAAGCTTAGTGTTTTGCATATTATTAGCATGATTGACATCTAGAGAATTTATAGTAAAATCATTGCAATCATGCTTTTTATCCAAGGATCTATCATGAATCTCTTCATAAATTTCTTCATCACAATTTTCTGATTTACGAATTTCAAGCAAAACCTCATAAAGATAATCTAGTGCACTCAAATCACTAGAAATTGGTTCATCATAATTGGATCTCTTAAAAAGATTAGCAAGGGGATGAGGATCCATATCAATAGGTATTTAGCAAGCAAAGATGCAAGCACATAGAAGGCACATGGCAACACAAGCAAACGAAAAAGACGAACGGAAGAGGGGCGAATAAAACGGCAAAGGTGAAGTGGGGGAGAGGAAAACCAGAGGAAAATGGCAAATAATATAATGAGAGGGATAAGAGTTTGTGATGGGTACTGGGTATGTCTTGACTTGTGCGTAGACTCCCCGGCAACGTCCCAGAAATCCTTCTTGCTACCTCTTGAGCATGCGTTGGTTTTCCCTTGAAGAGGAAAGGGTGATGCAGCAAAGTAGCGTAAGTATTTCCCTCAGTTTTTGGGAACCAAGGTATCAATCCAGTAGGAGGCCACACGCAAGTCCCTCATACCTACACAAACAAATAATAACCTTGCAACCAACGTGATGAAGGGGTTGTCAATCCCTTCACGGCCACTTGCAAAAGTGAGATCTAATAGAGATGATAAGATAATATTTTTGGTATTTTTATCATAAAGATTAAAACTAAAGAAAGCAAAGTAAACGGCGAAAGAAATAGCTTGTTGATGGGAGATTAATATGATGTATAATAGACCCGGGGGCCATAGGTTTCACTAGTGGATTCTCTCAAGATAGCATAAGTATTACAGTGGGTGAACAAATTAATGTCGAGCAATTGATAGAAAAGTGCATAATTATGAGAATATCTAGGCATGATCATGTACATAGGCATCACGTCCGTGACAAGTAGACTGACTCCTGCCTACATCTACTACTATTACTCCACACATCGACCGCTATCCAGCATGCATCTAGAGTACTAAGTTCATAAGAACAGAGTAACGCATTAGATAAGATGACATGATGTAGAGGGATAAAATCAAGCAATATGATATAAACCCCATATTTTTATCCTCTATGGCAACAATACAATACGTGTCGTTTCCCTTACTGTCACTGGGATTGAGCACCGCATGGTCGAACCCAAAGCTAAGCACTTCTCCCATTGCAAGAAATATCAATCTAGTAGGCCAAACCAAAGTGAAAATTTGAAGAGACATGCAAAGATAACCAACCATACATAAAAGAATTCAGAGAAGATTCAAATGTTGTTCATAGATAATCTTGATCATAAACCCATAATTCATCGGATCTTGACAAACACGCCGCAAAAAGGGTTACATCGAATAGATCTCCAAGAGATCGAGGAGAACTTTGTATTGAGATCCAAAGAGAGAGAAGAAGCCATCTAGCTAATAACTATGGACTCGAACGTGTGTGGTAAACTACTCACACATCATCGGAGAGGCTATGGTGTTGATATAGAAGCCCTCCGTGATCGATGCCCCCTCCGGCAGAGCGCCGGAAAAAGCCCCAAGTTGGGATCTCACGGGTACAGAAGGTTGGCGCGGTGGAATTAGGTTTTCTGGTGCTCCCCGATGCTTTCGGGGTACGTAGGTATATACAGGAGGAATAAGTAGGTCGGTGGAGCCACGAGGGGCCCACGAGGGTGGAGGGCGCCCCCTGCCTCGTGGCCTCCTCGTAAGTTTCTTGACGTCCACTCCAAGTCCTCTGGATCACGTTTGTTCCAAAAATCACGCTCCCGAAGGTTTCATTCCGTTTGGACTCCGTTTGATATTGTTTTTTTGCGAAACACAGAAATATGCAAAAAAACAGCAATTTGCACTCGGCCTTGTCTTAATATGTTAGTCCCAAAAATAATATGAAAGTGTATAATAAGGCCCATTAAACATCCAAAACAAAATATATAATAGCATGGAACAAACAAAAATTATGGATATGTTGGAGATGTATCATATCCCTCACGCTTGTGCGACACAGAGAGCACCATGGGACAACACCAATAATAAAACATGCAACTCAAACGAATCACGATCATCAATTGTCGGTGTACTAGAGTAGGGGTACCCTAGTATCCCGAACTTGTGCACGGGCAGTCGCAACGCCCCGCGGCAAGGCTTGCCAGGCCACCGCCAAGGTCCTCCGTGGTTCCTTTGGAGCCATTCAGGAACAAAGTATTCAAGCCAAGAAGACAAGGCCCCGGCAAGAGGAGCTTGTCGGGAAGGCCACTCGAGGCATAAGGCCCCGGCAAGAGGAGCTTGCCGGGTAGGCCACTCAACGCACAAGACCTCGGCAAGAGGAGCTTGCCGGGAAGGCTGACCAAGGCATCTCAAGGAACTTGCCGTGACGCGCCACGCGTCCCGGCAAGGCCCGGCGAGCGACATGCTTCCGGACGCGACAAGACAACGACCGCGGCAAGCGACCACCCTGTACCTGCGCTCCAGCACACCCACCAACGTGTCACTCTGGGACCCTTCCAGGGGTATGTGGCGGGAGGCTGTGCAGCCAGGGGTACGCGGTGGCAAGCGGCGCTGACAAGATTGCCATCGTGGCGAACGGTGGCGCCCCTGACGGTCCCTTTTCTGCATTGTTTGGGCGACGCAGACGGGCATTTAATGCCCTTGTTCCCTGCCGTCAGGGTTAGGTATGATACACTGTACAAGTAGCTGTACCTACCGCAGCAACTTTACATTTTTACCCTTGCCTACGTTGCCACCTGTCAGTGACCCCTTGAGCATATAAAAGGGAGCCCATGCGCAACATAGAGGGGGGAGGACGGACAGAAGCAGGCTCGGTCTCGTTAGCTGCTTGAGTGTACTGTAGCACCCAGCCCTCCCGAGCAAGAACACAATACAATCTACAAAGCAGCAGTAGGGTTTTACGCATCCATGCGGCCCGAAGCTGGGTAAACCGCTCGTGTGCCTCGCCTCGATCTGCTCTTCATGCGACCTCCGCCCCCCGCCGAACCGAAAAGGGGCTCCGTCCCCATAGGTGCTCGTGGAGTTAGTTTCCCCGACATCTTTGGCGCGCTAGGTAGGGGGCGTTGAGGTTGTGTGAACCTGATCCGGCGTTCACACGAGCTAGATCTTCATCATCTTCATCGACATGCCACCGAAGAAGAAGGCTTTGGAGGCGGCTGATCCGCTCGCGACAGACCCACCACCGCCGGAGCAAACGGCTGGTGGGGAAGACGCCGGCGGAAGAACGGGCGTCGACGAGGGAGCCCATGGTGCCGCCAGGTCCAAGGACAAGGCTGCACTGCCCGTCGGCAGCGTAGCCGGCTCCCACGACGACAGGGCGTCCGTAGATGCACCGCGCCCATCTCAGGAGGTGCGGGACCGGCAGCGTCATAGTACCCACGGTACCATACGCTTGCTGGACCCAAATTGAGCTGGCGGATCTCGGAATGCTCAAGGCCAACATGCTGGCGTGAGCGAGGCACGGTTGCCTGGACGAGATATTGCTCCTTCTAACATGGTTAGAAGTCCGAGCATATCCCGCTCCTCGCACCGTTCGCCACCGCTGCCCGCCACTCCAGCGGAAGCTTTGGCGCGAGCTCAACTGCTCTTAGATTCCCCTCCAACGCCGGACAAGATCGACGACTGGAGGGCCACCATTCAGAGTCTCATCGGCTTCGCCAACGGCGACACTCCACGGCAACCAACTGCATCACAGCCGCGGCAAGCCAGCCAGGTGCGACTCGATGGTGACAAGACCGGTGGGGGTGCAACCATAGTGCACTCCCCGCCCCGAAGGCCAAGATCGCCGACTCGCCGGGTCCACCACGACAGCGACTCCACTGCGTCATCAGATCCGCGAACTCGTCGCGACCAGCGCCAAGTTCTTCACGAACGACAGCAAGAAGACGCTCGTACTCGCATCGAGCGCCGAAGAGAAGCGCGGCGTCAATCATACCGGCGCGCTGAGCCCACTGTCGACATGCATGCGCCAGGGGAACCAGGCGACCTGCCGTACGCGGAAGGTTGCCCTGCGTTTACTCGTGAGCTGCGGCAAGTCCAGTGGCCCAGTACGAAGAATTTCAAGCCAGACGTACCAGAGAAGTATGACGGCAAGTTGCATCCATCGGAGTTCCTCAGCATCTACACCATCGCGGTGCAAGCTGCCGGGGGGCGAGACGACAAGATCCTTGCCAACTACTTCCCGCTGGTGCTCAAGCCTAACGTCAGGTCCTGGCTCATACACTTGCCGGACAACTCCATATCTTCCTAGGCAGACCTGTGCCATCAGTTTGTCGGTGCCTTCACAGGAGGCCACAAACCTCATGGCCAGGAGAGTGGCCTTCATCTGCTCGCCCAGAAGGAAGGAGAGCCTTTGCGCAAGTACATCCAGAGATTCAGCCAAGTACAACGCAACATCCCAGATGTCCACCCTGTCGCGGTCATCAGCGCGTTCCATCAGAACGTGCGTAACCGCAGGATGTGGGAGGAGATGGCGATGTGCAAGATCAGAGACGTCAGTGAGCTGTACGCCCTGGCCGACAAGTGTGCACGTGCTGAGGAAGGGAGGAGACTCCCTAGAGAGAACACAGGAGCAGAAGGATCTGACAGCGAAGATACTGCCCCGACAACGAAGAACCGGCTGCGGAACAATAGAAAGAAGAAAGGCAAAGAGGTGCTAGCTGTTGAGCAGTCCGGCAATGAAGGTGGTGCCAAGACAGCCAAGACTGGTAGCTCCGGCAAGGAGGTTGCCGCATGCACCAACTGCCAGGTTGTGGCGGCCGCTGACAAGCAGGACGGCACCAACAAGCAGTACTGCAAGATCCACCGCACCAAGGGCCACGACCTCCAGAGCTGCAACAAGGTCGAGCAGCTTGTCGAGCTGCAAAAGGCCGAGCACGAGCGACGCGACAAGTAGAAGGCCCAAGGAGGGACTGGAGGATCTGGCACGAAGCGTCCCGCCCGGGGAGGACGCTGCGGCAAGGACAAGCAGCGGCAAGGAGACAGACCTCCCCATGGCCGCGACAAGGATGAAGATGACGACGACAACGAAGACATGGAGGATGATGAGACCTGTGAGCAGGAGTTTCAGAAAGCCACAGAGGTCTTGTGCGTTGACGGCGGTGCTTCTCTGCATACTTCACACCGCCAACTCAAGTAGTGGGTGCGGGAAGTCACTGCGGCAGAACCACCCGTCGAATCGCGCAAGCTTGTGAAATGGTCCAGCACGCCTATCGTCTTTGATATTGAGGACCACCCTGATCGCACAGCTGCGGTCGGGTGCTTGCCGATGTTGGTTTCACCAACTATCCGCAACCTCAAGGTCACTAAGATGTTAGTTGACGGCGGGGCCGGCTTGAACCTGATCTCCTCCGCTGTGCTCCAGAAACTCCAAGTCCCCGACAGCGAGCTCGAAGAGACCGACACATTCCAAGGAATCAACCCGGGAAGGAGCAAGCCGAAGGGGAAGATCACGCTGTCAGTGACATTTGGCAGCGAGCTGAACTTCAGGACTGAGAGGATCACTTTTGACGTTGCCGATTTTCCATTGCCTTACAATGGAAATCTCGGCCGTCCAGCGCTCGCCAAGTTCATGGGGGCGTCTCACTACGCGTACAACATGCTGAAGATGCCAGGCCCGATAAGTGTCATCTCTGTCCCTAGCGACAAGAAGGATGCTCTTATCTATGCCGACAAGATCTACCGGGAAGCAGCAGCCGCAACTGATCGCGAGACACTTGCCGCTGAAGCTCCCGGGGAGAAGAAGAAGACCAAGTCCGGCAAAAGCTCTGATGCCCACTCCGGCAAGCGCACCTCTTCGGAGTGCTGCGCTACCGTCGAGGACGCACCATCGAGCTCCACCGGCAAGTGTAAGAAGACGATGGCAGCTCCGCCAGCGACCAAGAAGGTGTCCGCCAAGGAGGACGACACTGGTGGTACCTTCACCATCAGTGCCACACTTGACCCTAAATAGGAAAGCGCGCTCATTGCTTTCCTGCAGGCGAACGTCGATGTGTTTGCGTGGCAACCATCTGACATCCCCAGTGTTCCCAGGAAAGTAATTGAGCACCACCTTGCCGTCTTTCCTCATGCGCGGCCCGTCAAGCAGAAAGTTAGGAAGCAAGCAGTGGAGCGCCAAGAATTCGTCGCAGAAGAAATCAAGAAGTTGGAAGCAGAAGGCCTTGTCAGAGGAGTGCTCCATCCTACGTGGTTGGACAATCCTGTAGTCGTGCGCAAGGCAAACGGGAAATGGAGGCTTTGTATCGATTTCACCGATGTTAACAAAGCTTGTCCCAAAGATCCATTTCCCTTGCCGCGCATTGACTAGATTGTTGACTCCACGGTCGGATGTGACTTGCTTTCATTTCTTGACGCATACTCAGGATACCATAAGATCTTCATGGCAGAAGAGGATGAGGAGAAAACCGCATTCATCACTCCATGTGGCACGTACTGTTTCATACGGATGCCTTTTGGTTTGAAGAATGCTGGTTCAACATTTGCAAGAGTAGTGCATACCGCTTTTGAGCCACAAATACACAGAAATGTAGAAGCCTACATGGATGATATAGTGGTCAAGAGCAAGGACAAGTCAACTCTGATTCCAGATTTAGAAGAGACTTTTGCAAATCTGCGCAAGATCAGCCTCAAGCTCAACCCCGAGAAGTGCGTGTTTGGAGTCCCTTCCGGCAAGCTTCTCGGGTTCTTCGTGTCTCAGCGAGGAATTGAAGCAAATCCCGACAAGATCAAGGCCATTGAGCAGATCGAAGCACCAAAGCGTGTCAAGGATGTACGAAATCTTGCCGGTTGCGTGGCAGCTCTTAGCAGGTTTATCTCCAAGTCTGCTTAGCGCGCCCTGCCGTTTTTCAAAATATTGAAAAAGGCAGGTCCAATGAAATGGACTCCGGAAGCGGAGGCTGCGCTGCAGGACTTGAAGAGATACCTGTCCTCCACTCCAATACTTGTCGCACCTAAGCCACAAGAGAAGTTGCTGCTGTATCTGGCGGCAACCAATCAAGTGGTTAGTGCTGCGTTAGTAGCAGAGAGGGAGGCAGATGATGAGCCAGCAACCGCGACAAGCGCATCCAGCGACAAGCAGGGGGCTTCCCCGACAAGCTCTGGTCCCGACAAGGATGGATCTGCGCAGGTGTGCGAGGAGATACAGAAGAAAAAAATGGTGCAGCGCCCAGTTTACTTTGTCAGCTCCCTTCTGAAGGGGGCTAGGTCAAGGTACTTTGGTGTGCAGAAATTGCTTTTCAGCCTTCTCATGGCCTCGAGAAAGCTGCGCCATTACTTTCAAGCACATGAGATCACAGTTGTCACTCGCTTTCCGCTGAAGAGGATACTGCAGAATCCAGAAGCGACAGGCAGGATTTTTGAGTGGGCACTGGAACTGTCAAGCTTTGGCCTCAAGTTTGAGAGCACTTCAACTATCCAAAGCAGAGCATTGGCAGAATTCATAGCAGAGTGGACGCCAACACCAGATGAAGAAATTCCAGAGACGAGCATTCCCGTCAAGGAGGCAAGCAAAGAGTGGTTGATGTACTTTGATGGTGCCTCTCGCTGCAAGGCGCCGGTGCTGGTGTGCTGCTTGTCGCACCCACCGGAGAGCACCTCAAGTACGTGGTCCAGATGCACTTTCCAGAGGAGCAAGCGACAAACAATACTACAGAGTATGAAGGTTTGCTTGCCGGTCTCAGGATCGCGGCAGACCTTGGGATCAAGAAGCTCATTGTCAGGGGTGACTCTGTAATGCCCGGATATTCCTGCTACAGTAATCCCACATTAATCGTGCCATGACACCTCAGTTACTGTTGCTATCCTCGCCAAATTCAAAACCGTCCAGTATTCAAATTCAAATTAATGACAATAATAAAAGTTTTCAATGATCGAAACAAAAATGTTCGGTGGATGCCGAATATTACAAGCGTAATTATGGTGCAACAAATACATTTTTATAAAATGGCTAAATGGATTAAATTATTTAAATAGAAAAGAAAGAAACTACAAAAAGGGAAAACAGAGAACAACAAAAAAAAAGGAAAGAGAGAGCCCCCCTCCCTAGGCCGTGGCCCAACTGGGCGAACCCACCTCTGGCCCATTCGGCCACACCCACCAGCCCACCACGCCTCCCTTATCCCCACCCACGACCGAAACCCTAGCTCACCCCCCACCCCACTAGCACCACTCCTTTCCCCCTCGCTGGATCTGGATCGGGGACTCTCGATCCCCTCGCCCCGCACATCGACGCCGACGCCGGTGCCCGGAGTTCCTCCCCCGCCGGACTGCCCCACTACGTCGCGCGTCCCCGTCGGCCTCCCCAAGCTTCCCCGAGCCCGCTGCCCAGACCCCACGCTCCCCCGGTGAGCCGCTGCGCCGGATGCGCCTCCCGTGCCTCCTCTGACCGCCCGCACCTCCCTGCAGCTGCGCGCGCCCGCGCCATGGCCGGTCCTGGGCGTGCCGACGCGCGCACGCCGGCACCCCACTGCTTCTGCTCCGCTCCGGCTGCGACCACGCCTCGCACGCTCCGGCCCTGCGCTCACCGCGGTCGGGCCGCGCCCTGGCCCCGCGCTGCACCGACCAGCCGTGCCCGTCGTCCCGCGCCCGCTACCGCCCCGAGGCCTCGGATTCCTCCCCGTGCGCACCCACCAGGGCCACCTCCCCCGCTCTGCTGCGGCCTCGCCGACCGGCCGCGGATGTTTTCCCCCTTCACCGGTATCATCCGATACCGCGTTAGGGCACCTCTAACGCCGTTACTTGTCATGTCATGCATCACTATGCATCTGCTTGCTTAAATATTTATTATTTCTCCCCCCTCTTCTCTCGATAGACACCGAGACCGACGCTGCTGCTGCCCCGTTCGACTACGGAGTTGACGACCCCTCTCTCTTGCCAGAGCAACCAGGCAAGCCCCCCCCCCCCTTGATCACCAGATATCGCCTACTCTCCTCTATACTGCTTGCATTAGAGTAGTGTAGCATGTTACTTCTTTCGTTATTCCTATCCTGATGCATAGCATGTCTTTGTTACTGCTGTTGATACCTTACCTGCAATCCTACTTGCTTAGTATAGGATGCTAGTGTTCCATCAGTGGCCCTACACTCTTGTCCGTCTGCCATGCTATACTATCGGGCCGTGATCACTCGGGGGTGATCACGGGTATATACTATATACTTTACACTGTTACATTACATGTGATACTGTTCGGAGATGGGGGCTGAAGGGGCAGGTGGCTCCATCCCGGTAGAGGTGGGCCTGGGTTCCCGACGGCCCCCGACTGTTACTTTGTGGCGGAGCGACAGGGCAGGTTCATACCACCTAGGAGAGAGGTGGGCCTGGCCCTAGTCGGAGTTCGCGATACTTAACACGCTTAACGAGATCTGGGTATTTGATCCGAGTCTGGCCATTTGGTCTATACGCACTAACCACCTACGCGGGAGTAGTTATGGGTATCCCGACGTCGTGGTATCAGCCGAAGCACTTCGTGACGTCAGCGACTGAGCGGCGCGCGCCGAGTTGGACCGCGTAACGTTACTTCCTTTGAAATGGAGGTTGCTAGGTCTGCTCTCCGGCCGCGTACGCAACGTGCAGGTGTGCTCAGGGCGATGGGCCCAGACCCCTGCGCGCTTAGGTTTAGACCGGCGTGCTGACCTCTCTGTTGTGCCTAGGTGGGGCTGCGACATGTTGATCTTCCGAGGCCGGGCATGACCCAGGAAAGTGTGTCCGGCCAAATGGGATCAAGCGTGTTGGGCTATGTGGTGCACCCCTGCAGGGAAGTTTATCTATTCGAATAGCCGTGTCCCTCGGTAAAAGGATGACCCGGAGTTGTACCTCGACCTTATGACAACTAGAACCGGATACTTAATAAAACACACCCTTCCAAGTGCCAGATACAACCCGGTGATCGCTCTCTAACAGGGCTTCGAGGAGGGGATCGCCGGGTAGGTTTATGCTATGCGATGCTACTTGGAGGACTTCAGTCTACTCTCTTCTATATGCTGCAAGACGGTGGCGACCAGAAGCGTAGTCTTCGATAAGCCTAGCTATCCCCCTCTTATTCTGGCATTCTGCAGTTCAGTCCACTGATATGTCCCCTTACACATATATCCATGCATATGTAGTGTAGCTCCTTGCTTGCGAGTACTTTGGATGAGTACTCACGGTTGCTTTTCTCCCCCTTTTCCCCCTTTCCCTTCTACCCGGTTGCCGCAACCAGGTGATGGAGCCCAGGATCCAGACGTCACCGTCGACGACGACTCCTACTACTCTGGAGGTGCCTACTACTACGTGCAGCCCGCTGACGACGACCAGGAGTAGTTAGGAGGATCCCAGGCAGGAGGCATGCGCCTCGTTCGATCTGTATCCCAGTTTGTGCTAGCCTTCTTAAGGCAAACTTGTTTAACTTATGTCTGTACTCAGATATTGTTGCTTCCACTGACTCGTCTATGATCGAGTACTTGTATTCGAGCCCTCGAGGCCCTTGGCTTGTATTATGATGGTTGTATGACTTATTTTATTTGTAGAGTTGTGTTGTGATATCTTCCCGTGAGTCCTTGATCTTGATCGTACACATTTGCGTGCATGATTAGTGTACGATTGAATCGGGGCGTCACAAGTTGGTATCAGAGCCGACTGCCTGTAGGAATCCCCCTTCCACAGTCCTTGGCCGAAGTCGAGTCTAGACATTACAAAAACTTTTACTAACTTGGCTGTGTGCCTTACGGGCCCACGTCGCCATCGGGTGGTACTAGGATCTTTTACTCCTCGACCCTTACTCTGGGACTCTAAACTCTCTTCTACTCGGGTTAAATGTATTTTCTAACTCTGACACTAGGATCCCGCGACGACATTCACCCCAAAGTTGGATAAAAGCCATAGTTATTCCTTGGTATAGTGTTTTGCACAATTTCCACACTGTCATTTGACTCCTTTGAAACATCTTTGTTTTCAGATGGAGCCCACGAGGCAGGTCGTGCGCCACACGGCGGCCATTGGCACCTCGGGATCACCGGCCGTGCTAGCTGAGATGATGACCTATCTGGGTTATCGCTGGCACCCCGAGTACACCGTCACCGAGGAGTACCAGGACTTTAACCAGGGGCAGTACCGTGCCACCGTCCACCTTTACTCTCGGGAGTATGACTCCACTACAGTGCTGCACACCGCTTATGGTGTGGGAGTGACCATTGATATGGCAGTTCACGATGCTGCCTATGCTGCTCTGACACGCCTTCGTAGGGAGTATCGGGAGTTGGACACCTCCCCCTTCAGGCACATTGCTATCGCATCTGATATTGGTGCGGAGGGTTACTACACTGCTACCTACTCCACTGTCACCCGCGAGCCCTTCCACCATTAGAACTTTGTTCTGCATGCTGATGGGCTGGATCGAGCTAACCGAGCTCTTCGCCACGAGTTGTACACCACTCGTCAGCACCTCTACCGTGCTTTGACGATGTTGCACCCCTTTGTTGGATCTGGGGAGCTGCCGCGTTCTGCTATCTACCCAGCCAGGACCGTGATGCCTCAGGGTGTCGGTTGGCCAGAGGTGGGAGGCTACTCTCCCGCACTTGGCCCGCTTCTGCCACCAGAGCGTCGGGTTCAGCACCAGAGCACCCGCGGACCCCAGGTTGCCGACGTGGTGTACCCGTTGCCACACTACCAGCTTTCAGGCTACACCTACCTCCGCAGTGTTGTGTGGGACTGATGTAGGCTTGCCTGCTTATGTTAGATGCATTCACCGCGAGCCTGGGTACCGCCCATGATGTCTTAGTCTATGTACTGAACTCTGTGTACCGAACACCTTGCATGATCTCTTTTGTAAGACGTGCCGACTATTATGTGGTATCTATCGTGCTGCTTTCATTATGCATGTTTCATCTTGAATGATTCTTGTCTTTGCAAATATTCTCAAATGCTGAACTACCCCTGTTATATATTAGCAGGATGGTTAGACCAGGTGGTCGTGGTCGGGGTGGCAACTTCCCACCACCGCCTGAGTACATGGCTGGTATGATCCAACAGCTTGAGATGAATCGCCAGTTCATGGAGAACATGATGGCTCAGTTTCCTCGCCCTAATATGAACCAGCAGCCAAACACAGTAACTCTGCAGGATTTCATGCACCTGAACCCAACTGTGTACCGCAGCTCAACTCAGCCTCTGGACGCTCATGACTGGCTCCTGACATCACCTATGAGATGGAGTCTGCCGATGTAGCCCCTGCCAGCTATGTCACGTTTGCTTCCTTCTTCCTGAAGGGACCCGCAGCTCAATGGTGGGACAGCCATAGGCGTACTCTGCCAGTTGGAACAATCATCACCTGGCCAGACTTCCAAGCTGCTTTCCGTGCCCGCTTCATTCCTCAGGGAGTCATGGACCGGAAGAAGCGTGAGTTCCGCAACCTCATCCAAGGCAACAAAACTGTTGAAGCTTATCAGCGGGAGTTTCTGGACTTGTCCCGCTATGCTGAAGAGGACATTGCTACTGATGCACGCAGACAGGAGAAGTTCCGTGATGGCCTTCAAGCTGACATCAAGCTCGCACTTCTAGTGCACGACTTTGCTGATTTCGCCACCTTAGTAAACAAAGCCATCAACGTCGAAACTGGTCTGCAGGAATACCAGAGCTCTCACAGGCGCAGCCGTGACACGGGCTCATCTTCGGGCCCGTCCTCGCAGAAGTGCAGGATATGGGTTCCCAACAGCATGTACCAGCCGAATGCACCTGCCCCAAGGCAGTCCTATGCTACACCTCGTCTGCCTAATGCTCCTGCTAGGCAGCCAAAACTTCCAGCTCCACCACCCCAAGCTCCGGTCCCCACTCCCAATAATGGTCTGTGCTACAAGTGTGGTCAACCAGGTCACCTTGCCAGGAACTGCTATCAGAATCAGAATCAGAATCAGCTGGCCCTTCCTGCAGCTGGTCGTGGGAACAACCAGAACCGCAACAACAATGCCAAGTCTTACGATCGTGTTCATGCCAACCACGTTGATCTGAACGAAGCTCAAGACCAGCCTGCTACTGTGATGGGTACACTCCTCGTAAATTCAGTACCTGCATCTGTTTTATTCGATACAGGAGCATCGCATTCATTCATGTCAGAAGAATTTGCATACAAGCACGACGTTAAGTGTGAGGCGATGAACACTTCGGTAGTGGTAAAACCCCCGTGGGACAATGTCAAACGTCCATGGTTGGCGTCGACGACCCCGTGGAAATCGAAGGGCTGGAATTCTATGCCGCGCCCATTATCCTGAAGACGTCTAACATCGACCTCATTCTGGGGATGGATTGGTTGAAAGCGCATACTGCTTCCATAGTTTGTGCCACTAAGACCGTCCATCTGCTACATCCTTCAGATGAAATAGTTGCATACCACGTTCGCCTGCTGCAAAATGCCGAGGCAAGGCTTTATGCCTTGAATGCATTGAACTCTGCACCACTCGAGGGCATTGAAAACATCCCCGTTGTGCGTGACTTCCTCGACGTCTTTCTTGAAAAACTTCCAAGGGTTCCCCCTGCTAGAGCTGTCGAATTCGTCATCGACTTGAAACCAGGCACCACTCCTATTGCCAAGCGACCCTACAAGATGTCGCCGCATGAACTCCTTGAGCTTAAGGAGGAAATCGACAAATCTCTTCAAAATGGTTTCATTCGCCCAAGTTGCTCTCCTTGGGGAGCACCTTCTCTCTTTGTCAAGAAGAAGGATGGGACAAACCGACTGGTCCAAGACTACCGTCCTATTAACCAAGCTACCATTAAGAACAAGTATCCTCTTCCTCGGATCAATGATCTGTATGATCAACTGGCTGGTTCATCAGTGTTCTCTAAACTCGACTTGAGATTGGGTTACCACCAGATCCGTGTTCGTGAAGAGGATATCCCAAAGACCGCCTTTGTGACTCGTTATGGTTCATACGAGTACACTGTCATGTCCTTCGGCTTAACCAATGCCCCAGCCACCTTCTTTTGCCTGATGAACTATATATTCATGGATTACCTCGACAAGTTCGTCGTGTTTTATCTGGATGATATCCTGGTATTTTCCAAGAACGAAGAAGAACATGCTGAACATCTTCGACTTGTGCTGGAAAAGCTACGAGAACATCAGCTGTATGCCAAGTTCTCTAAATGTGAATTCTGGCTCCCTGAAGTAACCTATCTTGGACATGTCATCTCTAAGGATGGTATTGCCGTTAACCCTGAACGAGTTCAGGCTATTCTTGATTGGACTCCTCCGAAGAATGTCAAGCAAGTCAGAAGTTTTCTCGGTCTCGCCAGCTATTGCCGTTGATTCGTCGAGAACTTCTCCAAGATTGCCAGGCCTCTGACTAACTTGCTGCATAAGGGCGTCAAGTTCCAATGGACAGACAAATGTCAGGAAAGCTTCCAGGCACTTAAAGACAAGTTGACTTCTGCCCCAGTGCTAGCTCCACCTGATACAAAGAAGGACTTCGTCATTTACTGCGACGCTTCCCGTCAAGGATTAGGTTGTGTCCTAATACAAGAGCGCAGAGTGATTGCCTATGCCTCTCGTCAATTGCGCCCTCATGAAGAGAACTACCCAGTTCACGATCTCGAGCTTGCTGCTGTCATTCATGCACTGAAGCAGTGGCGGCATTACCTTCTCGGTAATCATTGCGAGATATTCACTGACCATCAAAGTCTGAAGTATCTGTTTACTCAGCCAGACCTGAACCTCCGTCAGCGGAGATGGATGGAGACCCTAGCAGATTTTGACTTGGGTATTTCCTATACACCAGGCAAGGCTAATGTAATGGCAGATGCCTTGAGCCGCAAGTCTTACTACAACCACCTCCAAGTTCATAAAGTTCAGCCCTCGCTCATTGAAGAATTCAGAAAGCTGAACCTCCATATTGTTCCTCCGGGTGCACTCGCTCCCCCTCCTGAGGAGTTTCAGAAGATGAACCTCCGTGTTATTCCCCAGGGTTCCCTCTATACCCTGGCTGTCGAACCCGATCTCGTGAGCTCCATCAAGACAATACAAGGATATGACTCTGAAGTCCACAAGATTAAGCGCGACCTCAAGGAAGGAAACCCTCATACTTCACTATTGCTGCTGATGGTGCCTTGTACTTCAAAGGCCGCCTAGTGGTGCCGTGTAAGAGGGAAAACCTGAATATGACTCGGAAAGTTATGAAAGAAGCTCATGATACGCCTCTGTGTATCCATCCTGGTAGTACTAAGATGTACCAGGACATTCGTCAAAGATTCTGGTGGTCTAATATGAAGCAAGACATTGCTCGCTATGTTGCCGAGTGTGACGTTTGCCGTCGTATCAAAGCAGAACATCAAAGGCCTGCTGGAACTCTGCAACCTATCTCTATTCCTGAATGGAAATGGGACCATGTTGAAATGGACTTCGTCACTGGATTTCCCAAATCGCAAAAAGGTAATGATGCTATTCTTGTCGTCATTGACCGGCTTTCTAAAGTTGCACATTTTCTGGCGGTCAAGGAAACTATCACTGCTAGTCAGCTTGCAACTCTCTATATGTCCAGAATTGCTTCACTTCACGGTATTCCACTGGTTATCAGTTCGGACCGTGGCAGCTTATTCACTTCAAGATTCTGGGCAAGTTTCCAAGAAGCTATGGGGACTCACTTATCTTTCAGTACTGCGTTTTATCCACAGTCACAAGGGCAAGTTGAACGTGTCAACCAAGTTCTCGAAGATATGCTTCGAGCTTGTGTGGTTTCCTTCGGTAAGAAATGGGAGGAATCTCTCCCGTATGCTGAGTTCTCTTATAATAATAGCTATCAAGCTAGTCTGAAGATGGCCCCCTTCGAAGTGTTAAATGGACGAAAGTGCCGAACCCCTCTGAACTGGTCAGAAACTGGGGAACGTCCACTCTTTGGTCTGGATATTATCCAACATGCCGAAGAACAAGTCCGCATTATTCGCGAGAATCTCAAGACTGCTCAGTCACGCCAAAAGAGTAATTATGACCGTCATCATAAAGACATGGTCTATCAACCTGGCGAAAAGGCCTATCTTCGAGTTACACCAATGAAGGGTGCTCACCGCTTCGGGATCAAGGGCAAGCTAGCTCCCCGCTATATTGGTCCTTTCACTATTCTCGAGAGGCGTGGAAAAGTGGCTTATCAACTGGAGCTTCCGCCGAACCTTTCTCAGGTTCACGATGTGTTCCACGTGTCACAACTCCGTCGCTGCTTCAAGGACCCAATCCGAGAAGTGGATCATGAAGTGCTCGAATTGCAACAGGACCTCTCCTATAAAGAACATCCGGTCCGCATTCTTGACCAAGCTGAACGCCGCACTCGTCAGAAGGCGATCAAGTTCCTCAAGGTCCAGTGGTCGAATCACTCTGAAGACGAAGCCACCTCGGAACGCGAGGATCGTCTTCGTGATGAATACCCCGCATTGTTTCCTTCTACCTCCTAAATCTCGGGACGAGATTTCTTGTAGTGGAGGAGATTTGTAACGCCCGGATATTCTTGCTACAGTAATCCCACATTAGTCGTGCCATGACACCTCAGTTACTGTTGCTATCCTCGCCAAATTCGAAACCGTTCAGTATTCAAATTCAAATTAATGACAATAATAAAAGTGTTCAATGATCGAAACAAAAATGTTCGGTGGATGCCGAATATTACAAGCGTAATTATGGTGCAACAAATACATTTTTATAAAATGGCTAAATGGATTAAATGATTTAAATTGAAAAGAAAGAAACTACAAAAAGGGAAAACAGAGAACAACAAAAAAAAGGAAAGAGAGAGCCCCCCTCCCTGGGCCGTGGCCCAACTGGGCCAACCCACCTATGGCCCATTCGGCCACACCCACCGGCCCACCACGCCTCCCTTATCCCCACCCACGACCGAAACCCTAGCTCACCCCCCACCCCACTCGCACCAATCCTTTCCCCCTTGCTGGATCTGGATCGGGGACTCTCGATCCCCTCGCCCCGCACATCGACACCGACGCCGGTGCCCGGAGTTCCTCCCCCGCCGGACTGCCCCACTACGTCGCGCGTCCCCGTCGGCCTCCCCAAGCTTCCCCGAGCCCGCTGCCCAGACCCCACGCTCCCCCGGTGAGCCGCTGCGCCGGATGCGCCTCCCGTGCCTCCTCTGACCGCCCGCGCCTCCCTGCCGCTGCGCACGCCCGCGCCATGGCCGGTCCTGGGCGTGCCGACGCGCGCGCGCCGACACCCCACTACTTCTGCTCCGCTCCGGCTGTGACCACGCCTCGCACGCTCCGGCCCCGCGCTCACCGCGGTCGGGCCACGCCCTGGCCCCGCGCTGCACCGACCAGCCGTGCCCGTCGTCCCGCGCCCGCTACCACCCCGAGGCCGCGGATTCCTCCCCGTGCGCACCCACCGTGGCCACCTCCCCCGCTCTGCTGCGGCCTCGCCGGCCGGCGCCCCCGCAAACCCCGCTCCGGCTCTGCCCCGCCATGGCCTGCGTTGTCGCCCCGTTGCCTCCGCTCCGTCGTCCCCCTCCTGCTTGGCTGACCGTGCGCTGCCCGCATGCTGCCAGTGCCCGTCCCGCCGTTGCCTTCGCCCGCGCGACCCCGCCACCACCTCCACCGCTGCAACTCGCGCGCCGCCGTGCGCTTCCTTCGGCCGCTGCCTCTGCTCGCTGGCCACAGTGCCGCTCGGGCGCCCATTCGGGGCGCGCCCGTTAACCATCGCCCGCGCCCGATATGGCTCCTGTGCCACTGAACGGGGGGCCCCAGCCCCAGAGATCGTTTTTATAAAAAAATGATAATAAATAAATAAATATATAATAAAAATAATTATTAATTAATTAATTTAGTAATTAATTAACTAAATTAATTCTGTTTAGTTTAACCTAAACACTAGTTAACCTAATTAACTTAGTTAGTTAATAGTCAATGACAGTGGGACCCACACTTTAGTTGACTAAGTCAACAGGACTGTGACTGCTGATTGTGCAGTTGACCCAGTCAACGGACCCCACCTGTCAGGTTGACTAAGTCAATAGGACTATTGACTGTTGACTGTGCGGTTAACCCAGTCAACTCTGTTGACTGCTGACGTCAGCATGAGATCATGCTGATGTCATAAATCTAATTTCGAATTAATTAATTAATTAAATTCCAGAAATTAATAAAACCTTTAGAAAATCATATCTTTTAATCCGTAACTCGGGTTAAAATATTTTCAACATGAAAGTTGCTCAGAACGACGAGACGAACCCGGATACGCAGCCCGTTCGTCCACTACACATTCCTAACATATCAAACTCGCAACTTTTTCCCCTCCGGCTCCTTTGCTCGAAAACGCGAAACCCCGGGAAAACTTCCCCGGATGTTTTCCCCCTTCAACGGTATCATCCGATACCGCGTTGGGGCACCTCTAACGCCGTTACTTGTCATGTCATGCATCACTATGCATCTGCTTGCTTAAATATTTATTGTTTCTCCCCCTCTTCTCTCGATAGACACCGAGACCGACGCTGCTGCTGCCCCGTTCGACTACGGAGTTAACGACCCCTCTCTCTTGCCAGAGCAACCAGGCAAGCCCTCCCCCTTGATCATCAGATATCGCCTACTCTCCTCTATACTGCTTGCATTAGAGTAGTGTAGCATGTTACTGCTTTCGTTATTCCAATCCTGATGCATAGCCTGTCTTTGTTACTGCTGTTGATACCTTACCTGCAATCCTACTTGCTTAGTATAGGATGCTAGTGTTCCATCAGTGGCCCTACACTCTTGTCCATCTGCCATGCTATACTATCGGGCCGTGATCACTCGGGGGTGATCACGGGTATATACTATATACTTTACACTGTTACATTACATGTGATACTGTTCGGAGATGGGGGCTGAAGGGGCAGGTGGCTCCATCCCGGTAGAGGTGGGCGTGGGTTCCCGATGGCCCCCGACTGTTACTTTGTGGCGGAGCGACAGGGCAGGTTCAGACCACCTAGGAGAGAGGTGGGCCTGGACCTAGTCGGCGTTCGCGATACTTAACACGCTTAACGAGATCTGGGTATTTGATCTGAGTCTGGCCATTTGGTCTATACGCACTAACCACCTACGCGGGAGTAGTTATGGGTATCCCGACGTCGTGGTATCAGCCGAAGCACTTCGTGACGTCAGCGACTGAGCGGCGCGCGCCGGGTTGGACCGCGTAACGTGACTTCCTTTGAAATGGAGGTTGCTAGGTCTGCTCTCCGGCCGCGTACGCAACGTGCAGGTGTGCTCAGGGCGATGGGCCCAGACCCCTGCGCGCTTAGGTTTAGACCGGCGTGCTGACCTCTCTGTTGTGCCTAGGTGGGGCTGCGACGTGTTGATCTTCCGAGGCCGGGCATGACCCAGGAAAGTGTGTCCGGCCAAATGGGATCAAGCGTGTTGCGCTATATGGTGCACCCCTGCAGGGAAGTTTATCTATTCGAATAGCCGTGTCCCTCGGTAAAAGGACGACCCGGAGTTGTACCTCGACCTTATGACAACTAGAACCAGATACTTAATAAAACACACCCTTCCAAGTGCCAGATACAACCCGGTGATCGCTCTCTAACAGGGCTTCGAGGAGGGGATCGCCGGGTAGGTTTATGCTATGCGATGCTACTTGGAGGACTTCAGTCTACTCTCTTCTATATGCTGCAAGACGGTGGCGACCAGAAGCGTAGTCTTCGATAAGCCTAGCTATCCCCCTCTTATTCTGGCATTCTGCAGTTCAGTCCACTGATATGGCCCCTTACACATATATCCATGCATATGTAGTGTAGCTCCTTGCTTGCGAGTAATTTGGATGAGTACTAACGGTTGCATTTCTCCCCCTTTTCCCCCTTTCCCTTCTACCCGGTTGCCGCAACCAGGCGATGGAGCCCAGGATCCAGACGTCACCGTCGACGATGACTCCTACTACTCTGGAGGTGCCTACTACTACGTGCAGCCCGCTGACGACGACCAGGAGTAGTTAGGAGGATCCCAGGCAGGAGGCCTGCGCCTCGTTCGATCTGTATCCCAGTTTGTGCTAGCCTTCTTAAGGCAAACTTGTTTAACTTATGTCTGTACTCAGATATTGTTGCTTCCGCTGACTCGTCTATGATCGAGCACTTGTATTCGAGCCCTCGAGGCCCCTGGCTTGTATTATGATGCTTGTATGACTTATTTTATTTGTAGAGTTGTGTTGTGATATCTTCCCGTGAGTCCTTGATCTTGATCGTACACATTTGCGTGCATGATTAGTGTATGATTGAAGAGGGGCATCACAGACTCGCACCTTGTTGTCCGCCAAGTGAACAAGAGTTATCAGAGTCCGTTGATGGAAGCTTACGTTGATCAAGTGAGAATGCTAGAAGAGCACTTTGTCGGCCTACAGATGGAACACGTTCCAAGATCTCAGAACGACATCGCCGATGGCCTGTCAAAGTGCGCAGCACTTAAGTTACCTGTGGAACCAGGGATCTTTGTGCTCAAGCTGACTCAACCATCTGTTACGCCATCAACTGGACAGAGCAAGAAGAGGAAGTTGATTTCTGGTGACTATCTTCCGGCAGAGCTTCCCGAAGCCGCCGCCAAGAAGGTCCCCAAGATCAACGCCAAGAGTGCTGAGGAGCAGTCTGCTCCGGCAAACCCCATGGTTTGTTCCGTCGAATCAGACGCTCCCGACAAGTTTTGCTCCGGCAAGCTTGCCGGGGAACGTCAAGCTCCGGCTGAGCCGCAGGTTCTCGCCGTAGAAGCGGATGTTCCCGCAGCAGCAGATGTGCCTTTAGTCCTTGTTGTCGAGCCGCAAGCTCCAGCATGGGCACAGCAGATTGTCCGTTTCCTTCAGACAGGAGAACTTCCCGAAGAGCAAGAAGAAGCGGAAAGAGTAGCCCGGCAATCAAGTATGTACCAGTTTGTCGACAGCACACTGTACAGAAGAAGACTCAACGGTGCGAAATTGAAGTGTATTCACCGGGAAGACGGACAAAAGTTGTTGGCAGAGATACATGGAGGCATATGTGGTCACCACATTGGCGCAAGAGCACTTGCCGGCAAAGCTTTCCGGCAAGGTTTCTTCTGGTCGACAGCCCTCCAGGATGCAAATGCACAAGTAACCAAGTGTGAAGCATGCCAATTCCATTCCAAGCAGATACACCAGCCAGCTCAAGCTCTCCGGACGATCCCTTTATCCTGGCCATTTTCGGTCTGGGGGCTCGACATCCTAGGCCCCTTCCCCCGAGCAGTCGGGGGATTTGATTACTTGTATGTCGCAATCGACAAGTTCACAAAGTGGCCGGAAGTGGAAGCAGTGAGGAAGGTGACAGCACAGTCAGTAGTCAAGTTCTTCAGGTCGATTGTTTGCCGCGCCGAGATCCCTAACAGGATCATCACCGACAACGGTACGCAATTCACGAGCCACACCTTCATGCAGTACGTCCAAGATCTTGGCGCCAAGGTCTGCTTCGCTTCTGTTGCTCACCCAAGAAGCAACGGTCAAGCGGAGAGGACAAATGCTGAAGTGCTACGTGGACTCAAGACCAGGACTTTCGACAGGCTGCACAAGTGCGGAAGAAACTGGATCGAGGAGCTGCCGGTGGTTCTTTGGTCGATCAGGACGACGCCAAATCGAGCCACTGGCCAGACACCTTTTGCTCTAGTCTATGGAGCAGAGGCAGTTATCCCCACGGAACTCGTATACGGGTCACCTCGAGTGCTTGCTTATGATGAGCTTGAGCAAGAGCAGCTGCGTGAAGATGACGCGCTGCTCCTTGAGGAAGATCGTCTTCAGGCTGCTGTGCGAGCTGCTCGCTACTAGCAAGCTTTGCGCCGCTACCATAGAAGTCTCGAGGAAGGCGACCTTGTTCTTCAGCGCGTTCAGTCCGCCAAGAATTCCAACAAGTTGACGCCGAAGTGGGAAGGCCCTTATCGGGTGAAACGAGTCACTAGGCCTGGCGCCGTCCGCCTTGAGACCAAAGATGGCATTCCGGTAAGCAACTCCTGGAATATTGAGCATCTTCGTAAGTTTTACCCGTAAGGCGTGGTTGTCGGACCCTGTTTCGGCAACCACCTTTTTGTACAAGTCTTGCCGCTGTTGCATGTAATCCTTTGTACAAAGCCAGGTGCAGACCCTGAGCATAAGTGAAGTGCTGGCGCCCTAAGTTATAGCATGTATGCTAGATCGAGTCTCGTCCTTGGTTAGGGTTGATAGTGCTTAACAGCGGCTAACCCCTAGCTTAGAGGTCGAGTGTGCGTCCCTTTGTCGTTCTTTCGTTTCCCTTGGTTCGCAGGGCTCGCATATCCTGACCGGACCACTCGAGGACAAAAAAGACAAGAAGGACGGACCAACATCTGGACCCCGGCAAGCCAGTGTTGCCGGGGGCTGCACCCGACAAGGCAGTGTTGTCGGGGGCAGCAAGTACAAAGATTCACCCACGGCGAACCAGAGTTGCCGGGGGCTGCAATCTCAGATAAGTTTTTCATCCCATCTCATGCATTCTCTTATGGACTGAGGTATGCGAAACCTCATTTCTTCCTAAAAGCTACCGTGCTCCCATAACTCTAGGCCCTAGGGCTCGTTCCTGGGGCCAGATTTGGTCATAGTCGCGGCAGCAAAGGGACGAAACGAGGAGCCCGAACCCGCCTCATCCCTGCCTCCGCCAACAGCGTGAGAAAGGTTGAGCGACGTGGGAAGACGGCAGGGCCTGCTGCCGGGAAAAGAAGTGTCTATCTTAAAGATATCAAGGATTTGCTCCTTGATGTGGGTTCCACTCGCGAGACAAGTGACCCGGCAAGCATCCCCTTTTCACTAAAAAACATTCCACTCAGGTACAGTTCATAGAGAATGAAAAACAAGAATAATGGGATTACAGGTTTTAAATGCAGCTAAGGCCCGAGGGCTTACAAATTAAAAAGAGATAAGGTGCCCGTAATCCCTTTCTTGTCCCTCTCTTCAAGAGGTAGGCCAAGGAGGCGAAAAGGGCAAAAGGAGCGCCTAGGCGAACTACGAGTGGCAGAAGACACCAAGAGAACATCTCGGTGGTCGTCCGAAGGCTGGATGGTGATGGCGGCGCCGGAAGTAGGGCTCGAAGACGAGGCGGCAGGACGTCAGCATGCTGTCGAGGGTGTCACGCCCACGTACTCCGAGTTGACGGCCTTGCCGCCCGCCCTCTTCCTCTTCCGTAGCCTCCCAACGCGAGCCGCCCAAGGAGACGACCCAGAGAAGTTCGAGGAGCCAGGGAAACGGATGACGGGGTCGCCGGTGCCACACGGAGCGGCGCCCGACACCTAGTCGGACCCGTCATCCTGTCGGCCGCTACCCTCCTCGTCGCTGCCGCTATCCTCCTCGTCACTCCCGCTTGAGGAGGAGTCTTCGCTATCGGAGGAGCTCTCCACGCAGCACCTTGCCCGAGTCTCGAAGCACCCGAAGACCTTGACGGAGAGGAGACCGCCCTCCATCAGCTTAAAATGGAGGGTGAGCTCCTCCGTCAGGCGGTGGATACGGGCGAACGTCTTCCACCCTCGACCAAGATACATCACATTAGGGGCTGGGAAGTCAATGAGGACTCACGTATCGCTGATTCCACAGCCCCTCATGTGCAACCTCAGTGTCTCGGGCGGGTCCAACTCCATCTCGCTCGCAAATGGAGTCGGGAGACGGAGGCGGCGACGAGGCGGCCGATGCAGCCTGACGAAGAACTCGCAAGGGTCGTCCCCAATGTGGACCGCCACGGGAAGAGGAACCGTTGGTGGAGGCGAGGCCGGCGCGCCGCCCCGTCCACCTCTTCCCCGAGCGCCTCGGCCTCGCCCTCGACCTCGCCCACGGCCTCGCCCCCTCCCTCTTCCCCTTATGGCTGGCTCTGCCACCACGGGTGCGGGAGAGGGAGGGACGCGTTGTCTAGCGGCGACCCTCGCCGCCACCGTTGAAGGACCATGGTTCCCTTTCTCCATGGCGAATGAGAGAGAGGGGAGCAGAAGCTGAAGGAAAGAAGAGATGAAGCAATGCTGGCCTCCGTCCCCCCCCCCCGCTCCTTATAAAGGAACAGGGTGAGGGCTCGGCCGCCCCGCTCAGCTAATCAAGACACAGAAGGAGCAGGGAACTAGGACCGGCCCGCTGCCTCGACCCACGACGGCCCGGTTCCCCGCCTCCACCGTTCGCCACCCCAAGCGCATGGAAGCCACGTGGCAGGCGTGCAGAACCGAGGCGACGGATGAGGTGAACTCTCCCCACCCCGTGATCGTGGGGAGTGGACGCCTCGAAAACCGCACCTCTGCCCCTGTTTCCCCTGCTCATAAGGAGGGAGGGGGCGGACGTTTCGCCCTCCCGAATAAAGAAACCACCCACGATCTCTCCCACGACGCCGCAATTGACGCATGCCGTTCGGGAGGGCGCGGTGGATGCAGAGTCAGATACGGCGTGACCCAGGCCGCGCGTGCCCGTGCCCTGTATTGGTCCTGGCCCAACAGCGCTCGGCACCGTGTATAGCCCAGGCCCGGGGGCTCCTGTTGGTGTACTAGAGTAGGGGTACCCTAGTATCCCGAACTTGTGCACGGGCAGTCGCAGCACCCCGCGGCAAGGCTTGCCAGGCGACCGCCAAGGTCCTCCGTGGTTCCTTTGGAGCCATTCAGGAACAAAGTATTCAAGCTAAGAAGACAAGGACCCGGCAAGAGGAGCTTGCCGGGAAGGCCACTCGAGGCATAAGGCCCCGGCAAGAGGAGCTTGCCGGGAAGGCCACTCAAGGCACAAGACCCCGGCAAGATGAGCTTGCCGGGAAGGCTGACCAAGGCATCTCAAGGAACTTGCCGCGACACGCCACGCGTCCCGGCAAGGCCCGGCGAGCGACAAGCTTCCGGACGTGACAAGACAACGACCGCGGCAAGGCGTTTGCCGCGGCAAGCGACCACCCTGTACCTGCGCTCCAGCACACCCGCCAACGTGTCACTCTGGGACCCTTCCAGGGGTACGTGGCGGGAGGCTGTGCAGCCATGGGTACGCGGTGGCAAGCGGCGCTGACAAGATTGCCATCGTGGCGAACAGTGGCGCCCCTGACGGTCCCTTTTCTGCACTGTTTGGGCGACGCAGACGGGCATTTAATGCCCTTGTCCCCTGCCGTCAGGGTTAGGTATGATACACTGTACAAGTAGCTGTACCTACCGTAGGAACTTTACATTTTTACCCTTGCCTACATTGCCACCTGTCGGTGACCCCTTGAGCATATAAAAGGGAGCCCATGCGCAACGTAGAGGGGGGAGGACGAACAGAAGCACGCTCGGTCTCGCTAGCTGCTTGAGTGTACTGTAGCATGCAGCGCTCCCGAGCAAGAACACAATACAATCCACAAAGCAGCAGTAGGGTTTTACGCATCCGTGCGGCCCGAAGCTGGGTAAACCGCTCGTGTGCCTCGCCTCGATCTGCTCTTCATGCGACCTCCGCCCCCCACCGAACCGAAAAGGGGCTCCGTCCCCATAGGTGCTCGTCGAGTTAGTTTCCCCGACATCTTTGGCGCGACAACTGACTTCGCGAGCACCTATGGGGACGGAGCCCCTTTTCGGTTCGGCGGGGCGCTGCGACTGCCCGTGCACAAGTTCGGGATACTAGGGTACCCCTACTCTAGTACACCGACAGGAGCCCCCGGGCCTGGGCCATACATGGTGCCGAGCGCTGTTGGGCCAGGCACAAAAACAGGGCACGGGCACGCGCGGCCTAGGTCACGCCGTATCTGACTCCGCATCCACCGCGCCCTCCCCGAACGGCACGCGTCAATTGCTGTGTCGTGGGAGAGATCGTGGGTGGTTTCTTTATTCGGGAGGGCGAAACGTCCGCCCCCTCCCTCCTTATAAGCAGGGGAAACAGGGGCAGAGGCGCAGTTTATGAGGCGTCCAGTCCCCACGATCACGGGGTGGGGAGAGGTCGCCTCATCCGTCGCCTAGGTTTTGCACGCCTGCCATGCGGCTTCCATGCGCTTGGGGTGGCGAACGGTGGAGGCGGGGAACCGGGCCGTCGTGGGTCGAGGCAGCGGGCCGGTCCCAGTTCCCTCCTCCTTCTGTGTCTTGATTAGCTGAACGGGGCGGCCGAGCCCTCACCCTGTTCCTTCAACGGTGGCGGCGAGGGTCGCCGCTAGACAACGCGTCCCTCCCTCTCCCGCACCCGTGGTGGCAGAGCCAGCCGTAAGGGGAAGAGGGAGGGGCGAGGCCATGGGCGAGGTCGACGCACTTCTCGGGGTTGAGCTTGAGGCTGATCTTGCACAGATTTGCAAAAGTCTCTTCTAAATCTTGAATCAGAGTTGACTTGTCCTTGCTCTTGACCACTATATCATCCATGTAGGCTTCTACATTTCTGTGTATTTGTGGCTCAAAAGCGGTATGCACTACTCTTGCAAATGTTGAACCAGCATTCTTCAAACCAAAAGGCATCCGTATGAAACAGTACGTGCCACATGGAGTGATGAATGCGGTTTTCTCCTCATCCTCTTCTGCCATGAAGATCTGATGGTATCCTCAGTATGCGTCAAGAAATGAAAGCAAGTCACATCCGGCCGTGGAGTCAACAATCTGGTCAATGCGAAGCAAGGGAAATGGATCTTTGGGACAAGCTTTGTTAACATCGGTGAATTCGATACAAAGCCTCCATTTCACGTTTGCCTTGCGCACGACTTTAGGATTGTCCAACCACGTAGGATGGAGCACTCCTCTGATAAGGCCTGCTGCTTCCAACTTCTTGATTTCTTCTGCGATGAATTCTTCGCGCTCCACTACTTGCTTCCTAACTTTCTGCTTGACGGGCCGCGCATGAGGATAGACGGCTAGGTTGTGCTCAATTACTTTCCTGGGAACACCGGGGATGTCAGATGGTTGCCACGCAAACACATCGACATTCGCCCGCAGGAGAGCAACGAGCACGCTTTCCTATTTAGGGTCAAGAGTGGCACTGATGGTGAAGGTACCACCAGTGCCGTCCTCCTTGAACTCAAGCAGCTAGCGAGACCGAGCGTGCTTCTGTTCGTCCTCCCCCCCTCTACGTTGCGCATGGGCTCCCTTTTATATGCTCAAGGGGTCACCGACAGGTGGCAACGTAGGCAAGGGTAAAAATGTAAAGTTGCTGCGGTAGGTACAACTACTTGAACAGTGTATCATACCTAACCCTGACGGCAGGGGACAAGGGCATTAAATGCCCGTCTGTGTCGCCCAAACAGTGCAGAAAAGGGACCGTCAGGGGTGCCACCGCTCGCCACGATGGCAATCTTGTCAGCGCCGCTTGCCACCGCGTACCCCTGGCTGCACAGCCTCCCGCCACGTACCCCTGGAAGGGTCCTAGAGTGACACGTTGGTGGGTGTGCTGGAGCGCAGGTACAGGGTGGTCGCTTGCCGCGGCCAACGCCTTGCCGCGGTCGTTGTCTTGTCGCGTCGGGAAGCTTGTCGCTCGCCGGGCCTAGCCGGGACGCGTGGCGCGTTGCGGCAAGTTCCTTGAGATGCCTTGGTCAGCCTTCCCGGCAAGCTCCTCTTGCCGAGGTCTTGTGCCTTGAGTGGCTTTCCCGGCAAGCTCCTCTTGCCGGGGTCTTATGTCTTGAGTGGCCTTCCCAGCAAGCTCCTCTTGTCGGGGCCTTATGCCTCGAGTGGCCTTCCCGGCAAGCTCCTCTTGCCGGGGCCTTGTCTTCTTGGCTTGAATACTTTGTTCCTGAATGGCTCCAGAGGAACCACGGAGGACCTTGGCGGTCGCCTGGCAAGCCTTGCCGAGGGGCGCTGCGACTGCCCGTGCACAAGGTCGAGATACTAGGGTACCCCTACTCTAGTACACCGACAGGAGCCCCGGGGCCTGGGCCATACACGGTGCCGAGCGCTGTTGGGCCAGGCCCAAAACAGGGCACGGGCACGCGCGGCCTGGGTCACGCCGTATCTGACTCCGCATCCACCGTGCCCTCCCCGAACGGCACGCGTCAATTGCGGCGTCGTGGGAGAGATCGTGGGTGGTTTGTTTATTCGGGAGGGTGAAACGTCCGCCCCCTCCCTCCTTATGAGCATGGGAAACAGGGGCAGAGGCGCGGTTTTCGAGGCGTCCACTCCCCACGATCATGGGGTGGGGAGAGGTCGCCTCATCTGTCGCCTCGGTTCTGCACGCCTGCCACGCGGCTTCCATGCGCTTGGGGTGGCGAACAGTGGAGGCGGGGAACCGGGCCGTCGTGGGTCGAGGCAGCGGGCCGGTCCCAGTTCCCTGCTCCTTCTGTGTCTTGATTAGCTGAGCGGGGCGGCCGAGCCCTCACCCTGTTCCTTTATAAGGAGCGGGAGGGGACGGAGGCCAGCATTCCTTCATCTCTTCTTTCCTTCAGCTTCTGCTCCCCTCTCTCTCATTCGCCATGGAGAAAGGGAACCCTGGTCCTTCAACGGTGGCGGCGACGGTCGCCTTTAGACAACGCGTCCCTCCCTCTCCCGCACCCGTGGTGGCAGAGCCAGCCGTAAGGGGAAGAGGGAGGGGGCGAGGCCATGGGCGAGGTCGAGGGCGAGGCCGAGGCGCTCGGGGAAGAGGTGGATGGGGCGGCGCGCCGGCCTCGCCTCTGCCAGCGGTTCCTCTTCCCGTGGCGGTCCACATTTGGGATGACCCTTGCGAGTTCTTCGTCAGGCTGCGTCGGCCGCCTCGTCGTCGCCTCCGTCTCCCGACTCCATTTGCGAGCGATATGGAGTTGGACCCGCCCGAGACACTGAGGTTGCACATGAGGGGCTGTGGAATCAGCGGTACGCGAGTCCTCGTTGACTTCCCAGCCCCTAATGTGATGTATCTTGGTCGAGGGTGGAAGACGTTCGCCCGTATCCACCGCCTGATGGAGGGGCTCACCCTCCATTTTAAGCTGATGGAGGCCGGTCTCCTCTCCGTCAATGTCTTCGGGTGCTTCGGGACTCGGGCAAGGTGCTGCGTGGAGAGCTCCACCGATAGCGAAGACTCCTCCTCGAGCGGGAGTGACGAGGAGGACAACGGCAGCGACGAGGAGGGTAGCGGGTGGCAGGATGACGGGTCCGACTAGGTGTTGGGCGCCGCTCCGTGCGGCACCGGCAACCCCATCATCCGTGTCGCCGGCTCCTTGAACTTCTCGGGGTCGTCTCCTTGGGCGGCTGGCGTTGGGAGGCTGCGAAAGAGGAAGAGGGCTGGCAGCAAGGCCGTCAACTCGGAGTACGTGGGCGTGACGCTCTCGACAGCGTGCTGACGTCTTGCCGCCTCGTCTTCGAGCCCTGCTTCCGGCGCCGCCATCACCATCCAGCCTTCGGACGGCCACCGAGATGTTCTCTTGGTGTCTTCTGCCACTCGTAGCTCGCCTAGGCGCTCCTTTTGCCCTTTTCGCCTCCTTGGCCTACCTCCTGAAGAGAGGGACAAGAAAGGGATTACGGGCACCTTATCTCTTTTTAATTTGTAAGCCCTCGGGCCTTAGCTGCATTGAAAACTTGTAATCCCATTATTCATGTTTTTCATTCTCTATGAACTGTTCCTGAGTGGAATGTTTTTTAGTGAAAAGGGGATGCTTGCCGGGTCACTTGTCTCGCGGGTGGAACCCACGTCAAGGAGCAAATCCTTGATATCTTTAATATAGACACTTCTTTTCCCGGCAGCAGGCCCTGCCGTCTTCCCACGTCGCTCGACCTTTCTCACGCTTTTGGCGGAGGCAGGGATGAGGCAGGTTCGGGCTCCTCGTTTCGTCCCTTTGCTGTCGCGACTACGACCAAACCTGGCCCCAGGAACGAGCCCTAGGGCCTAGAGTTGTGGGAGCACGGTAGCTTTTAGGAAGAAACGAGGTTGCGCATACCTCAGCCCATAAGAGAATGCATGATAAGGGATGAAAAACTTATCTAAGACTGCAGCCCCCGGCAACTCTGGTTCGCCGTGGGTGAATCTTTGTACTTGCAGCCCCCGGCAACACTGGCTTGCCGGGTGCAGCCCCCGGCAACACTGGCTTGCCGGGGTCCAGATGCTGGTCTGTCCTTCTTGTCTTTTTCGTCCTCAAGTGGTCCGGTCAGGATATGCGAGCCCTGCGAGCCAAAGGAAACGAAAGAACGGCAAAAGGACGCACACTCGACCTCTAAGCTAGGGGTTAGCCGCTGTTAAGCACTATCAACCCTAACCAAGGACGAGACTCGATCTAGCATGCATGCTATAACTTAGGGCGCCAGCGCTTCACTTATGCTCAGGGTCTGCGCCTGGCTTTGTACAAAGGATTACATGCAATAGCGGCAAGACTTGTACAAAAGGTGGTTGCCGGAACAGGGTCCGACAACCGCGCCTTACGGGTAAAACTTACGAAGATGATCAATATTCCAGGAGTTGCTCACTGGAATGCCATCTTCGGTCTCAAGGCGGACAACGCCAGGCCTAGTGACTCGTTTCACCCGGTAAGGGCCTTCCCACTTCGGCGTCAACTTGTTGGAATTCTTGGCGGACTGAACGCGCCGAAGAACAAGGTCGCCTTCCTCGAGAGTTCTGGCGTAAACTTTGCGGCTATGGTAGCGGCGCAAACCTTGCTGGTAGCGAGCAGCTCGCACAGCAGCCTGAAGACGGTCCTCCTCAAGGAGCAGCGCGTCATCTTCACGCAGCTGCTCTTGCTCAAGCTCATCATAAGCGAGCACTCGAGGTGACCCGTATACGAGTTCCGTGGGGATAACTGCCTCTGCTCCATAGACTAGAGCAAAAGGTGTCTGGCCAGTGGCTCGATTTGGCGTCGTCCTGATCGACCAAAGAACCACCGGCAGCTCCTCGATCCAGTTTCTTCCGCACTTGTGCAGCCTGTCGAAAGTCCTGGTCTTGAGTCCACGCAGCACTTCAGCATTTGCCCTCTCTGCTTGACCGTTGCTTCTGGGGTGAGCAACAGAAGCGAAGCAGACCTTGGCGCCAAGATCTTGGACGTACTGCATGAAGGCGCGGCTCGTGAATTGCGTACCGTTGTCGGTGATGATCCTGTTAGGGATCCCGCAGCGGCAAACAATCGACCTGAAGAACTTGACTGTTGACTGTGCTGTCACCTTCATCACTGCTTCCACTTCCGGCCACTTTGTGAACTTGTCGATTGCGACGTACAAGTACTCAAAGCCCCCGACTGCTCGGGGGAAGGGGCCGAGGATGTCGAGCCCCCAGACCGGAAATGGCCAGGATAAAGGGATCGTCTGGAGAGCTTGAGCTGGCTGGTGTATCTGCTTGGAATGGAACTGGCACGCTTCACACTTGGTTACTTGTGCAGTTGCATCCTGGAGGGCTGTCGGCCAGAAGAAACCTTGCCGGAAAGCTTTGCCGGCAAGTGCTCTTGCGGCAATGTGGTGACCACATATGCCTCCATGTATCTCTGCCAACAGCTTTTGTCCGTCTTCCCGATGAATACACTTCAATTTCACACCGTTGAGTATTCTTCTGTACAGTGTGCTGTCGACAAACTGGTACATACTTGACTGCCGGGCTAGTCTTTCCGCTTCTTCTTGCTCTTCGGGAAGTTCTCCTGTCTGAAGGAAACGGACAATCTGATGTGCCCATGCTGGAGCTTGCGGCTCGACAACAAGGACTAAAGGCACATCTGCTGCTGCAAGAACATCCGCTTCTACAGCGAGAACCTGCGGCTCAGCCGGAGCTTGATGTTCCCCGGCAAGCTTGCCGGAGCAAAACTTGTCGGGAGCATCTGCTTCGACGGAACAAACCATGGGGTTTGCCGGAGCAGACTGCTCCTCAGCACTCTTGGCGTTGATCTTGGGGACCTTCTTGGCGGCGGCTTCGGGAAGCTCTGCCGGAAGATAGTCACCAGAAATCAACTTCCTCTTCTTGCTCTATCCAGTTGATGGAGTAACAGATGGTTGAGTCAGCTTGAGCACAAAGATCCCTGGTTCCACAGGTAACTTAAGTGCTGCGCACTTTGACAGGCCATCGGCGATGTCGTTCTGAGATCTTTGAACGTGTTCCATCTGTAGGCCGACAAAGTGCTCTTCGAGCTTTCTCACTTCATCAACGTAAGCTTCCATGAACGGACTCTGATAACTCTTGTTCACTTGGCGGACGACAAGCTGCGAGTCACCCCTGACAATGAGCTTCTTGATCCCAAGGTCTGCCGCGATCCTGAGACCGGAAAGCAAACCTTCATACTCTGCAGTATTGTTTGTCGCTTTCTCCTTGGGAAAGTGCATCTGGACCACGTACTTGAGGTTCTCTCCGCTGGGTGCGACAAGCAGCACACCAGCATCGGCGCCTTGCAGCGAGAAGGCACCATCAAAGTACATCAGCCACTCTTTGCTTGCCTCCTTGACGGGAATGCTCGTCTCTAGAATTTCTTCATCTGGGTTGGCGTCCACTCTGCTATGAATTCTGCCAATGCTCTGCTTTGGATAGTTGAAGTTCTCTCAAACTTGAGACCAAAGCTTGACAGTTCTAGTGCCCACTCGACAACCCTGCCTGTCGCTTCGGGATTCTGCAGTATCCTCTTCAGCGGAAAGCGAGTGACAACTGTGATCTCATGTGCTTGAAAGTAATGGCGCAACTTTCTCGAGGCCATGAGAAGGACGAAAAGCAATTTCTACACACCAGAGTACCTTGACCTAGCCCCCTGCAGAAGGGAGCTGACAAAGTACACTGGGCGCTGCACCATTCTATTCTTCTGTATCTCCTCGCACACCTGCGCAGAACCTCCTTTGTCGGGACCAGAGCTTGTCGGGGAAGCCCCCTGCTTGTCGCTGGATGCGCTTGCCGTGGTTGTTGGCTCATCATCTGCCTCCCTCTCCGCTACTAACGCAGCACTAACCACTTGATTGGTTGCCGCCAGATACAGCAGCAACTTCTCTTGTGGCTTAGGTGCGACAAGTATTGGAGTGGAGGACAGGTATCTCTTCAAGTCCTGCAGCGCAGCCTCCGCTTCCGGAGTCCATTTCATTGGACCTGCCTTTTTCAATATTTTGAAAAACGGCGGGGCGTGCTCAGCAGACTTGGAGATAAACCTGCTGAGAGCTGCCACGCAACCGACAAGTTTTCGTACATCCTTGACGCGCTTAGGTGCTTCGATCTGCTTGATGGCCTTGATCTTGTCGGGATTGGCTTCAGTTCCCCGCTGAGACACGAAGAATCCGAGAAGCTTGCCGGAAGGGACTCCAAACACGCACTTCTCAGGGTTGAGCTTGAGGCTGATCTTGCGCAGATTTGCAAAAGTCTCTTCTAAATCTTGAATCAGAGTTGACTTGTCCTTGCTCTTGACCACTATATCATCCATGTAGGCTTCTACGTTTCTGTGTATTTGTGGCTCAAAAGCGGTATGCACTACTCTTGCAAATGTTGAACCAGCATTCTTCAAACCAAAAGGCATCCGTATGAAACAGTACATGCCACATGGAGTGATGAATGCGGTTTTCTCCTCATCCTCTTCTGCCATGAAGATCTGATGGTATCCTGAGTATGCGTCAAGAAATGAAAGCAAGTCACATCCGGCCATGGAGTCAACAATCTGGTCAATGCGCGGCAAGGGAAATGGATCTTTGGGACAAGCTTTGTTAACATCGGTGAAATCGATACAAAGCCTCCATTTTCGGTTTGCCTTGCGCACGACTACAGGATTGGCGAACCACGTAGGATGGAGCACTCCTCTGACAAGGCCTGCTGCTTCCAACTTCTTGATTTCTTCTGCGATGAATTCTTGGCGCTCCACTACTTGCTTCCTAACTTTTTGCTTGACGGGCCGCGCATGAGGACAGACGGCAAGGTGGTGCTCAATTACTTTCCTGGGAACACCGGGGATGTCAGATGGTTTCCACGCAAACACATTGACATTCGCCCGCAGGAAAGCAACGAGCGCGCTTTCCTATTTAGGATCAAGAGTGGCACTGATGGTGAAGGTACCACCAGTGCTGTCCTCCTTGGCGGACACCTTCTTGGTCGCTGGCGGAGCTGCCATCATCTTCTTACACTTGTCGGTGGAGCTCGATGGTGCGTCCTCGACGGTAGCGCAACACTCCGAAGAGGTGCGCTTGCCGGAGTGGGCATCAGAGCTCCTGCCGGACTTGGTCTTCTTCCTCCCCCCGGGAGCTTCAGCGGCAAGTGTCTCGCGATCAGTTGCGGCTGCTGCTTCCCGGTAGATCTTGTCGGCACAGATAAGACCATCCTTCTTGTCGCCAGGGACAGAGATGACACTTATCGGGCCTGGCATCTTGAGCATGTTGTAAGCATAGTGAGAGGCCGCCATGAACTTGGCGAGCGCTGGACGGCCGAGAATTCCATTGTAAGGCAATGGAAAATCGGCAACGTCAAAAGTGATCCTCTCAGTCCTGAAGTTCAACTCGCTGCCAAATGTCACCGGCATCGTGATCTTCCCCTTCGGCTTGCTCCTTCCCGGGTTGATTCCTTGGAATGTGCCGGTCTCTTCGAGCTCGCTGTCGGGGACTTGGAGTTTCCGGAGCACAGCGGAGGAGATCAGATTCAAACCGGCCCCACCGTCAACTAACATCTTAGTGACCTTGAGGTTGCGAATAGTTGGTGAAACCAACATCCGCAAGCACCTGACCGCAGTTGAAGGATCAGGGTGGTCCTCAATATCAAAGACGATAGGCGTGCTGGACCATTTCAGAAGCTTGCGCGATTCGACTGGTGGTTCTGCCGCATTGACTTCCCGTACCCACTGCTTGAGTTGGCGGTGTGAAGTATGCAGAAAAGCACCACCGTCAACGCACAAGACCTCTGTGGCTTTCTGAAACTCCTGCTCACTGGTCTCGTCATCCTCCATGTCTTCGTCGTCGTCGTCATCTTCATCCTTGTCGCGACCACGGGGAGGTCTGTCTCCTTGCCGCTGCTTGTCCTTGCCGCGGCGTCCTCCCCGGGCGGGACGCTTCGTGCCAGATCCTCCAGTACCTCCTTGGGCCTTCTCCTTGTCACGTCGCTCGTACTCGGCCTTTTGTAGCTCGACAAGCTGCTCGACCTTCTTGCAGCTCTGGAGGTCATGGCCCTTGGTGCGGTGGATCTTGCAGTACTGCTTGTTGGTGTCGTCCTGCTTGTCAGTGGCCGCCACAGCCTGGCAGTTGGTGCATGCGGCAACCTCCTTGCCAGAGCTACTAGTCTAGGCTGTCTTAGCGCCACCTTCGTTGCCGGACTACTCAACAGCTAGCACCTCTTTGCCTTTATTCTTCCTGTTGTTC
The DNA here is from genome assembly GCA_032464435.1 of Aegilops umbellulata. Lineage (NCBI taxonomy): Eukaryota > Viridiplantae > Streptophyta > Magnoliopsida > Poales > Poaceae > Aegilops > Aegilops umbellulata. The sequence continues at coordinate 85,801,952 of CP136056.1, forward strand.
TGTCGCCGGTTCTTCGTTGCCGGGGCAGTATCTTCGCTGTAAGATCCTTCTTCTCTTGTGTTCTCTCTGGGGAGTCTCCTTCCTTCCTCAGCACGTGCACACTTGTCGGCCAGGGCGTACAACTCACTGACGTCTCTGATCTTGCACATCGCCATCTCCTCCCGCATCCTACGGTTATGCACGTTCTGATGGAACGCGCTGATGACCGCGGCAGGGTGGACATCTGGGATGTTGCGTTGTACTTGGCTGAATCTCTGGATGTACTTGCGTAGAGGCTCTCCTTCCTTCTGGGCGAGCAGATGAAGGTCGCTTTCCTGGCCATTAGGTTTGTAGCCGCCTGTAAAGGCGCCGACAAACTGATGGCACAGGTCTGCCCAGGAGGATATAGAGTTCTCCGGCAAGTGCATGAGCCAGGACCTGACATTGGGCTTGAGCACTAGCGGGAAGTAGTTGGCAAGGATCTTGTCGTCTCGCCCCCCGGCAGCTTGCACCGCGATGGTGTAGATGATGAGGAACTCCGACGGATGCAACTTGCCGTCGTACTTCTCTGGTACGTCTGGCTTGAAGTTCTTCGTACTGGGCCACTGGACTTGCCGCAGCTCACGAGCAAACGCAGGGCAACCTCCCGCGTACGGCAGGTCGCCTGGTTCCCCTGGCGCATGCATGTCGACAATGGGCCCAGCGCGCCAGTCTGATTGATGTCGCGCTTCTCTTCGGCGCTCGATGCGAGTACGAGCGTCTTCTTGCTGTCGTTCGTGAAGAACTTGGCGCTGGTCGCGACGAGTTCGCGGATCTGATGACGCAGTGGAGTCGCTGTCGTGGTGGACCCGGCGAGTCGGCGATCTTGGCCTTCGGGGCGGGGAGTGCACGGTGGTTGCACCCCCACCGGTCTTGTCGCCATCGGCTCGCACCTGGCTGGCTTGCCGCGGCTGCGATGCAGTTGGTTGCCGTGGAGTGTCGCCATTGGCGAAGCCGATGAGACTCTGAATGGTAGCCCTCCAGTCGTCGATCTTGTCCGGCGTTGGAGGGAAATCTAAGAGCAGTTGAGCTCGCGCCAAAGCTTCCGCTGGAGTGGCGGGCAGCGGTGGCGAACGGTGCGAGGAGCGGGATATGCTCGGACATCTAACCATGTTAGAAGGAGCAATATCTCGTCCAGGCGACCGTGCCTCGCTCGCGCCAGCATGTTGGCCTTGAGCATTCCGAGATCCGCCAGCTCGATTTGGGTCCAGCAAGCGTATGGTACCGTGGGTACCATGACGCTGCCGATCCCGCACCTCCTTAGATGGGCACAGTGCATCTACGGACGCCCTGTCGTCGTGGGAGCCGGCTACGCCGCCGATGGGCAGCGCGGCCTTGTCCTTGGACCTGGTGTCGGGACCCCGATCCTAAGCCACATCGTTCCAGCATGTAACACATCATATCACTTTGCGGCCTCACGCACGGTACTCCCACGGGTGCCACCTTACCTGGCCCGGGACCGTTTGCGCCTTTTGGCTCGCATATATGATAGTGTCGCTAGCATCCATATGACAGAGAACCCGGGTCGACATGGCTAGTAGTGAACCCAAGGCGGCACTAACCCATGAGGACAGGCATACATGAATCACATCGAGCATGTCGGTCAACAACGTATAAATCCGGGCTGTAGCACTGGGCTAACAGGACTCCGGTAACCCGGGCTGTAGCTGGCTAGGCAGGACTCCGGATAACACCGCGTGACATTTCCCCGAAGGGACAGACACAGGAACGAAGTGAAACACATGCCAGCCAGTCAAGTGTTCCGAGCAGTAGTGCTGGGCTAGCAGGACTCCGGTGAACCGGGCTGTAGCGGACTACTATCGCTCAGAAAGCACTAGACTACATTTCCCCATATGATAGGCTGCCAAGGATAAACAACTAGATTATCGGACCCCACACATAGCAATACACATTACACGTACGCATAACATGCAAGTATGTGTTTTACAACATGGCATCACAACATAACGCAAACTCATATAAATAAAGGCCCAAAAGAGCCACATAACATAAAATACAAACAGGGGTCACATGACCCATCATTCAGAGCATACAAGCAACAAGCGGAAGCATTACATGTCTGAGTACAGACAACTACAAATGAAAAAGGCTGAAGAGCCTGACTATCTACAACATCCAATCAAGATCGTAGCTGAGGTACAAGCTACTCGTCGATGTCCAAGCGGAACTACTAGTAAGACCGAAGTCTCCGCTGCAAAACATAAATAAGGCAAACGTGAGTACAAAGGTACTCAGCAAGACTTACATCAGATCCTATCATACATGCATTTGTATCAAGAAGGTAATGTGGGGTTTAGTTGCAGCAAGCCAGCTTTGACTCAGTGGCTATCTTGTACTACGACTGCTGGTAACTCCTTTGAGATGGCGCACACGAGTCCACTAATCATCACATCAATACACTACTATGGATTCATTCCCGTCTTCCTACGAGAAGGCCATCCATAGCACTCACACTTGTCTCGAGCATTTTAGAGTATCCACTTTAAGTTGTCTATGTACCACGTAAGCATCCAAGAAGTCCATAACCGAGGACACGGCTATTCGAATAGATCATGATAACCCTGTAGGGGTGTACTTCTTCACACACGCTCTCACCACTTATCACCATGTACACGTCATGTACCTCGGCAACCTTCAAGCGGAAGCCTGGCGAGGGTGTCGGCCACGACCTGACTAACCACACAAGACTCTAATCCAGGTTTATCGCCTATTCGGGTTCCATCCGCAAGGAGATCCGGCCGGGGTGTCGCTCATGGCCCCAAACGATATGTGAAGGGTTCCCAAGCCCACCTCGTCGGATGGATCTACGCTTGGTACACCGTGCCACTTGTGCCTAGTCTATCCCAAGCCCACCTGGCCGGGTGCCACTTGGTAGACTACTAACACTACCTACAAACACCAGAAACTATTTGCAACTCCTGGACAGAGATCAAGTGGGTTAATAAGTCGAGAGAGCTTGGAGCGCCCGGAGCCCAATGTGTGGTAGTAGCTAGTCATTGGACAACATACACAGAATTCGGTGCTTAAGGACGGTTCCAGTGAGACAACCCACCATGTGCTCCTACATGGCCTCTCACCGCTACCTTTACCAAATCGTGTTCACACACTTAACTCTCAGCACCAGAACATATCGTAACACTCCAATTCATTCCCAATGAATCAGACCTGACACAACTCTAAGCAATAGCAGGCATGGCATGGTAGGACACAACATGGCTCAGTCGACTCCTACACATGCTAGTGGGTTTCAACTATTTACTGTGGCAATGACAGGTCATGCAGAGGAATGGGTTCAACTACCGCAGCATAAAGTAGCAGTTGAATCGTTGTTGTCCTAATGCAATAAAAGAGAGCAGGAGCGAGAGAGTGGGATCATATCGGAATGAACAAGGGGGTTTGCTTGCCTGGTAGATCAACAAGGGAGGCACTGCTTCATAGACAGGTACTCTGGAACGGTCTCCGGAGCAGGACCTATCGAGAAGGAACGGTGCCAACAATCAATACACAAGCATATGCAACAATATGATGCATGAACATGGCATGAAGATGTGATGCTGTTTGAGCTAATGCAACTAGTATTCAAATTGAATGAAGTCCATTTGACCCAAGGGTTCAAATGCAACTCCAAATTAAGCTCTTATATATGCCATTTATATGTTTTCACCTATACAGCAGGTATAAGTAGTTTTGTCATGCATGAAACTGATACAGATGGATAGATTTCATTTTTCTGATATATTTTCATATATAAATTATTTCAATCTGAGCTACGGTTGAATTGATATGAATTTTTGAAGTTTTGAATATTTTCTGGATTTTCCTGTTTTTAAAATAATTCCAGAAAATAAATAATTGCGTCAGCACTGCGTCATGCTTGCGTCAGCAAGTCAACAACGCTGACTGGGTCAGACCTGACGTGTGGGGGGCACACGTCAGTGTCAATGTTAGTTAACAGAGTTGATTAACTTTTAAACTAATCCTAAACAAATAAATTAGTAGGGCCGTGCCCCACCTGTCATTGACTCTGGGTAGTCAAACACCATGTCAAATGGGGGGGGTTAGACCCGGTCAACCCCACCAGCGTTTAGCCGCCGGCGAGGCCGAACGCGGCGGAGGGGCTCGGGATCGCCGTTCCGGCGACCATTTGGGCGGCGGAGGCCACGGGCGAGGAGCCAGGGCTCGCCCGCATTGTTTGGAGCAAGCGGGGGCTGCGGGGGTGGCCTAAGCTCGCCGGAAACGAGCTCGAGGCGGCGGCCGGAGTTTGGCCGGGTGCGCGCGCAGCGCTGCGGTGCATGGCAGGGGATACCGAGGGCCTCTACGGCCTCCTGGCGTCACCAGGATCACGGTGACGTGCGCGCGAGTGGCTGGCTCGGGCCCTGGCCACCGTGGCGCCATGCCCGGCGGCGAGGAGCTCGCGGGCGCGGTGGTTGAGCTAGCTAGACGGGGCAAACGAGCACGGGGAGGAGGGGGAAGCGAAGTAGAGCTCACGGCGGATCTAGCGGAGGCGTCAGCGAGCGTGGAGAAGCACTGGTGCGGCCGGAGCGTCGTCGGCGATCTCTGGCAGCCGGTGACGAAGACGATGGCGCTGGCGGCGATGGAGGCCGTCCGAAGGTGCGTGGCTCGACAAGGAGGCAGCCGGCGATGTGGCGGAGCTCGTGGACTCGACGGAGGGGCGAGCTGAGGGCTCTGGCGATGACTACGGCGAACGGCGGCGACGGCAGCGCTTCGGGCGCGGGGAGAGGGAGAGATCCAGGGGAGGTGGGAGAGCGAGAGAGAGTGCGAGAGGTCCGGGGCGGCGCGTGGCAACGTTCGGGACAGCCAGGGTGTCGGGGGTGAGGCCAAGCAGGCAGGTGGCATGGCCGGACGCATGGCCGCGCGCGCCGGGCGCGTGCCTCTGTCCTCCTGGCGCGGTGGAGACGACGACTGGCACTGCCAGTCGGCTGGGCCGGCCTGCTGGGCCGGCCTGCTGGGCCAGGCCAGGCTGCACAGGGAGGTAAGTGCAGGTGGGCTTTCTTCCCTTTTTGTTTTCTTTTCTATATTTCTGACATTTGTTTGGTTTAATAAAAAATACTAAACCATTTTATTTTATTATGCCAATTTTTGTAGGGGATAATGGTATTATTCCAGAGCTCCTCAACAATTGGCACAATTTTTGGACATATAATATATAAATAACATTTATATATCCAATGCAAATATTTATGCATTAATTCCAAATGACCAAAATAAATACTTATGAGCTCCCAAAAATATTGGTTTGATTTTTATCTCTGTCCAATATTTTCAGAGGGCAACATGAACATTTTCTTGGAGCCTTTTGGAGCACTTTTTATTTGGGTCATTTCCAGAGATGATTCTGAGGGTTTCAAAAATCCTCATTTCAAATTTAAATGGAATTTAAACATGATGCACACATGAAGGGCTAGCCTAGGTCATACCAGAACTAGGGATGTGACAACTCGCCCCCACTCGAAAGAATCTCGTCCCGAGATTCAAGAGTTGGCGGAAAGAAAGTGGGGTACTCCAGTCGAAGACGATCTTCACGCTCCCAGGTAGCTTCTCTCTCAGAATGATGAGACCACTGAACTTTGAGAAACTTGATGTTCTGACGTCGGGTAACACGCTCTGCTTGATCAAGAATGCGAACAGGGTACTCTCGGTATGTGAGGTTATGTTGGAGATCAAGCGTTTCGTGGTCCACTCCACGGATGGGATCCGAGAAGCAACGCCTGAGTTGAGAGACGTGGAAGACATCATGTACTCGAGAAAGATGTGGGGGTAGTTCCAACTGGTAGGCAAACTCTTCTCGTTTAGCGAGAATGCTAAAAGGAACAATGTAACGAGGAGCCAACTTGCCCTTGATACCGAATCGATGGGTACCCTTCAAAGGGGTAACCCGAAGGTAAGCCTTGTCGCCAACTTCATAAGCCACTTCCTTATGACGACGGTGATACTGGCTCTTTTGACGAGATTGGGATGTTTTCAAATTCTCACGAATGATGCGAACTTGCTCTTCTGCCTCCTGGATCATGTCCGGTCCAAAGAGTTGTCTTTCACCGGTTTCTGACCAGTTCAAAGGTGTTCGACATCTTTGTCCATACAGAATCTCAAAAGGAGCTTTCCTGAGACTGGATTGGTAGCTATTGTTATAAGCAAACTCAGCGAAAGGAAGGCACTTCTCCCAATCCATACCGAATGAAATAACGCAAGCTCTAAGCATGTCTTCGAGAATTTGGTTGACCCGTTCCACCTGACCACTTGATTGAGGGTGGAAAGCGGTACTGAAGGAAAGATGGGTGCCCATGGCAGTTTGGAAACTCTCCCAGAAATGAGAAGTGAAAAGACTACCACGGTCTGAATTGATCTCTAGTGGAACACCATGAAGTGAAACTATTCGAGAAATATACAAGTCAGCGAGCTGACTAGCAGTGATACTCTCTCGAACTGGTAGGAAGTGAGCCACTTTGGAAAGACGATCAATGACTACGAAGATAGCGTTATTCCCTTTCTTGGTCCTGGGAAAGCCGGTGATGAAGTCCATACCAACCTTATCCCATTTCCATTCAGGAATAGCAAAAGGCTGAAGGGTGCCAGCAGGCCTTTGATGTTCTGCCTTAACGCGACGACAAACGTCACAATTAGCAACGAAGTCGGCGATTTCTCTCTTCATCCTAGTCCACCAGAACCTCTGGCGTAGGTCCTGATACATCTTAGTACTACCGGGATGAATCGTGAGAGGAGATTCATGAGCCTCCTTAAGGATCAGTTGTGGCAGATGTTGATTCTTGGGAACTACCAAGCGATTCTCAAAGAAAACAACACCTCAATCATCTATAGAGAAACTACCACCAAGTCCCTTGTTAATGTTCCTCTTGATCCGGGAAATTCCCGTATCCTGCTTCTGAGCAGAGATGATCTGATCCACAAGGGTAGGTTTCGCCACCAAGGTAGAAAGGAATCCGTGAGGAGCAATGTGAAGATTAAGCTTACAGAATTCCTCATGGAGAAGTGGTTGGCCCTGCTGCAACATAAGGTTGTTGCAATAGGACTTACGACTTAGTGCATCAGCCATGACATTGCCCTTGCCTGGGGTGTAGGTAATCCCTAAGTCGTAATCTGAGATCAACTCCAACCAACGTCTTTGCCTAAGGTTCAAATCTGGTTGGGTGAAGATATACTTGAGACTCTGGTGATCAGTGTAAATCTCGCAACGCTTACCAAGAAGGTAATGTCGCCATGTCTTAAGTGCATAGACTACGACTGCAAGCTCTAGATCATGTGTAGCATAATTATCCTCAAGTGGATGCAACTGTCGAGATGCATAGGCAATCACATGTCGATCCTGCATAAGAATGCAACCTAGTCCCTGTCGTGAGGCATCACAATAGATAACAAAGTCCTTAGTGAAATCCGGTGGCACAAGTATGGGAGCAGAAGTCAGGCGTCTTTTCAGTTCCTGAAAATTGTACTCAAACTGTGGGGTCCACTCAAACTTTTTATCTTTCTTGAGAAGTTCCGTGAGGGGTTTGGCCACTCTGGAGAAGTTTTCAACGAAGCGGCGACAATAACTGGCTAGACCAAGGAAACTCCTAACTTGCTTAACGGTTTCAGGTGGAGTCCAATCAAGAACGGCCTGAACTCTCTCGGGGTTGACAGCAATGCCCTTACCAGATATCACGTGGCCCAGGTAGGTCACTTCTGGCAACCAAAATTCACACTTGGAGAACTTGGCATAAAGGCGGTGCTCTCTGAGTTTTTCTAGCACAAGTCGGAGATGTTCGACATGCTCTTCCTCGTTCTTCGAGTAAATAAGAATATCATCAAGGTAAACCACGATGAACTTATCTAAGTACTCCATGAAGATCGAGTTCATCAAGCGAGAAAATGTGGCTGGAGCATTGGTTAGACCAAAGGACATGACGGTGTACTCGTGCTGGCCATAACGAGTGACAAAAGCCGTCTTAGGAATGTCCCCGTTTCTGATCTTGATTTGGTGGTAGCCTAACCTTAAATCCATCTTGGAAAAGACTGAGGATCCAGCGAGCTGATCATACAGATCGTTGATCCTGGGGAGCGGATACTTGTTCTTTATAGTGACCAAATTAACGGGACGATAATCTACAACCATCCGGTCTATACCATCCTTCTTCTTGACGAAGAGAACGGGGCAAGCCCAGGGAGAAGAACTAGGACGGATGAAACCCTTTTGCAAGGACTCATCGAATTGTTTCTTAAGCTCGGCTAGTTCTAAGGGTGCCATCTTGTAAGGTCTCCTAGAAATTGGGGCAGTTCCTGGGAGAAGATCTATGACAAATTCTACATCTCTGTTAGGTGGAACACCTGGCAGTTCTTCTGGAAATACATCCGGAAAGTCACGGACTACCGGGATATCCTCAAGGTCTAGAAGAGGGCTGGCATTAAGAGAATAAAGCTAACGCTTTGCAATTCTGGTGGAGACAGTGACTATCTTGCCAGAGGGGCGTGTAAGCTGAACAGACCTGGTGTAACAATCAATCTTGGCATAATGAGCTTTCATCCAGTCCATACCCAAGATGATGTTAATATCTGAAGACTTAAGAGATATCATGGAAGCTAGGAATACAAGTCTGTCAACATGTATTTCATTGCCATAACTTATCCTAGAGGTTTTCCATTTGGATCCAGGAGTTTGAATAAGTAGTGGGGAGGGCATATCACAAAATGACATGTCGTGCAAGCGGGCATAACTTTCGAAAATGAAGGAATGAGACGCTCCAGTATCGAATAGAACCGATGCTGGATGACAGTTTACAAGGAGTGTACCAAGAACGACATCTGGATCATCATGAGCGTCTTTAGCTGAGACGTGATGCACACGTCCATGTTCAGTGGGAGCTGACTGGGCACTGATCATCTTGCGTGATGGCTTACTTCCACGACCATCAAACTTCTCGGGCTGGGGTGGAGCAACATTGGTTTGAGTGCAAATACGGGCAATGTGGCCTGGTTTTCCACACTTGTAACAAATCTTGGAGGTCGGACGTGGACCCGCATTGGCAGGCGGTCCACCAATAGGCCTGGGTGGAGCATATGGCTGAACTGAGTGAGGCGCCACATAGGATGGCGTCGGTGTGTAGCCGGGTGGAAGAGCAGAGCTCAGAATCCAAATCTGGCGCTTTTGAGATCTAGAATCGAAGGAAGAACCCAAATCACGGTTGTGCTTACAAGACTCCTCGTAGGTGAGTTGAGATGTCTCCGCATTAATGGCCTTGTTCACAAGAGCCTGGAACGTATTGCAATGGTGCAAGTGGAGATCTCGACGCAACTTGGGGTTGAGACCCTTCCGGAACCTAGCCTGATTCTTGGCGTCCGTGGACACTTCTTCTGTAGCATAGCGGGCGAGGTTCTCAAACTCTCTACTGTAAACATCAACAGCCATCTTACGCTGGGTGAAACTACAGAACTCTTCTCTCTTGCGATCGATGAGGGCTTCAGGAAGGTGATGCTCGCGAAAAGCCTCAGTGAAATCTCTCCAGGTAGGAATTTGGCCAGATGGAAGCATAGCCTCATAGTTCTGCCACCAGAGACTAGCAGGACCTTCCAGGTGATATGTAGCATAAGTGACCTTGTCACTTTCAGCTACGTTCGCAGAACGCATCTTGTGAGTAATACTACGGAGCCAGTCATTTGCATCGAGTGGCTCAATGGAATGATGGAAGGTGGGTGGTTTTAGACGAATGAAATCATAGATGGTCACCGACTCTTTGTGCTGATGGGAGGTGTTCTCCTCAATACGTGCTAACAAGCGGTTAGACTCTCGCTTGTTCTTCTCCATCTCTAACATGAACTCTGCCAATGAAGACTGGTCGGTAGGATCCTCATCCCCACCATCTCCGTGGTTCCGGTTACGAGCAACAAAACTTCGGTTAACTGGCAACATCCTGAAGAACGAAACCAAGGAAAACAAGGATGGATTCAGCATCAACTATAGGATGCAGAAGGTAGCACGAGAATTTAGTATCTCCCAAACTCCTAGGACAATTCCGGCAGCATAACGGCAGTAAAATGCTTAAAATGAGACATTCTGCAAAAGACGAGGTAGCACCATACACAACATCATCACTCAAGGTTCTGAAATATTACTAAACAGGCTACACTGGAAGTACTTGAACTGGGATATGACTCTGATCAACCAATCCTAAGAGACTACGGAGTAGTAACACGTGATCCTGATAGACAGAAAAGAAAGCCTAGTTCCTTAACCCCGTAGGAAAGATAGGATGACTCAGATCAGAAGGGCATGAGATATAAGGAGTAAAAAGAGCCTTATGTTCCCTTCCACAATCAATTCCCTTACATAACTAAAGCATTTCTAGACTCAACTTCGACCAGGTTGGCTTGGAAATCCTATAGACAGTCAAGCTCTGATACCAAAGCTGTCGGGACCCCGATCCTAAGCCACATCGATCCAGCATGTAACACATCATATCACTTTGCGGCCTCACGCACGGTACTCCCACGGGTGCCACCTTACCTGGCCCGGGACCATTTGCGCCTTTTGGCTCACGTATATGATAGTGTTGCTAGCATCCATATGACAGAGAACCCGGGCCGACATGGCTAGTAGTGAACCCAAGGCGGCACTAACCCATGAGGACAGGCATACATGAATCACATCGAGCATGTCGGTCAACAACGTATAAATCCGGGCTGTAGCATTGGGCTAACAGGACTCCGGTAACCCGGGCTGTAGCAGGCTAGGCAGGACTCCGGATAACACCGCGTGACATTTCCCCGAAGGGACAGACACAGGAACGAAGTGAAACACATGCCGGCCAGTCAAGTGTTCCGAGCAGTAGTGCTGGGCTAGCAGGACTCCGGTGAACCGGGCTGTAGCGGACTACTATCGCTCAGAAAGCACTAGACTACATTTCCCCATATGATAGGTTGCCAAGGATAAACAACTAGATTGTCGGACCCCACACATAGCAATACACATTACACATACGCATAACATGCAAGTATGTGCTGTACAACATGGCATCACAACAAAACGCAAACTCATATAAATAAAGGCCCAAAAGAGCCACATAACATAAAATACAAACAGGGGTCACATGACCCATCATTCAGAGCATACAAGCAACAAGCGGAAGCATTACATGTATGAGTACAGACAACTACAAATGAAAAAGGCTGAAGAGCCTGACTATCTACAACATCCGATCAAGATCGTAGCTGAGGTACAAGCTACTCGTCGAAGTCCAAGCGGAACTACTAGTAAGACCGAAGTCTCCGCTGCAAAACATAAATAAGGCAAACATGAGTACAAAGGTACTCGGCAAGACTTACATCAGATCCTATCATACATGCATTTGTATCAAGAAGGTAACGTGGGGTTTAGTTGCAGCAAGCCAGCTTTGACTCAGTGGCTATCCTGTACTACGACTGCTGCTAACTCCTTTGAGATGGCGCACACGAGTCCACTAATCATCACATCAATAAACTACTATGAATTCATTCCCGTCTTCCTACGAGAATGCCATCCATAGCACTCACACTTGTCTTGAGCATTTTAGAGTATCCACTTTAAGTTGTCTATGTACCACGTAAGCATCCAAGAAGTCCATAACCGAGGACACGACTATTCGAATAGATCATGATAACCCTGCAGGGGTGTACTTCTTCACACATGCTCTCACCACTTATCACCATGTACACATCATGTACCTCGGCAACCTTCAAGCGGAAGCCTGGCGAGGGTGTCGGCCACGACCTGACTAACCACACAAGACTCTAATCCAGGTTTATCGCCTATTCGGGTTCCATCCGCAAGGAGATCCGGCCGGGGTGTCGCTCACGGCCCCAAACGATGTGTGTAGGGTTCCCAAGCCCACCTCGCCGGATGGATCTACGCTTGGTACACCGTGCCACTTGTGCCTAGTCTGTCCCAAGCCCACCTGGCCGGGTGCCACTTGGTAGACTACTAACACTACCTACAAACACCAGAAACTATTTGCAACTCCTGGACAGAGATCAAGTGGGTTAATAAGTCGAGAGAGCTTGGAGCGCCCGGAGCCCAATGTGTGGTAGTAGCTAGTCATTGGACAACATACACAGAACTCAGTGCTTAAGGACGGTTCCAGTGAGACAACCCACCATGAACTCCTACATGGCCTCTCACCACTACCTTTACCAAATCGTGTTCACACACTTAACTCTCAGCACCAGAACATATCGTAACACTCCAATTCATTCCCAATGAATTAGACCTGACACAACTCTAAGCAATAGCAGGCATGGCATGGTAGGACACAACATGGCTCAGTCAACTCCTACACATGCTAGTGGGTTTCAACTATTTACTGTGGCAATGACAGGTCATGCAGAGGAATGGGTTCAACTACCGCAGCATAAAGTAGCAGTTGAATCGCTGTTGTCCTAATGCAATAAAAGAGAGCAGGAGCGAGAGAGTGGGATCATATCGGAATGAACAAGGGGGTTTGCTTGCCTGGTAGATCAACAAGGGAGGCACTGCTTCATAGACAGGTACTCTGGAACGGTCTCCGAAGAAGGACCTATCGACAAGGAACGGTGCCAACAATCAATACACAAGCATATGCAACAATATGATGCATGAACATGGCATGAAGATGTGATGCTGCTTGAGCTAATGCAACTAGTATTCAAATTGAATGAAGTCCATTTGACCCAAGGGTTCAAATGCAACTCCAAATTAAGCTCTTATATATGCCATTTATATGTTTTCACCTATACAGCAGGTATAAATTGTTTTGTCATGCATGAAACTGATACAGATGGATAGATTGCATTTTTTTGATAATTTTTCATATATAAATTATTTCAATCTGAGCTACGATTGAATTGATATGAATTTTTGAAGTTTTGAATATTTTCTGGATTTTCCTGTTCATAAAATAATTCCAGAAAATAAATAATTGCGTCAGCACTGCGTCATGCTTGCGTTAGCAAGTCAACAGCGCTGGCTGGGTCAGACCTGACGTGTGGGGGCCACATGTCAGTGTCAATGTTAGTTAACAGAGTTGATTAACTTTTAAACTAATCCTAAACAAATAAATTAGCAGGGCTGGGCCCCACCTGTCATTGACTCTGGGTACTCAAACACCAGGTCAAATGGGGGGGGGGGTTAGACCCGATCAACCCCACCGGCGTTTAGCCGCCGGCGAGGCCGAACGCGGCGGAGGGGCTCGGGATCGCCGTTCCGGCGACCATTTGGGCGGCGGAGGCCACGGGCGAGGAGCCAGGGCTCGCCCGCATTGTTTGGAGCAAGCGGGGGCTGCGGGGGTGGCCTGAGCTCGCCGGAAACGAGCTCGAGGCGGCGGCCGGAGTTTGGCCGGGTGCGCGCGCAGCGCTGCGGTGCATGGCAGGGGATACCGAGGGCCTCTACGGCCTCCTGGCGTCACCAGGATCACGGTGACGTGCGCGGGAGTGGCTGGCTCGGGCCCTGGCCACCGTGGCGCCATGGCCAGCGGCGAGGAGCTCGCGGGCGCGGTGGTTGAGCTAGCTGGACGGGGCAAATGAGCACGGGGAGGAGGGGGAAGCGAAGTAGAGATCACGGCGGATCTAGCGGAGGCGTCAGCGAGCGCGGGGAAGCACTGGTGCGGCTGGAGCGTGGTCGGCGATCTCGGGCAGCCAGTGACGAAGACGATGGCGCTGGCGGCGATGGAGGCCGTCCGGAGGTGCGTGGCTCAACGAGGAGGCAGCCGGCGACGTGGCGGAGCTCGTGGACTCGACGGAGGGGCGAGGGGAGGGCTCTGGCGACGACTACGGCGAACGGCGGCGACGGCAGCGCTTCGGGCGCGGGGAGAGGGAGAGATCCATGGGAGGTGGGAGAGCGAGAGAGAGTGCGAGAGGTCCGGGGCGGCGCGTGGCGACATTCGGGACGGCCAGGGCGTCGGGGGAGAGGCCAGGCAGGCAGGTGGCGTGGCCGGATGCGTGGTCGCGCGCCGGGCGCGTGCCTCTGTCCTCCTGGCGCGGTGGAGACGACGACTGGCACTGCCAGTCGGCTGGGCCGGCCTGCTGGGCCGCTGGGCCAGGCCAGGCTGCACAGGGAGGTAAGTGCAGGTGGGCTTTCTTCCCTTTTTGTTTTCTTTTCTATATTTCTGACATTTGTTTGGTGTAATAAAAAATACTAAACCATTTTATTTTATTATGCCAATTTTCGTAGGGGATAATGGTATTATTCCAGAGCTCCTCAACAATTGGCACAATTTTTGGACATATAATATATATATATATATATATATATATATATATATATATATATAACATTTATATATCCAATGCAAATATTTATGCATTAATTCCAAATGCCCAAAATAAATACTTATGAGCTCCCAAAAATATTGGTTTGATTTTTATCTTTGTCCAATATTTTCAGAGAGCAACATGAACATTTTCTTGGAGCCTTTTGGAGCACTTTTTATTTGGGTCATTTCCAGAGATGATTCTGAGGGTTTCACAAATCCTCATTTCAAATTTAAATGGAGTTTAAACATGATGCACACATGAAGGGCTAGCCTAGGTCATACCAGAACTAGGGATGTGACACCTGGCGGCACCATGGGCTCCCTCATCGACACCCGTTCTTCAGTCGGCGTCTTCCCCACCAGCCGTTTGCTCCGGCGGTGGTGGGTTTGTCGCAGGAGGATCAGCCGCCTCCGAAGCCTTCTTCTTCGGTGGCATGTCGATGAAGATGATGAAGATCTAGCTCGTGTGAACGCCAGATCAGGTTCACACAACCTTGATGCCCCCCTACCTGGCGCGCCAAAGATGTCGGGGAAACTGACTCCACGAGCACCTATGGGGATGGGGCCCCTTTTCGGTTCGGCGGGGGGCAGAGGTCGCACGAAGAGCAGATCGAGGCGAGGCACACGAGCGGTTTACCCAGCTTCGGGCCGCACGGATGTGTAAAACCCTACTGCTGATTTGTGGATTGTATTGTGTTCTTGCTCGGGAGCGCTGAGTGCTATAGTACACTCAAGCAGCTAGCGAGACCGAGCGTGCTTCCGTTCGTCCTCCCCCCTCTATGTTGCGCATGGGCTCCCTTTTATATGCTCAAGGGGTCACCGACAGGTGGCAACGTAGGCAAGGGTAAATATGTAAAGTTGCTGCGGTAGGTACAGCTACTTGTATAGTGTATCATACCTAACCCTGAGGCAGGGGACAAGGGCATTAAATGCCCGTCTGCGTCGCCCAAACAGTGCAGAAAAGGGACCGTTAGGGGCGCCACCGTTCGCCACGATGGCAATCTTGTCAGCACCGCTTGCCACCGCGTACCCCTGGCTGCACAGCCTCCCGCCACGTACCCCTGGAAGGGTCCTAGAGTGACACGTTGGTGGGTGTGCTGGAGCGCAGGTACAGGGTGGTCGCTTGCCGCGGCAAACGCCTTGCCGCGGTCGTTGTCTTGTCACGTCCGGAAGCTTGTCGCTCGCCGGGCCTTGCCGGGACGCGTGGCGCGTCGCGGCAAGTTCCTTGAGATGCCTTGGTCAGCCTTCCCGGCAAGCTCCTCTTGCCGGGGTCTTGTGCCTTGAGTGGCCTTCCCGGCAAGCTCCTCTTGCCAGGGTCTTATGTCTTGAGTGGCCTTCCCGGCAAGCTCCTCTTGCCGGGGCCTTATGCCTCGAGTGGCCTTCCCGGCAAGCTCCTCTTGCCGGGGCCTTGTCTTCTTGGCTTGAATACTTTGTTCCTGAATGGCTCCAAAGGAACCATGGAGGACCTTGGCGGTCGCCTGGCAAGCCTTGCCGCGGGGCGCTGCGACTGCCCGTGCACAAGTTCGGGATACTAGGGTAGCCCTACTCTAGTACACCGACAGGAGCAGAGGCAGTTATCCCCACGGAACTCGTATACGGGTCACCTTGAGTGCTCGCTTATGATGAGCTTGAGCAAGAGCAGCTGCGTGAAGATGACGCGCTGCTCCTTGAGGAAGATCGTCTTCAGGCTGCTGTGCGAGCTGCTTGCTACCAGCAAGCTTTGCGCCGCTACCATAGCCGCAAAGTTAACGCCAGAAGTCTCAAGGAAGGCGACCTTGTTCTTCGGCGCGTTCAGTCCGCCAAGAATTCCAACAAGTTGACGCCAAAGTGGGAAGGCCCTTATCGGGTGAAACGAGTCACTAGGCCTGGCGCTGTCCGCCTTGAGACCGAAGATGGCATTCCGGTGAGCAACTCCTGGAATATTGAGCATCTTCGTAAGTTTTACCCGTAAGGCGCGGTTGTAGGACCCTGTTCCGGCAACCACCTTTTTGTACAAGTCTTACCGCTGTTGCATGTAATCCTTTGTACAAAGCCAAGCGCAGACCCTGAGCATAAGTGAAGCGCTGGCGCCCTAAGTTATAGCATGCATGCTAGATCGAGTCTCGTCCTTGGTTAGGGTTGATAGTGCTTAACAGCGGCTAACCCCTAGCTTAGAGGTCGAGTGTGCATCCCTTTGCCGTTCTTTCGTTTCCCTTGGTTCGCAGGGCTCGCATATCCTGACCGGACCACTAGAGGACAAAAAAGACAAGAAGGACGGACCAGCATCTGGACCCCGGCAAGCCAATGTTGCCGGGGGCTGCACCCGGCAAGCCAGTGTTGCCGGGGGCTGCAAGTACAAAGATTCACCCACGGCGAACCAGAGTTGCCGGGGGCTGCAATCTCAGATAAGTTTTTCATCCCATATCATGCATTCTCTTATGGACTGAGGTATGTGAAACCTCGTTTCTTCCTAAAAGCTACCGTGCTCCCATAACTCTAGGCCCTAGGGCTCGTTCCTGGGGCCAGATTTGGTCGTAGTCGCGGCAGGAAAGGGACGAAACGAGGAGCCCAAACCCGCCTCATCCCTGCCTCCGCCAAAAGCGTGAGAAAGGTCGAGCGACGTGGGAAGACGGCAGGGCCTGCTGCCGGGAAAACAAGTGTCTATCTTAAAGATATCAAGGATTTGCTCCTTGACGTGGGTTCCACCCGCGAGACAAGTGACCCGGCAAGCATCCCCTTTTCATTAAAAAACATTCCACTCAGTTGCCGTCGCCTCTTCCAGCCTAGTGGCGATGCGCTTCAGCTCCTCGTCGGTGGTGTCGCGAACGAGGCCCTTCTGCTCGTCGGGGCGGATCGGCACTTCCACCAAGCTATCAAAGAACGCCTGCACGACGTCGTCCGCCGGCTCTTTCCACGTTGGGTCGATTCCGTGTGAGTCGCACAGCGGCATCATTGCACGGATGCGGCTGAGCGAGGAGTTGTTGCACAACGGAACGACACCCTGCGGCAGCCTGAACCATTCGGGATGCTCAGGATCGTGCTTGAACAGCTCCTTGAGCATCGCGTCAAGTTCCAGGACAGTAAAGTTGAAGTTGAGGCCCGGACGCAGCCTCATGATGTCCGCCACGCTCCTGAACTCCCAAGCAGGTCTCCTCCTCTCCTGCAGGGGGGCGATGCGGCGGCGAATGAAGTATGCACCGACGACACCTACGGTGAGCCCGGCAAGCCTGAGGCGGTGGATCCGGGCGGTGGCGATCTTCAGCCTATCGTCGTCTGGGGCCACGTTGCTCCAATCGCTGCCGCGCACCACTGCAGTTTGGCGCAGGGCAGTAAACGGCTGCGGGTTCTCCTCAACAATCCAGCACCAGTCCGCTCTCCACTCCTCCCACTTGCTGTGGAACTCCCCCTCCAGATAAGCGTCCTTCTTGCCGGCCTTCGAGAACCAGGCGATTCCACCGGATAAGGTCTCTCCTTTCTCAACTCGGGGCGCAAAGAAGTGGCGGAAAAGGGCTACATTGGGGTAGACTCCGACAAAGTTTTCGCAGAGATGTGCGAAAATTGCCATGGTCAGGACAGCATTGGCGGTGAAGTCAAGGAGGCGGAGCCCGTAGGTGTTCATGATGTCACAGAAAAATTCAGAGAAAGGCAGGCAGAGCCCGCAGTAGAAGGACGGCAAATGGAGTCGGGAGACGGAGGCGACGACGAGGCGGCCGACGCAGCCTGACGAAGAACTTGCAAGGGTCGTCCCCAATGTGGACCGCCACGGGAAGAGGAACCGCTGGCGGAGGCGAGGCCGGCGCGCCGCCCCGTCCACCTCTTCCCCGAGCGCCTCGGCCTCGCCCTCGACCTCGCCCACGGCCTCGCCCCCTCCCTATTCCCCTTACGGCTGGCTCTGCCACCACGGGTGCGGGAGAGGGAGGGCGGAGGTCACACGAAGAGCAGATCGAGGCGAGGCACACGAGCGGTTTACCCAGCTTCAGGCCGCACGGATGCGTAAAACCCTACTGCTGCTTTGTGGATTGTATTGTGTTCTTGCTCGGGAGCGCTGGGTGCTACAGTACACTCAAGCAGCTAACGAGACCGAGCCTGCTTCTGTCCGTCCTCATAGGTGCTCATGGAGTCAGTTTCCCCGACATCAATCTACACATAGGACAAAACGGATCTCCTCAAACATCATAGGATATCCATACATCATTGGGAAATAATATATAGGAGTGAGCACATGTTTAAGTAGATATTACAGTGGGGAGAAGGGGTGTTACACCGCTGCATAGAGGGGGAGAGAGTTGGTGATGACGGCGGCGAAGCTGTTGGTGTAGATCACCGTCATGATGATGGCCCTGGCGGCTTTTCGGCGCCACCGGGAGAGAAAGGGGGAGAGAGCACCCCTCCTTCTTCTTCCTCCTTGATCTTCCCCAAAGATGGGAGAAGAGTTTACCCTTTGGTCCATGGCCTCCATGGCAACGGAGGGGCGGGAGCCCCTCGATATTGGATCTCTCTCTTTCTTTCTGTGCTCCCAAATTCTGGCCTTTCACCGTTTCTTAAATTACAGGAGATCGGTAACTCCGATTGGGCTGAAATTTTGACACAATTTTTATCCAGATATTAGCTTTCTTGCACTAGAAGAAGGGCACCAACTGCCTTACAGAGTGGCCACAAGGTCCCAAGGCACACCCTACCCCTTGGGGCGCGCCCTGCCTTGTGGACTCCTCGAGCATCGTCTTATTTCCCAAAAATCACATATATTCCAAAAAAACCTCCGTAAGTTTTTATCGCGTTTGGACTTCGTTTGATATGGATTTTCTGCGAAACAAAAAATATGCAACAAATAGGAACTGGCACTGGGCACTGGATCAATATGTAAGTCCCAAAAATACTATAAAAAGTTGCCAAAAGTATATGAAATTTGTATAATATTGGTATGGAACAATAAAAAATTATAGATACGACGGAGACGTATCAACCTCAAAACTCGTTACGAGGTTCTTGAAAACCTCGTGCAAGCCATCCCCTGCAGAGCGGAAGTCCTGCAGCGCTTCGCCTATCAAGGCACGATGCTCTTCCTTAAGGTAGGAGCCCTTTAGGGTCTGATCCACCTCTTCAGTCCAACCTGCGCTGGCCCGTCCTTAGGTAGTAGGTGGTGGTGGCGGGACGACCTCGGACCCAGGCACCGATGTGCCGGCCTGAGTGGTATATACCTATGATGGCGGAGCTAAAGTAGATATCGGTTGGGCCGATGACTAGCCCAACCCCTCTTCGACGACCTCGCGGTGCTTCTGCTCCATGCCTTGTTTGGACGAGGTGTTGACCTTGGCCATGATGGACACCTCTCTGCCCCCCGCCGGTTGGCTTGGGGGCCAGAGTGGATGTCGCCTCCCCCAGCCCGCCATGAGCTGGGGGAGGAGCGGCGGACCCTAGAGGGCTCTACGGCCTCCTGGCGTCACCAGGAGCACGGTGACGTGCGCGGGAGTGGCTGGCTCGGGCCCTGGCCACCGTGGAGCCATGGCCGGCGGCGCAGAGCTCGCGGGCGCGGTGGTTGCGCTAGCTAGACGGGGCAAACGAGCACGGGGACGAGGGGGAAGCGAAGTAGAGCTCACGGCGGATCTAGCGAAGGCGTCAGCGAGCGCGGGGAAGCACTGGTGCGGCTGGAGCGTCGTCGGCGATCTCGGGCAGCCGGTGACGAAGACGATGGCGCTGGCGGCGATGGAGGCCGTCCGGAGGTGCGTGGCTTGACGAGGAGGCGGCCGGCGACGTGGCGGAGCTCGTGGACTCGACGGAGGGGTGAGGGGAGGGCTCTGGCGACGACTACGGCGAACGGCGGCGACGGCAGCGCTTCGGGCGCGGGGAGAGGGAGAGATCCAGGGGAGGTGGGAGAGCGAGAGAGAGTGCGAGAGGTCCGGGGCGGCGCGTGGCGACGTTCGGGACGGCCAGGGCGTCGGGGGAGAGGCCAGGCAGGCAGGTGGCGTGGCCGGACGCGTGGCCGCGCGCGCCGGGCGCGTGCCTCTATCCTCCTGGCGCGGTGGAGATGACGACTGGCACTGCCAGTCGGCTGGGCCGGCCTGCTGGGCCGCTGGGCCAGGCCAGGCTGCACAGGGAGGTAAGTGCAGGTGGGCTTTCTTCCCTTTTTGTTTTCTTTTCTATATTTCTGACATTTGTTTGGTGTAATAAAAAAATACTAAACCATTTTATTTTATTATGCCAATTTTTGTAGGGGATAATGGTATTATTCCAGAGCTCCTCAACAATTGGCACAATTTTTGGACATATAATATATATATAACATTTATATATCCAATGCAAATATTTATGCATTAATTCCAAATGCCCAAAATAAATACTTATGAGCTCCCAAAAATATTGGTTTGATTTTTATCTCTGTCCAATATTTTCAGAGAGCAACATGAACATTTTCTTGGAGCCTTTTGGAGCACTTTTTATTTGGGTCATTTCCAGAGATGATTCTGAGGGTTCACAAATCCTCATTTCAAATTTAAATGGAATTTAAACATGATGCACACATGAAGGGCTAGCCTAGGTCATACCAGAACTAGGGATGTGACACCTGGCGGCACCATGGGCTCCCTCGTCGACATCCATTCTTCCGCCGGCGTCTTTCCCACCAGCCGTTTGCCCCAGCGGTGGTGGGTCTGTCGCGGGCGGATCAGCCGCCTCCGAAGCCTTCTTCTTTGGTGGCATGTCGATGAAGATGATGAAGATCTAGCTCGTGTGAACACCGGATCAGGTTCACACAACCTCGACGCCCCCCTACCTCGCGCGCCAAAGATGTCGGGGAAACTAACTCCACGAGCACCTATGGGGATGGGGCCCCTTTTCGGTTCGGCGGGGGGCGAAGGTCGCACGAAGAGCAGATCGAGGCGAGGCACACGAGCGGTTTACCCAGCTTCGGGCCGCACGGATGCATAAAACCCTACTGCTGCTTTGTGGATTGTATTGTGTTCTGAAGGAAATATGCCCTAGAGGCAATAATAAAGTTATTATTTATTTCCTTAATTCATGATAAATGTTTATTATTCATGCTAGAATTGTATTAACTGGAAACATAATACATGTGTGAATACATAGACAAACAGAGTGTCACTAGTATGCCTCTACTTGACTAGCTCATTAATCAAAGATGGTTATGTTTCCTAACCATGAACAAAGAGTTGTTATTTGATTAACGAGATCACATCATTAGTTGAATGATCTGATTGACATGACCCATTCCATTATCATAGCACCCGATCGTTTAGTATATTGCTATTGCTTTTATCCATGACTTATACATGTTCCTTTAACTATGAGATTATGCAAACTCCCGTTTACCGTAGGAACACTTTGTGTGCTACCAAACGTCACAACGTCACTGGGTGATTATAAAGGTGCTCTACAAGTGTCTCCGAAGGTACATGTTGGGTTGGCGTATTTCGAGATTAGGATTTGTCAGTACGATTGTCGGGGAGGTATCTCAGGGCCTTCTCGGTAATGCACATCACATAAGCCTTGCAAGCATTGCAACCAATGAGTTAGTTGCAAGATGATGTATTACGGAACGAGTAAAGAGACTTGCCGGTAACGAGATTGAACTAGGTATTGGATACCGACGATCGAATCTCGGGCAAGTAACATACCGATGACAAAGGGAACAACGTATGTTGTTATGCGGTCTGACCGATAAAGATCTTCGTAGAATATGTAGGAGCCAATATGGGCATCCAGGTCCCGCTATTGGTTATTGACCGGAGACGTGTCTCGGTCATGTCTACATTGTTCTCGAACTGTAGGGTCCGCACGCTTAACGTTACGATGACAGTTATTATGAGTTTATGCATTTTGATGTACCGAAGGAGTTC
Organism: Aegilops umbellulata; assembly: GCA_032464435.1. Classification (NCBI taxonomy): domain Eukaryota; kingdom Viridiplantae; phylum Streptophyta; class Magnoliopsida; order Poales; family Poaceae; genus Aegilops; species Aegilops umbellulata. The sequence continues at coordinate 85,824,093 of CP136056.1, forward strand.
GGAGTCCCGGATGTGATCATGGACATGACGAGGAGTCTCGAAATGGTCGAGACGTAAAGAATGATATATTGGAAGCCTATGTTTGGACATCGGATGCATTCCAGGTGAAATCAGGATTTTACCGGAATACCGGGAGGGTTACCGGAACCTCCCAGGAGCATAATGGGCCAACATGGGCCTTGGAGGAGAGGTGAGAGGGCTGCCCTCATGGGCTGCGCGCCTCCCCCCTTCCCCTAGTCCTATTAGGACTAGGAGAGGTGGGCGCCCCCTCTCTCTCTCTCCCCCTTGGAGAATCCTAGTCCAACTAGGATTGGGGGGGGGGGAATCCTACTCCCAGAGGGAGTAGGACTCTCCTGGCGCGCCAGGCTTGGCCGGCCAGCCCCTCCCCCTTGGCTCCTTTATATACGGGGGCAGGGGGCACCCCATAGACAGACAATTGATCATTGAGATCTTTCCTTAGCCGTGTGCGGTGCCCCCTTCCACCAAATTCCACCTCGGTCATATCGTTGCAGTGCTTAGGCGAAGCCCTGCGCCGGTAACACATCAAGATCGTCACCACGCCATCGTGCTGACGGAACTCTTCCCCGACGCTTTGCTGGATCGGAGCCCGGGGATCGTCATCGAGCTGAACGTGTGCCAAGAACTCGGAGGTGCCGGAGTAACGGTGCTGTGATCGGTTGGATCGCGAGGAGAACGTACGACTACTTCCTCTACGTTGTGTCAACGCTTCCGCTTCGGTCTACGAGGGTACGTAGACAACACTCTCCCCTCTCGTTGCTATGCATCACCATGATCTTGCGTGTGCGTAGAAATTTTTTTGAAATTACTACGTTCCCCAACAGTGGCATCCGAGCCTAGGTTTTTATGGTTTGATGTTATTTGCACGAGTAGAACACAAGTGAGTTGTGGACGATACAAGTCATACTGCCTACTAGCATGTCATACTTTGGTTCAGCGGTATTGTTGGACGAGACGATCCGGACCAACCTTACGCGTACGCTTACGCGAGACCGGTTCCCTCGACGTGCTTTGCACATAGATGGCTTGCGGAAGACTGTCTCTCCAACTTTAGTTGAACCGAGTGTGGCTACGCCCGGTCCTTGAGAAGGTTAAAACGGAGTCTATTTGACAAACTATCGTTGTGGTTTTGATGCGTAGGTAAGATGAGTTCTTGCTTAAGCCCGTAGCAGCCACGTAAAACTTGCAACAACAAAGTAGAGGACGTCTAACTTGTTTTTGCAGGGCATGTTGTGATGTGATATGGTCAAGACATGATGCTAAATTTTATTGTATGAGATGATCATGTTTTTTAACCGAGTTATCGGCAACTGGCAGGAGCCATATGGTTGTCGCTTTATTGTATGCAATGCAATCGCGATGTAATGCTTTACTTTATTACTAAGCGGTAGTGATAGTCGTGGAAGCATAAGATTGGCGAGACGACAACGATGCTACGATGGAGATCAAGGTGTCGCGCCGGTGACGATGGTGATCATGACGGTGCTTCGGAGATGGAGATCACAAGCACAAGATGATGATGACCATATCATATCACTTATATTGATTGCATGTGATGTTTATCTTTTTATGCATCTTATCTTGCTTTGATTGACGGTAGCATTATAAGATGATCTCTCACTAAATTATCAAGAAGTGTTCTCCCTGAGTATGCACCGTTGCAAAAGTTCTTCGTGCTGAGACACCACGTGATGATCGGGTGTGATAGGTTCTACGTTCAAATACAACGGGTGCAAAACAGTTGCACACGCGGAATACTCAGGTTATACTTGACGAGCTATGCATATAAGATATGACCTCGGAACACGGAGACCGAAAGGTCGAGCGTGAATCATATAGTAGATATGATCAACATAATGATGTTCACCATTGAAGACTAAGCCATTTCACGTGATGATCGGTTATGGTTTAGTTGATTTGGATCACGTGATCACTTAGAAGATTAGAGGGATGTCTATCTAAGTGGGAGTTCTTAAGTAATATGATTAATTGAACTTTAATTTATCATGAACTTAGTCCTGGTAGTATTAGCATATCTATGTTGTAGATCAATAGCTCGCATTGTTGCTTCCCTGTGTTTATTTTGATATGTTCCTAGAGAAAATTGTGTTGAAAAATGTTAGTAGCAATGATGCGGATTGGATCCGTAATCTGAGGTTTATCCTCATTGCTGCACAGAAGAATTTTGTCCTTGATGCACCGCTAGGTGACGGACCTTTTGCTGGAGCAGATGCAGACGTTATGAATGTTTTGCTAGCTCAATATGAAGACTACTTAATAGTTTAGTGCACCATGCTTAACGGCTTAGAATCGGGACTTCAAAGACGTTTTGAACGTCATGGACCATACGAGATGTTCCAGGAGTTGAAGTTAATATTTCAAGCAAATACCCGAGTTGAGAGATATGAAGTCTCCAACAAGTTCTATAGCTAAAAGATGGAGGAGAATCGCTCAACTAGTGAGCATGTGCTCAGATTGTCTGGGTACTACAATCTCTTGAATCAAGTGGGAGTTAATCTTCCAGATAAAATAGTGATTGACAGAATTCTCTAGTCACCATCACCAAGTTAGTAGAACTTCGTGATGAACTATAATATGCAAGGGAAAACGGAAAATATTCCCAAGCTCTTCGCGATGCTAAAATCGGCGAAGGTAGAAATCAAAGAAAAACATCAAGTGTTGATGGTTGACAAGATCACTAGTTTCAAGAAAAGGGCAAAAGGAAAGAAGGGGAATTTCAAGAAGAACGGCAAGCAAGTTGCTGCTCAAGTGAAAAAGCCCAAGTCTAGTCCTAAGCCTAAGACTAAGTGCTTCTACTGCAAAGGGACTGGTCACTAGAAGCGGAACTACCCCAAGTGATTGGCGGATAAGAAGGATGGCAAAGTGAAACATAAGTATATTTGATATACATGTTATTGATGTGTACTTTACTAGTGTTCATAGAAACCCCTCAGTATTTGGTACTAGTTCAGTTGCTAAAATTAGTAACTCGAAACGGGAGTTGCAGAATGAACAAAGACTAGTTAAAGGGCAAGGTGACGATGTGTGTTGGAAGTGGTTCCAAGATTGATATGATCATCATCACACACTCCCTATACTTTCGGGATTAGTGTTGAAACCAAATAAGTGTTATTTGGTGTTTGCGTTGAGCATGAATATGATTTGATCATGTTAATTGCAATACAGTTATTCATTTAAGTTAAGAGAACAATTGTTGTTCTGTTTACATGAATAAAACCTTCTATGATTATACACACCAATGAAAATAGTTCATTGGATCTCGATTGTAGTGATACACATATTCATAATATTGAAACCAAAAGATGCGAAGTTAATAATGATAGTGCAACCTATTTGTGGCACTGCCGTTTAGGTCATATTGGTGTAAAGCGCATGAAGAAACTCCATGCTGATGGGATTTTGGAATCACTTGATTATGAATCACTTGATGCTTGCGAACCGTGCCTCTTGGGCAAGATGACTAAAACGCCGTTCTCCGGAACAATGGAGCAAGCAACAGATTTGTTGGAAATCATACATACTGATGTATGTGGTCCGATGAATATTAAGGCTCGCGACAAGTATCATTATTTTTAGAACTTCACAGATGATTTAAGCAGATATGGGTATATCTACTTAATGAAACATAAGTCTGAAACGTTTGAAAAGTTCAAAGAATTTCAGAGTGAAGTGGATAATCATCGTAACAAGAAAATAAAAAGTTTCTACGATATGATCGCAGAGGTAAAATATTTGAGTTACGAGTTTTGGCCTTCAGTTAAAACCGTGTGGAATAGTTTCACAAATTCACGCCACCCGGAACACCACAACGTAATGGTGTGTCCGAACGTCATAACCGTACTTTATTGGATATAGTACAATTTATGATGTTTCTTACCGATTTACCAATATCGTTTTGGGATCATGCATTAGAGACAGCTGCATTCACGTTAAAAGGGGCACCATCTAAGTCCGTTGAGACGACACAATCTGAACTGTGGTTTGGCAAGAAACCAAAGTTATCGTTTCTTAAAGTTTGGGGTTGTGATGCTTATGTGAAAAAGTTTCATCCTGATATGCTCAAACCCAAATCGGAAAAATGTGTCTTCATAGGATACCCAAAGGAGACAGTTGGGTACACCTTCTATCACAGATCCGAAGGCAAGATATTCGTTGCTGAGAATGGATCCTTTCCAGAGAAGGAGTTTCTCTCGAAAGAAGTGAGTAGGAGGAAAGTAGAACTTGATAAGGTAATTGTACCTTCTCCCTTATTGGAAAGTAGTTCATCACAGAAATCTGTTCTTGTGACTACTACACCAATTAGTGAGGAAGCTAATGATGATGATCATGTAACTTCAAATCAAGTAACTACCGAATCTCGTAGGTAAACCAGAGTGAGATCCGCACCAGAGTGGTACGGTAATCTTGTTCTGGAAGTCATGTTACTAGACCATGACGAACTTGCGAACTATGAGGAAGCGATGATGAGCCCAGATTCCGCGAAATGGTTTGAGGCCATGAAATCTGAGATATGATACATGTATGAGAACAAAGTGTGGACTTTGGTTGACTTGCCCGATGATCGGCAAGCAATTGAGAATAAATGGATTTTTAAGAAGAAGACTGACGCTGATGGTAATGTTACTGTCTATAAAGCTCAACTTGTTGCAAAAGGTTTTCGACAAGTTCAAGGGATTGACTACGATGAGACTTTCTCACCCATAGCGATGCTTAAGTATGTCCGAATCATGTTAGCAATTGCCGCATTTTATGATTATGAAATTTGGCAAATGGATGTCAAAACTGCATTCCTGAATGGACTTCTGGAAGAAGAGTTGTATATGATGCAACCAGAAGGTTTTGTCGATCCAAAGGGAGCTAACAAAGTGTGCAAGCTCCAGCGATCCATTTATGGACTGGTGCAAGCCTCTCGGAGTTGGAATAAACGCTTTGATAGTGTGATCAAAGCATTTGGTTTTATACAGACTTTTGGAGAAGCCTGTATTTACAAGAAAGTGAGTGGTAGCTCTGTAGCATTTCTGATATTATATGTGGATGACATATTACTGATCGGAAATAATATAGAATTTCTGGATAGCATAAAGGGATACTTGAATAAGAGTTTTTCAATGAAAGACCTCGGTGAAGCTGCTTACATATTGGGCATTAAGATCTATAGAGATAGATCAAGACGCTTAATAGGACTTTCACAAAGCACATACCTTGACAAAGTTTTGAAGAAGTTCAAAATGGATCAGGCAAAGAAAGGGTTCTTGCCTGTGGTACAAGGTGTGAAGTTGAGTAAGACTCAATGCCCGACCATCGCAGAAGATAGAGAGAAAATGAAAAATGTTCCCTATGCTTCAGCCATAGACTCTATCATGTAAGCAATGCTGTGTACCAGACCTGATGTGTGCCTTGCTATAAGTTTAGCAGGCAGGTACCAAAGTAATCCAGGAGTGGATCACTGGACAGCGGTCAAGAACATCCTTAAGTACTTGAGAAGGACTAAGGATATGTTTCTCGATTATGGATGTGACAAAAAGGTTCGTCGTAAAGAGTTACGTCGATGCAAGTTTTGACACTAATCTAGATGACTCTAAGTCTCAATCTAGATACATATTGAAAGTGGGAGCAATTAGCTAAAGTAGCTCCGTGCAGAGCATTGTAGACATAGAAAATTGCAAAATACATAACGGATCTGAATGTGGCAGACCCGTTGACTAAACTTCTCTCACAAGCAAAACATGATCACACCGTAGTACTCTTTGGGTGTTAATCACATAGCAATGTGAACTAGATTACTGAATCTAGTAAACCCTTTGGGTGTTGATCACATATCGATGTGAACTATGGGTGTTAATCACATGGTGATGTGAACTATTGCTGATAAATCACATGGAGATGTGAACTAGATTATTGACTCTAGTGCAAGTGGGAGACTGAAGGAAATATGCCCTAGAGGCAATAATAAAGTTATTATTTATTTCCTTAATTCATGATAAATGTTTATTATTCATGCTAGAATTGTATTAACTGGAAACATAATACATGTGTGAATACATAGACAAACAGAGTGTCACTAGTATGCCTCTACTTGACTAGCTCATTAATCAAAGATGGTTATGTTTCCTAACCATGAACAAAGAGTTGTTATTTGATTAACGAGATCACATCATTAGTTGAATGATCTGATTGACATGACCCATTCCATTAGCATAGCACCCGATCATTTAGTATATTGCTATTGCTTTTATCCATGACTTATACATGTTCCTTTAACTATGAGATTATGCAAACTCCCGTTTACCGTAGGAACACTTTGTGTGCTACCAAACGTCACAACGTAACTGGGTGATTATAAAGGTGCTCTACAGGTGTCTCCGAAGGTACATGTTGGGTTGGCGTATTTCGAGATTAGGATTTGTCACTCCGATTGTCGGGGAGGTATCTCAGGGCCTTCTCGGTAATTCACATCACATAAGCCTTGCAAGCATTGCAACCAATGAGTTAGTTGCAAGATGATGTATTACGCAACGAGTAAAGAGACTTGCCGGTAACGAGATTGAACTAGGTATTGGATACCGACGATCGAATCTCGGGCAAGTAACATACCGATGACAAAGGGAACAACGTATGTTGTTATGCGGTCTGACTGATAAAGATCTTCGTAGAATATGTAGGAGCCAATATGGGCATCCAGGTCCCGCTATTGGTTATTGACCGGAGACGTGTCTTGGTCATGTCTACATTGTTCTCGAACCGTAGGGTCCGCACGCTTAACGTTACGATGACAGTTATTATGAGTTTATGCATTTTGATGTACCGAAGGAGTTCGGAGTCCCGGATGTGATCACGGACATGACAAGGAGTCTCGAAATGGTCGAGACGTAAAGAATGATATATTGGAAGCCTATGTTTGGACATCGGATGCATTCCAGGTGAAATCAGGATTTTACCGGAATACCGAGAGGGTTACCGGAACCCCCCAGGAGCATAATGGGCCAACATGGGCCTTGGAGGAGAGGTGAGAGGGCTGCTCTCATGGGCTGCGCGCCTCCCCCCCTTCCCCTAGTCCTATTAGGACTAGGAGAGGTGGGCGCCCCCTCTCTCTCTCTCCCCCTTGGAGAATCCTAGTCCAACTAGGATTGGGGGGGGGGAATCCTACTCCCAGAGGGAGTAGGACTCTCCTGGCGCGCCAGGCTTGGCCGGCCAGCCCCTCCCCCTTAGCTCCTTTATATACGGGGGCAGGGGGCACCCCATAGACAGACAATTGATCATTGAGATCTTTCCTTAGCCGTGTGCGGTGCCCCCTTCCACCAAATTCCACCTCGGTCATATCGTTGCAGTGCTTAGGCGAAGCCCTGCGCCGGTAACACATCAAGATCGTCACCACGCCATCGTGCTGACGGAACTCTTCCCCGACGCTTTGCTGGATCGGAGCCCGGGGATCGTCATCGAGCTGAACGTGTGCCAAGAACTCGGAGGTGCCGGAGTAACGGTGCTGTGATCGGTTGGATCGCGAGGAGAACGTACGACTACTACCTCTACGTTGTGTCAACGCTTCCGCTTCGGTCTACGAGGGTACGTATACAACACTCTCCCCTCTCGTTGCTATGCATCACCATGATCTTGCGTGTGCGTAGAATTTTTTTTGAAATTACTACGTTCCCCAACATGTTCTTGCTCGGGAGCGCTGAGTGCTACAGTACACTCAAGCAGCTAGCGAGACCGAGCGTGCTTCTGTTCGCCCCCCCCCCTCTACGTTGCGCATGGGCTCCCTTTTATATGCTCAAGGGGTCACCGACAGGTGGCAACGTAGGCAAGGGTAAAAATGTAAAGTTGGTGCGGTAGGTACAGCTACTTGTACAGTGTATCATACCTAACCCTGACGGCAGGGGACAAGGGCATTAAATGCCTGTCTGCGTCGCCCAAACAGTGCAGAAAAGGGACCGTCAGGGGCGCCACCGTTCGCCATGATGGCAATCTTGTCAGCGCCGCTTGCCACCGCGTACCCCTGGCTGCACAGCCTCCCGCCACGTACCCCTGGAAGGGTCCCAGAGTGACACGTTGGTGGGTGTGCTGGAGCGCAGGTACAGGGTGGTCGCTTGCCGCGGCAAACGCCTTGCCGCGGTCGTTGTCTTGTCGTGTCCGGAAGCTTGTCGCTCGTCGGGCCTTGCCGGGACGCATGGCGCATCGCGGCAAGTTCCTTGAGATGCCTTGGTCAGCCTTCCCGGCAAGCTCCTCTTGCCGGGGTCTTGTGCCTTGAGTGGCCTTCCCGGCAAGCTCCTCTTGTCGGGGTCTTATGTCTTGAGTGGCCTTCCCGGCAAGCTCCTCTTGCCGGGGCCTTATGCCTCGAGTGGCCTTCCCGGCAAGCTCCTCTTGCCGGGGCCTTGTCTTCTTGGCTTGAATACTTTGTTCCTGAATGGCTCCAAAGGAACCACGGAGTACCTTGGCGGTCGCCTGGCAAGCCTTGCCGGGGGGCGCTGCGACTGCCCGTGCACAAGTTCGGGATACTAGGGTAGCCCTACTCTAGTACACCGACAGGAGCAGAGGCAGTTATCCCCACGGAACTCGTATACGGGTCACCTCGAGTGCTCGCTTATGATGAGCTTGAGCAAGAGCAGCTGCGTGAAGATGACGCGCTGCTCCTTGAGGAAGATCGTCTTGAGGCTGCTGTGCGAGCTGCTCGCTACCAGCAAGCTTTGCGCCGCTACCATAGCCGCAAAGTTAACGCCAGAAGTCTCGAGGAAGGCGACCTTGTTCTTCGGCGCGTTCAGTCCGCCAAGAATTCCAACAAGTTGACGCCGAAGTGGGAAGGCCCTTATCGGGTGAAACGAGTCACTAGGCCTGGCGCTGTCCACCTTGAGACCGAAGATGGCATTCCGGTGAGCAACTCCTGGAATATTGAGCATCTTCGTAAGTTTTACCCGTAAGGCGCGGTTGTCGAACCCTGTTCCGGCAACCACCTTTTTGTACAAGTCTTGCCGCTGTTGCATGTAATCATTTGTACAAAGCCAGGCGCAGACCCTGAGCATAAGTGAAGCGCTTGCGCCCTAAGTTATAGCATGCATGCTAGATCGAGTCTCGTCCTTGGTTAGGGTTGATAGTGCTTAACAGCGGCTAACCCCTAGCTTAGAGGTCGAGTGTGCGTCCCTTTGCCGTTCTTTCGTTTCCCTTGGTTCGCAGGGCTCGCATATCCTGACCGGACCACTCGAGGACAAAAAAGACAAGAAGGACGGACCGGCATCTGGACCCCGGCAAGCCAGTGTTGCCGGGGGCTGCACTCGGCAAGCCAGTGTTGCTGGGGGCTGCAAGTACAAAGATTCACCCACGGCGAACCAGAGTTGCCGGGGGCTGCAATCTCAGATAAGTTTTTCATCCCATATCATGCATTCTCTTATGGACTGAGGTATGCGAAACCTCGTTTCTTCCTAAAAGCTACCATGCTCCCATAACTCTAGGCCCTAGGGCTCGTTCCTGAGGCCAGATTTGGTCGTAGTCGCGGCAGCAAAGGGACGAAGCGAGGAGCCCGAACCCGCCTCATCCCTCCCTCCGCCAAAAGCATGAGAAAGGTTGAGCGACGTGGGAAGACGGCAGGGCCTGCTGCCGGGAAAAGAAGTGTCTATCTTAAAGATATCAAGGATTTTCTCCTTGACGTGGGTTCCACCCGCGAGACAAGTGACCCGGCAAGCATCCCCTTTTCATTAAAAAACATTCCACTCAGCTGCCGTCGCCTCTTCCAGCCTAGTGGCGATGCGCTTCAGCTCCTCGTCGATGGTGTCGCGAACGAGGCCCTTCTGCTCGTCGGGGCGGATCGGCACTTCCACCAAGCTATCAAAGAACGCCTGCACGACGTCGTCCGCCGGCTCTTGCCACGTTGGGTCGATTCCGTGGGAGTCGCACATCGGCATCATTGCACGGATGTGCCTGAGCGAGGAGTTGTTGCACAACGGAACGACACCCTGCGGCAGCCTGAACCATTCGGGATGCTCAGGATCGTGCTTGAACAGCTCCTTGAGCATCGCGTCAAGGTCCAGGACAGTAAAATTGAAGTTGAGGCCCGGACGCAGCCTCATGATGTCCGCCGCGTTCCTGAACTCCCAAGCAGGTCTCCTCCTCTCCTGCAGGGGGGCGATGCGGCGGCGAAGGAAGTCTGCGCCGACGGCGCCTACGGTGAGCCCGGCAAGCCTGAGGCGGTGGATCCGGGCGGTGGCGATCTTCAGCCTATCGTCGTCTGGGGCCACGTTGCTCCAATCGCTGCCGTGCACCACTGCAGTTTGGCGCAGCGTAGTAAACGGCTGCGGGTTCTCCTCAACAATCCAGCACCAGTCCGCTCTCCACTCCTCCCACTTGCTGCAGAACTCCCCCTCCAGATAAGCGTCCTTCTTGCCGGCCTTCGAGAACCAGGCGATTCCACCGGATAAGGTCTCTCCTTTCTCAACTCGGGGCGTAAAGAAGTGGCGGAAAAGGGCTACATTGGGGTAGACTCCGACAAAGTTTTCGCAGAGATGTGCGAAAACTGCCATGGTCAGGACAGCATTGGGGGTGAAGTCAAGAAGGCGGAGCCCGTAGGTGTTCATGATGTCACAGAAAAATTCAGAGAAAGGCGGGCAGAGCCCGCAGTAGAAGGACGGCAAATGGAGTCGGGAGACGGAGGTGACGACGAGGCGGCCGACGCAGCCTGACGAAGAACTCGCAAGGGTCGTCCCCAATGTGGACCGCCACGGGAAGAGGAACCGCTGGCGGAGGTGAGGCCGGCGCGCCGCCCAGTCCACCTCTTCCCTGAGCGCCTCGGCCTCGCCCTCGACCTCGCCCACGGCCTCGCCCCCTCCCTCTTCCCCTTACGGCTGGCTCTGCCACCACGGGTGCGGGAGAGGGAGGGCGGAGGTCACACGAAGAGCAGATCGAGGCGAGGCACACGAGCGGTTTACCCAGCTTCGGGCCGCATGGATGCGTAAAACCCTACTGCTGCTTTGTGGATTGTATTGTGTTCTTGATCGGGAGCGCTGGGTGCTACAGTACACTCAAGCAGCTAACGAGACCGAGCCTGCTTCTGTCCGTCCTCATACGTGCTCGTGGAGTCAGTTTCCCCGACATCAATCTACACATAGGACAAAACGGATCTCCTCAAACATCATAGGATATCCATACATCATTGGGAAATAATATATAGGAGTGAGCACATGTTTAAGTAGATATTTCAGTGGGGAGAAGGGGTGTTACACCGCTGCATAGAGGGGGAGAGAGTTGGTGATGACGGCGGCGACGCTGTTGGTGTAGATCACCATCACAATGATGGCCCTGGCGGCTTTTCGGCGCCACCGGGAGAGAAAGGGAGAGAGAGCACCCCTCCTTCTTCTTCCTCCTTGATCTTCCCCAAAGATGGGAGAAGGGTTTACCCTTTGGTCCATGGCCTCCATGGCGGCGGAGGGGCGGGAGCCCCTCGATATTGGGTCTCTCTCTTTCTTTCTGCGCTCCCAAATTATGGCCTTTCACCGTTTCTTAAATTACAGGAGATCGGTAACTCCGATTGGGCTGAAATTTTGACACAATTTTTATCCAGATATTAGCTTTCTTGCACCAGAAGAAGGGCACCAACTGCCTTACAGAGTGGCCACAAGGTCCCAAGGCACAGCCTACCCCCTGGGGCGCGCCCTGCCTTGTGGACTCCTCGGGCATCGTCTTATTTCCCAAAAATCACATATATTCCAAAAAAACCTCCGTAAGTTTTTATCGCATTTGGACTTCGTTTGATATGGATTTTCTGCGAAACAAAAAATATGCAACAAATAGGAACTGGCACTAGGCACTGGATCAATATGTAAGTCCCAAAAATAGTATAAAAAGTTGCCGAAAGTATATGAAAGTTGTATAATATTGGTATGGAACAATAAAAAATTATAGATACGACGGAGACGTATCAACCTCAAAACTCGTTACGAGGTTCTTGAAAACCTCGTGCAAGCCATCCCCTGCAGAGCGGAAGTCCTGCAGCGCTTCGCCTATCAAGGCACGATGCTCTTCCTTAAGGGAGGAGCCCTTTAGGGTTTGATCCACCTCTTCAGTCCAACCCACACTGGCCCGTCCTTAGGCAGTAGGTGGTGGTGGCGGGACGACCTCGGACCCAGGCACCGATGTGCTGGCCTGAGTGGTATACACCTATGATGGCGGAGCTAAAGTAGATATCGGTTGGGCCGATGACTGGCCCAACCCCTCTTCGACGACCTCGGGGTGCTTCTGCTCCATGCCTTGTTTGGCCGAGGTGTTGACCTTGGCCATGATGGCCACCTCTCTGCCCCCCGCCGGTTGGCTTGGGGGCCAGAGTGGATGTCGCCTCCCCCAGCCCGCCATGAGCTGGGGGAGGAGCGGCGGACCCTAGAGTCCCGCTGCCAGATGGCATCGCAATTGAGGAGCCACTGGGAAGCACCCTTGGTGGACTGTGTAAATGAGACGCTTTATGATTTCACCATTGCTGAGAAGGACTTGTGAAAAATACAGAATGAGAAAGACGATGACTTACCCTTCAGGTGGGCTCTTCCTCTGATTCATTGGAGAGCTAGGCTCTCTCCGATGACTTGCATGCGGCCCTAGCCGAGGTCCTTCTAGGCCTCTTCGATCCCTTGGGCTGCATGCCGGTTTGAACGTCCTCTGACGTCGCCCTCTTCCCTTTCGGGGGAGGGTTCTCTTCTTTCTCATCCTCCTCTGCATCGCCGTCATGGGTAGAGGAGGCATGGGTTTCCTCGAACCGGGTGACCAAGGTCTCCCAAGCCCGAGCACTCGCCTTTCCCTTTATGGACTTCATCCCTTTGGGGGCCACCATGTGCAGCTCCTCGACTAGGAGCGCCATGAGCAGAGGGGTCCTTGGCTCCTCCGGTAGTGGGGCTGGGCAGGGCACTGTCTGCACCCAGGCCAACCACTTCTGCAGAACATCAAGCATAAGGATTCGTTAGAATTTGGCTCTTATTATGAGAGAAATAAATTCACAATTGTGTGTTAGAGCACTCACCGGGGGAGGGGGGCTTCATAGTCAAGCTCGAAGCCGAGGTCCTTTCCTTCCTCAGGGATCTTATCCTTGGCCAGCTTTACGAGTCGCGTCCACATGCCTACCAAGGTGGAGCAAAAGAAGGCACTGAGGGGGCCCATGTCCTTGGGCTTCTGCGCCCACTTTAGGGTAGTCCAAAACTGGAGTGGGAGTATGCGGCGGTTGAGCATGACATTCATGACGTCGGTGAGCTGGAGGTTCTTTGTGGTGGACCACCATTTGATCTTTTTTATCCTGGCCTCCGCCTCCGCTGGGATCCCCATGTGACGCCCTTCTCCTTCAAGGACCTGGGCTTCTTCGGAGGCCCGGTCGAAAAGGTAGGGACCTCAGCCTGGCCATGGGCGAGCGTTTCGGTGATGTAGTTCGGCGATGTAGAACCACTCTCGCTGCCACCCCTTCACTGTTTTGATGAAGGTGCCCTTGAATCATTCGACCCCCTTGGTTCTTGCTCATCATGGCCCCTCCACACTCCGCAAGGTCGGAGCCACTGGAGTTTGATAACCCACAAGTATAGGGGATCGTTTGTATCCTTTTTCGATAAATAAGAGTGTCGAACCCAATGAGGAGCTAAAGGTAGAACAAATATTCCCTCAAGTTCTATCAACCACCGATACAACTCGATGCACACTTAATGTTCGCTTTAGCTAGAACAAGAATAAAACTATGAATAGATTGCAAGATAATAAATTTAGTAGTTTAGAAGAAAGATTTTTGTAACACAAGAGAAAGATTTGTCCCTATGCAATTGATAACTAGACCGGTAATCATTATTGCAACTTTATATGAGGGAGAGGCATGAGCTATCATACTTTCCGTAGTTGGATCATATGCACTTATGATTGGAACTCTAGCAAGAATCCGCAACTACCAAAGATCATTAAGGTAAAACCCAACCATAGCATTAAGTATCTAGTCCATTTTATCCCATACGCAACAACCCCCTTACTTGGGCGTAAGCTTCTGTCACTCTAGCTACCCACCATAAGCGAATCATGAATGTATTACAACACCCTACAGCGGGGATCCCTCACGCTTGCACACCATGAAGGGCACCATAGGACATCACTAAGGGAGTCCTGGATTAGGGGGTCCTCGGACAGCCGAACTATATACTTTGGCCGAACTGTTGTACAATGAAGATACAAGATTGAAGACTTCGTCCCGTGTCCGGATGGGACTCTCCTTGGCGTGGAAGGCAAGATTGGCAATACGGATATGTAGATCTCCTCTCTTGTAACTGACTCTGTGTAACCCTAGCCCCTCCTTGTCTATATAAACCGGAGGGTTTAGTCCATAGGACAACAACAATCATACCATAGGCTAGCTTCTAGGGTTTAGCCTTTACGATCTCGTGGTAGATCAACTCTTGTAATACTCATATCATCAAGATCAATCAAGCAGGAAGTAGGGTATTACCTCCATCGAGAGGACCCGAACCTGGGTAAACATCGTGTCCCCCGCCTCCTGTTACCATCCGCCTTAGACGCACAATTCGGGACCCCCTACCCGAGATCCGCCGGTTTTGACACTGACATTGGTGCTTTCATTGAGAGTTCCATTGTGCCGTCACCGTAAGGCTTGATGGCTCCTTCGATTATCGGCAACGACACGATCCAGGGTGAGGTTTTCCTCCCCGGATAGATCTTCGTATTCGGCGGCTTCGTACTGCGGGCCAACTCGCTTGGCCATCAGGTCAGGTCTGGAAACTTGAACTATACTACCGACATCCGCGGAGACTTGTTCCTCGACGGATTCGAGCCCATGTCAGGTGCGCCGCACAATCACGACGAGCATGACTTAACTCTGCCGTTGGACAGTGTTTGGGAGATCACACCTGCAACTACTCCGGCCCTCAATCCGGAACAAATTACGCCATCCAAGGACCGGTGGATAGACCCCGCCACGGATGCCACACTCTCAATGGTGATAGAGCCGAATACTGACTTCACCTCCTATGAGAGCCGTGTTGCCGAACCGTTGGGTTCATCCCCAGCCACGGGCTCCGAGCCGCTTGCGTCCGTGCCTATCGAATCCGATTGAGCACCGATCATGGAGTTTACCTCCGCGGATATCTTTCAGCACTCGCCTTTGGGCGATGTGCTAAATTCATTACGGTCTCTCTCCTTGTCAGGAGAACCTTTGCCGAACTATGTCCGGCTAGACTGGGATGCGGACAACGAAGAAATTCGCTCCCCACCCACCACCCACTTAGTAGCCACTGTCGATGATATAACAGACATGCTTGATTTCGGCTCCGAAGACATCGACGGTATGGATGACGATGCAAGAGACGAACAGGAACCATCGCCCACAGGGCGCTGGACAGCCACTCCATCACAAGGATAAAGCGAAGGATGGCTCCCTCGAGAAGCAAACAAAGCGACGACGTATGCGCCGTTCCAAATCCCGCCTCGGCAAAAACAGCGATAACAGCGCAAGAAAGAGTGATACCCCGGTCGACTCCAGAGGAAACGACGACCACACTGACCCAGCGATAGAGCAGGATGAGCCAGCGGACGGCGAACACAGCACGGAGCCGCTGTGTGATAACGGCGACGCCGAGCGTCAAGCTAATCAACCTGTCTCCAGAGAGGAGAACAGTTCGGACGACGAAGCACACATCATCCCGGAAAGGCACTTCGAACAAGAGAACCTCCGTATAAGGCTTATCGCCACCGTAAGGAGTCTAAAGAAGCAGAAGCAAAGGCTTAAGGCCGCGCAGAATACGCTAAACAGTAGATGGAATAAAGTACTCGACAATGAAGAAAAGTATGGTGGCAGTCGCCACACAAAGAGCTATCCAAAGCGCAAACTGTTGCCTGAGTTCAATGATGAGGTTGTAGAGCCCACATAGCCGAAGAATAAAACGGCCGATCAGCCAGATCGACCACCTCGTGACCACGATAAGGCGGCTAACAATGCTGCACATAAGTCAACACATGATTTAAGTGAAGACTTGCGCCAAAAATCTAGTATGACCAAGTCCATCTATGGATCCACTACTAGAAAAACCGCTACTAATGGCACACCTAATTTGGCCATTAATGGCGCATCACTGGTGCGCCATTACTAGCAAGCCATTAGTAATTTTTACTAATGGCGCACCACTGGTGCGCCATTAGTATCTGGTATACTAATGGCGCACCACTGGTGCGCCATTAGTATAGGCCACGGTGCGCCATTAGTATGCCTCCCAGGGGCCATGTATACCCAGGTGCTTTGGCATACTAATGGCGCACGACAACGAGATGCGCCATTAGTAACTTCGGCATACTAATGGTGCACTGTTTAATGATGCGCCATTAGTATCCTCTGGCATACTAATGGCGCACTGTGATGTGATGCGCCATTAGTATGAATATTAGGTTTTTTTTATTTTTTAATTTTCTGTTTTTTGCACAGGTTACAAAATGTATAATTGGACAAAATATAGACAGCACACATCAACAACAGATTCATCGAATACAATAGAAGATTAGTCTCTGAATACAATTCATCATATTAGTCTCCGAATACAATTCATCATATAAGTCTCCGAATTGAAAAGACCGAACAAAGATAGAACATTATATTACAAGTCTCGAGACCGCGAGTAGAGACTTTGTCTTCACATTACAAGTCGATATCGATCATCTAAACTACCATCACATAGAAGAGAGCTGCGGTCATCACGATGAGCATCATCATGATGAAACTCGTCTTCATCCGGTTCCTCCAACGCTCCCTCCCCTCTACCGCTAGATAGCGGGCGTATCTAGATTCGGCCTCGGCCCTACTGGTGTACCCTTTGTAACTGTTACCGCTGAATCGGTGAACCTGTCTCCGACACTCCTCCCAGTCGTCGTAGACTCCGGGAACCTTACCCTTGTACACGACATACGACGGCATCGCTATGCACTAGCCAAACGAAACGTTAGTACCAATTCACAGACAATACATAAGCAATATATAAGTATGCAACAGAACGATCGGAAGAGAAAAGCAAGACATTAATAGCATCAATTACATCTAAGTTGAACGACTCTCGAAACCAAACAGACATACTACAAGTTCATTAAAGTTTAGTTACAACATGGGCCAATCGATGTTCCAGAACTAGACACAGCATCACTGCTTTCGACTCGACTCAAGGGACCGGAGCGTGGATGAAGCCGTCGTCTATCGTGGGAGTCATGAAATTACGGGCGTTGTCAGCCTGCATTTGTAGCATTCCGTCTATCTCACTGTTGGACGGTTGATTTCTGAGGTAGAACTGCCCCGAGGTACGAAGGACATCTTGATGGATGATTTCCGCAAACTCCGACTGGATGCGAAAGATTTCTTGTCTGATGTCCGCGTCCTGGATTGCCGACACGCTCGCGGCCCAATCTTTGAGTTTACTCGGTAGCAGAAATTGATGATGGTCCCGTACGATCGCCCGCATGTGATGGATGGCGTAGTAGGCACCCTTCTGACCGCCAGGCAGCTGCTTGACGCAGCAGAACGTCGTATTGTGGGAGAACACGTGCTTGCCGTACTTACGAATAGGCCTGCTGAAGGTGCCTCCAGATATGGCGTAGCCGGGGAGAACATCATCAAGAACCTTCTTGACATTTGTCTAGTCTACGTTCGACTGATGGTCCGGGTCGAAATACGTGGCCATGGAATATTTGGGGCTTAGGAGGATGAGCGTGCAATGTGTGTCACTGCAGAAAACACAGAATGTTAAAAGAAAAACGATCAAAATCTAAGAATTCATATGTTACGGGGCGGTTGAGGGGAGGACTTATTCGGGAAAGTAAGGCATGAGGAAGTTATCCTTATCTGGGTTTGCCAGAATAACGCCTTCGAGGTAAGAACTCGCGACTTGCCGGTCCCCAGCGCTGCCCAAGATCTTGGCACGCATGTAGAAGGGGTCGACTATCACGATGTCCGGGGTCTTGTCGCGAATGATCCGCATCTCCATACTCAGCGAAAATAGCCGAACGAAGGTGTAGTGCAGCAGATGAAGGTTCAACATAGCGTGGATGTCATCAAACCGCAGGACGATCGTACCCCCGATGGAGTTATCCATAAAGCCCTTGCCCTCTGGCACCTTGGCCACAAAAACCGGGTATGCCACATCCTTCTCTCTGAGACGCCGCTTCTAAAAAGAAAGAACATTGTCATGCAGACTCCGCATATCACCGGCTGCAACATCGAGCATATTTCTCGGTAGCATCGGCCTACCCGCCACATGCACCCTCCTCATTAAATCCTCAGGTGAAGGTGGCCCGTCCTGAGCACGGATCATACTCGGTGCCGGCTGGCCCACACCCTTGTTAGTCTTTCTTTTGCGTGCCTTCTTCTTCTCCTGTAATGGGACCGAGTTCTGCTCACAAACCGCCTTCTTGAGTGTGTTGGGGCTGAGAATATTTCGCACCTCGCCTATCTAAGGCTCGGTGAAGTCGGCAGCTGGAGGCGTCTCCTGAGAGCTGAACGGCAGACGACGCCTGTTGCAACTTGGCTTCTCCGCGGTACCAGCTAGATCACGCATGTCTTTTGTTGGGTTGGGTTCTTGAGAAGGAGGCCCCATGAAGTCGCCATCGTACCCATGATCGGCAAAGTACTAATCGACGTTGGCAAATGTATCGTCGTCGGCGTCGTTCTGATCCTGTGCCATATGCATGTTTGGATCCAGTGGCATAGGGATGTCCGGCACCGTTGCGGCGGTCTTGCCATGGGGCCGACTTGGCGCCGGCACGACTGGCGGTGTTGTCTTTGGGGTGGTGTCCCCCGCCCCCAAACGAATCTGGCTCTTCGGCCAAAGCAGGGGCCAGCTCAGGCAGGCGCTGAGGGTCATCACGTCATCATCGTCGGCCCCGATGGGTCGAATCAGAGGTAACAACTCATCGCAGCCTGGCGGCACCCGAACCAGTTGAACCCTAAACAAGTTGGGTGGCATCTGGGTACCGTGGAACAAGGGATTGCCCGGTTGAACGATTTTGCCCTTGGCGACATCGACCAACTCGTTGTTCACGAAGTGCAGGAGAGTGCACGGAACGTCAGCGGCGCCCTGCGAAAACATGTAGGGCGTTAGGGATGCCCAGTCAAAGGCAAGGAGATGAAGTCCTCGGCCGAGAGAGGCTTAATTAGTTACCGTGATGATGGCGTCGAGCTCGGCTAATGTCGAGGCACCACCAACGGCGGGCGTGTAGTTGACGGAGGGGCCGCTTGCTGCAGAGGTGTCGGCCGACGTACACCCGGGTGCATTAAGCTCCCGTGCCAGCGTCGGAGACACCAATGCCACCTTCGCCGGAGACACCAATGGCCCCGCCATCGCTTTCTGCGAGTTGCTGGCCGTGAAGCTAGGAATCGGGGGCGGCCCCTGTTGGCCGCCCGCAATCCACGCACTCAACCCCTGGATCAAGGTAGGCACAATGGCGGTGATCGTCGCTCCGAGTTGTTGTTGCACTTGCTCTTGGACAATCTCCGGAATCCGCGCCACCTGTGCCTTGAGTTCTTGAACCTCGCGCGCCTGGCTTTCCGAGCTGGTCTTTTTCTCCTTTCGCCCACCAGTGTTATAGTATGACCCCCATTTTGTCGACAAGCCTTTGCCGGCCACACGACCAGCTGACGTCGGCTTACTGAGCTTATCCTTGTTCTTCATTACATTCAACGCCCTATTTAGAGTGGTGTCCCAAGGGTTGCTCTTAGTCGACCCCGCGCTACTGCTTTTAGTCGCCTGCGGAAGGAACGTGAACCATTTAGAAATTTGGCTTCATTAATTACAATGCAACCATATGGAGCTAATTACGCGGGGGTGTATTCCTTACCAGAACAAGCTCAAGCGCCCTGGTCTTCGGATCCGTGGTAAGCTCCTTTGTTTTCGGGTCCTTCTTGTACCGGGCCCTGACATAGTTCCTGGTCTGCTTGTCACCGTATTTATCGAAGAGGGGCGGTAGGCCTTGCTCGGCACGGTCCGCCTCCTCCTTGTCCCATATAGGTTCCGCCACTCTGTAACCGCCGGGACCGAGTGTGTGTTCCCCTAAGTTCAGCTCCCGCATTTCATTCCCCCACTGACTTGATTCGGAGTTTGCGGTGCTCGAGCAATTGATCTTGAAGTCGTTGTAGTCATCTTCGGTGATCGAAGGATTTTTCTCCTTGATCTTCTCGTAACCCTCACCTTTCTCGATCATTCTCTTCACATTGCTTTTCCAAGTAGACAGGGCCTTGCTCATCTTCGTGAGGGCAGCATTGTTCACTTTATTCCCTTTGAGGCTTGTGTTTTCAAATTCAGCGGGGAACTTGTATCGTTTGTGCAGCTTCGTGGAGAGGAGGTTGCGCAAATTCCCTCGGTCAGGATGCCTCAGGTTCTCGGTGTTGATCGAGACGGTGCTCCGGAGAATGCACCCGAGCTGAAGCGAGTACCCCTTGACTATTCGTTCGGGCGCCGTTGGATTCCCGTCGGAGTCCACTTCAGTAACTTCCTCCTTGAGGGTGCGAAGCACGGTCAGGCATCGGTCCTTCCGTTGCCTCTTCTGGTTGCCATCTGTGTGTGCGCCGCCATCATCAGTGGTGGCATCCTCGGCGGCACCATCAGTGGTGGCATCAGTGGGGTCATCCTCGGCGACACCATCAGTGGTCTTAGGATCGGTGGGGAAGGTGGCGTCCTCATACAAGTGAGGTTGTTCCTCCATCTCTTGGGACAACTCCCAGAATGCCTTGCCGCCCGAACCCCCGGCCTCATCGTTGTTGGCCATGTTTCTCTCTAAATAGAAACAAAGTTTGGTCAAAATGTTGGTTATTGTCAAGGAACAAGATCATGGTCTCATCATTTAGGGTTTGTCGACACCGAGGCATCCTTAAATCTAAGCTTTTATCATTGAGGGTTTTTCGACGCCGAGGCACCCTAAAAGCCTAAGCTTTCATCATTTCGGTTTTTATCGACACCGAGGCACCCTAAAAGCCATGCATTAGTCACAAGTACGCCGGGGCACTTGATCCTACTTAATTAACTACTAAGATACCCCGGCCCATGCATTAGTCACAAATACCCCATATGTCCTATTTTTAGCAAAGTCATGCTAAAATTCACGGAAAATTTCAGCATGACCTTTGCTGAAAATAGGACATATGGAGTACCCGAATTTGCCGGAACGGAAGTTAATCAACGTTCCGGCAAACTCAAGGGCCTCTCGGGGTACCTGCAAAATCATTATCCAATGAAGGAATTGTGCCGCACACTGCAGCCTCACACTGCTGCCAAAATCATTATCGATATGCTGAACTTGCATTTCACTCTGCATAGCTGAGCAGTCTAACAACCAGAAATATATAACAAGAACTGCACTGCAACGATACAAAGAATATATAACAAGAATGAGCCTCAAATAAAAAAACAAAAATTATGGAAAGCATGAGGGTTACACTATAATTATAGGAAAATTTACACTGTTATTAGGGGAAGTTTTATACTGTAATTACATATAAGAAGCATCAGGGCTACACTGAAAATTTCTGAGCTTACACTAAAATACATCGCACTGCAGGGCTTGTACACCTACTGAACCAATACAGTTCAATTATGTTGTGCAGTTCTGACAGGAGAAATTAAACAGAGCTCATAACAACAGCAGGGTTCAGATGGTGAGAGCGACAAGAAAAGCACAGTAGTAATTCACAAAACTGCAGGCCTAGATAATGGTCTCAGTGCTACTGTACAAGACAACCGAGAGATCGCCACATCAGTAGCAATGTGTTGCAAGATACTAAAATTCAGTATTCAGAAACTGCCTGCGTACAAACGATGGAATCTAGTGCTAACTTGGGTTCTTTATGAATTTTAGTCACAAACAGTCACCTCGGAACCGTAAATCATTCAGAAAGAAAAAGCCGAAACAGTGTTATGTTGAACAAAAGCATGGATTTTGTGCATTACAACTAACAGCGGTCCGATTGAACAAACACTATAAGCGCCAACCTTGTGCTAGCTTCTGTTCACTCTGAATTCCACTCGCACACAATCACCACAGTTCAGAGCCGCAGCACTATGATCTACTTATCTAAAATTCATCGACCAAAAACTAATTCCAGGTGCCTTGCATGCTTCAGCGTACTTTGCCATACACTATGTAGCTATCCCTTGCCAAATCATTCAGACAGCTAACTGTGACCAAAGAACAGAAGCAACACCAAAAATTGCGAGCCGAGACATCAGGTATAACTATAACATTCTGAAGTAGAGTTCATAAAACTGTAAGTTGAGCCAAAATCTGGAGTCTCAAGGGACTAAACATTCAGTATTTGAGAAACTGCAAACTGAGTGTATCGCAGGCACTCACATGGTAGATTGAGTTCATTCTGAATTTCAGTTATACACAAAACACCATGGCACATTATCTCTGATCTTAATATGTGGACAAATTGACTGCATATAGCAAAAAATCAGAGCACCAACCGTCACTGAAGAACAGAAATAACACCAAAATGTGCTAATCTAAAAAAAGAGTGAGTCGAAAAATGGATGTATCATTCTGAGGTAGAGTTTAGAAAACTGCAAGTGAGGCAATCTGGAGTCTGAAGAGACTAAACAGCAACCTGAGAGTATCGCAGGCACTCGCACATGCTAACTTGAGTTATTCTGAACTTTTTTCGTTATTCACAAATCACCATGGCACAACAGTTCAAAGGCACTGACAAAACAATGCTATGTTCTAACAGGGACACGTCCAACAAAAGACAAAGTATAGATAAGGGAAATCAAGGCCTTGTGTGACCCCCTAAGGCACCAGTATGTGCTATCCTTTTGCTGAATCCTGAACCATTCAGATCGCTAACTGTCACTGAAGAACAGAAACAACACTAAAAATTTGCCTGAAGAGACTGAAATTCAGTATTCAGATACTGCCACCACAGAAAGGGTGGAATCTAGTGCTAGTCGGAGTTCTTCCTGAATTTCAGTCACAAACAGTCACCTCGATATACACTGCCTTCAGTTTAACAATTAATAGTACTCTGCATTCAAGAAATATATGAGCTGAGATACATATCGCTAACAATGTAGTGCCTGTCTGAAGAGACTAAAATTCCGTATTGAAACTGACAGCATAGTATGGATGGAATTCAGTGCTAAAAATCACCTCGTGACCACAATCAAAACTCAAAACAAACAACACTGCAGTGGTAAGCTACATTACAGCGATGTGACAGGAGAAACTTAATCCAGTATTCAGAAACTGCAAGCATAGAGGGCTTATGATAAACTTGAGTTAACTCTGGATTGCACTCGCACACAATCACCAAAGTTCAAAGCCACACCAATTCGGACAAAAACTAGATACAGAATCACAGGTAAGGGATTCCAAGGTATGTAAGCTCATGGGGGCAGGAGGAGGGGGAGAGGGGGAGAGGAGGAGGGGGAGCTCACGGGGGCAGTGGGGCGTGGGGAGGATGTCGGGGACGACGACGACGCAGGGGAGGAGGCGACGAGGTCCGGGTAGTGGTGGTGCTCCGGCGACGGTGGTGTGGACGGGGCGGCGTCCGGGCCGCCGGCGACGAGGGCGGCGGGGCGATGGCGTCCAACGAGGTGGGGCGACGGGGAGAGCGGCGCCGACGTCGGGGCCTCAGGTAGCGGTGGTTGGAGACGGGCGATAGGGACGACGGGGCGCCGGCGATGGGCGCAGGGGCAAGGCGGCGGGGCGGCGTCGAGGCGGCGGGGCAGCGGTGTCGGGAGAGGAGAGGGGAAGGGGATTGAGGGCGAGGGAGAGAGAGGGGATAGGTGTGGGCCCGGGAGGAAGTATGGATGGGGGCGGCATAATACTAATGGCGCACCACCCCTCGGTGCGCCATAAGTACATCCATGCTAATGGAGCACCTCACCTGGTGCGCCATTAGTATTATTTTTTTGATTTCAGCTCGAGCCAATAGGTTATCTCCCACCTAACCTGATCCACATCAAGTTCCCTCTACTAGCTCGACTGGTCAGCAGCCAGTTCTCACACTAGGAGGTCCTAGGTTCGATTCCCAGGCTCCACAATTTTTTATGCATTTAAAATGCTGTTTGATACTTACTTGTGTTTAAATATGTTCAAACTTGTTTAAATCATAACAGTAATATTTTTTTATAAGACAGTAATAATTTTTTTAAAAATATCATCAAACAGTAATGCCCGTGGAGCGGGGGAGGGTGCGGGGGGTGCGGGGGGTCGGCGGCGGCGGTTGAGTAGGGGAGGGGTGCGGGGGGTCGGCGGCGGCGGTTGAGTAGGGGAATCGAGGGTGCGGGGGGTCGGCGGCGGTGGCCGGTGGACCGGGGGGTGCTCGGCGGTGAGTGGGACCGGATCTGGCGAGGTGGGATAGCGATCGAGATGGAGGGGGATCGAGATCGAGTGTCCATGAAATTTAAAAATATTCATGGTAGTTCAAAAAGTGCCCATGAAATACAATCGAGAAATGAAGGCTACGATTTAATTAAATACAATCGATCTTAGCTAGCTATCTGTTCACAATCTTCTTGCCCTTCTTTTTCGCAAATGGAGTTCTTCTGTGGAACGGACGTCCTTTAGGTAGGGTGGTCTTGCTTCTTCTTGTGGTGTATGCTGCTACTTCATCATCGTCGTCATGTTCGATCCTCGGGTCGCCGTACTTGTCGAAGTCTTGCTCATTGGCTACTCCATCCATTCCGATGATCTTCCTTTTGCCTCTCCTCACGACAACACGACTGGGCTTTGACGGGTCGGGAATGAAGAAGCATTGGTCCACTTGGGAAGCCAGTACCCATGGCTCATTTTTAACGGTGACGTTTGCGCCCGTGGTCTTGGATTTGGCTTCGGGTATAACCATGGTGGTGAAATACCGGTCTTCTTTTAGGACGCTCTTGGCCCATCTGACACGGAACATCGGGACCTTCTCTCCAGCATAGCTCAGCTCCCAGATCTCCTCGATCCTTCCGTATTATCTGTCCTTGTCGTTACCGGTGTAGGATTCCATCGTTACCTCGGAGTTTTGATAACCATCGCTCTTAATGTCCTTGTCCTCGGTGTAGAATGTGTAGCCGTTGATATCGTACGCCTCATAGGTCATCAGGTTGAGCTCGGCGCCCTGTGACAAGGCGAATATGAGTTGTTCTTCCACAGAAGAATCCTCATGTAAAGGGTACGACAGAAGCTTCTGCTTGAACCAACTCATGAAACATGAGTTGTGCTCTTTGAGTATATCTCCGTCCGTCCTCTGTTGGCCTCGGTCATTGTACGTCTTCTTAATAATGGTTTTGTGCTCTACCACCCAAGGATCGACCACGTCTATGTGTTGTAGCGCGACTAGGTTTGCTCTTTCAAAGTCGGCGAGTCGACCCTCAAAGTCGACATGCATTTCGCGGCGACCCTTACGGTGACCCCATCCAGCAAGCCTGCCGAGGTGCCTGTTGACGGGCAGACCAACGGGGTTCTCGATGCCTAGATAATTCGTGCAGTAGGAGATGCACTCTTCGGTCAGAAAGCCCATGGCTATGCTTCCCTCTGGACGTGACATGTTGCAAACGTATCCTTTGATGCCACCATTCATCCTTTCGAACGGCATCATGCTGTGTAGGAACGTCGGCCCGAGTTGGATGATATCCTCCACTATATGTACCAGCAGATGCACCATAACGTCGAAGAATGCGGGTGGGAAGTACATCTCAAGCTCGCATAGTATCACCACGATCTCTTCCTGTACCCTTCTGAGTTGCCTCACGCCAATCGACTTCCGAGAGATGACGTCGAAAAAGTTGCATAGGCCAAATAGCATTTCACGGACGTGCGCGTCCATGATCCCACGGATTGCAACTAGAAGTATCTGCGTCATCAGCACGTGACAGTCGTGAGACTTCATCCCGCTGCACTTCTGCTTCGCTGGGTCTAAGTATCTGCTTATCTTCCCCGCGTAACCGTAAGGAAGTTTTACTCCTAGGAGGCAAGTGAAAAACTGCTCGATCTCCTCCTGACTTAGAGTGAAGCACGCGGGAGGGTAGTCATTTTCGGTCTTCTTGGCCTTTTTGCCTTTGCGACGACTTTTTGTGTCCTGCTTCGCCTCATCATCATCATCATCATCATCATCATCATCATATATAGCGTGAAGCTCCTGCCTGATGCCCATTGATTTCAAGTCTGCCCTTGCTTTTGGCCCATCTTTGGTCCTCTCTGGCATGTTGAGCAGGGTACCAAGCAGACTCTCGCACACATTCTTCGTGATATGCATGACATCAAGGCTGTGAGGCACACGGTGGATCTTCGAGTACGACAAGTCCCAGAAAACAGACCTCATTTTCCATACCTTCAGCAGCGGCTCTGGCGCCTTTCGCTTCTTTCCCGGCTCTGGCGCCTTTTGCTTCTTTCCCGGCAGTGGACAGTCTTTCCAATTTTTCAACAGCTTGTCTATTTCCTCGCCGCTCCTCGTACACGGGCGTTTTCGGGGTTCGGTTTCACCATCGAACAGATCCTTGCATTTCCTCCACGGGTCATCGTCGCGAAGCCACCTTTGATGTCCCATGAACACGGTTTTCGAAGACCCGGGATCTCTATCTAGCTGGCGATACATTGTGTCATCCATGCACCTTACGCATCCAGAAAATCCGTGGACTACCTGCCCCGCGAGATATCCGTAATCGAGATAGTCGTGCACCGTCGTGAGCAGTGCGGCTCTCATAGGGAAATATTCTTTCTCTGCGGCGTCCCACGTATTGGCTGGCATTTTCCACAGCGTGTCTAGCTCCTCCTTCAGCAGCCCCAGATACAGATTGATGTCGTTCCCTGGTTGTTTCGGCCCTTCAATTAGCATACTCATGTGAATGTACTTCCTCTTCATGCACAACCAGGGGGGAAGGTTGTACATCCACACAAACACAGGCCAGGTGCTATGTGTGCTTCTCTGGCTGCCAAACGGATTGACTCCATCGGTGCTCGCGCCCAGCACGATGTTCCTTGGATCCTTCCCAAATTCTGGGTATTCGAAGTTCAACGCTTGCCACTGGCTCGCATCCTTAGGGTGACTCAGCATCTTGTCTTTTTTATCTATCTTCGGATCATTTGCGTTGTCTTCTCGCTTCTTCTCCTCCCTATCCGCGTGCCAACGCAGGAGCTTTGCTACCTTAGGGTCCGCGAAATACCGCTGCAGACGAGGAGTGATCGAAAGTACCACATCACTTTTCGAGGAGCTTTCTTCCTCTTCTTGTATCGAGTGACGCCGCACACTGGACATATGGTAAACTCCGCGTGCTCGTCCCGATAAATGATGCAATTGTTCATGCACACATGGTATTTCACATGCGGTAAATCCAGAGGACACACGATTTTCTTCGCCTCCTCCAAACTGGTCGGGCACATGTTCCCCTTGGGAAGACGTTCGTGCCAGAATGACATGTTCTCGTCGAAGCATGCGTCGGTCATTTTGTATTTTACCTTCATCTCCAGAGCCATGAGCGTTACTTTCAGGCGGGTATCCTCGGGCCTGCATCCTTCATACAATGGAGTAACCGCGTCTAACTCAAGTTGATCCATCTTGGCTTTCTCTCGGGCGGCAGCTCTTGCGTTATCCGTCTACTTGAGAAGCAGCTCTTGAATATAAGGGTCCTGCACCTAGCCCATCGATGGTCCACCGTCGTCTGCTCCACCGGCATCATCATCTTCATGATCATGCCCGTCGTCTGCTCCGGCATCTTCCTCATCATCATGTCCTGCATCTTCTACATGATGACTGTGTACAACATCACCGTCGTGATCATCTCCTGGGGATTCTTCGTCTGCTCGCCTGCCCGAGCCGCGGTGGTTGTCTTGCTGCCCTTCCTCATTTCTTGCCCGGCCCCCATGGACGACTTCGTAGTCATCTTCATCACCTTGCCACCGATAGCCATCCATGAAACCATGCAAGAGCGGGTGGTCCCGCACCTGCCAGGAATCCGGGTCCGCAATAAGGCTCTTCAACTTGCATCTTCGACACGGACATCTTATCTCCGTCTCGTTCTTTTGAAGCATCTCGGCCTTCGCGGACCTCCAAAACCTATTTACCATGCCTTCGGTCATCGTGCGGACCATGGTCGCCTGCGGGGTAGAGCAAAATGATATTTTAGAACCAAGAAAAAATTTGGCATGACTTTCCCTAAAAATAGGACCAAAAAGAATGCTTAATGCCAAAATTCTCGTCGAAACGGAAATGAATCAACATTCCGGCAAAATATTGGCAACTATCGCATTTCAAATACCGGTACACCTCCAAACACAAACACATATGCAACACCACAAACATATGCAACACCACGAACATACATAGATCTAGCTAGGCCATAAAAAGTGCATGTGCACATTGTTGTAGGGAGAACAACATAAATATAGCTTCCCCCCTTATTTACCTATCAAAACAAGGTAATTTAACCACTTAATTTGAATGAATCTATGGTGGAAATGAGGTGAAAAAGAGGAGGCACCCGAGACAAGGAGGAGGTGGAGAGAATGAAGTGGGGAGAAAGTGAGTGTGGGTAGGAGAGGCTGTCCAAAATATCTTCTTGCTTCCCACTTACTAATGGTGCACCATATCTAAATGCGCCATTAGTAATCCAGGTTACTAATGGCGCACCTTCTGCTGGTGCGCCATTAGTAGTTTTGCAACAAAAAATAACAAAAATACTAATGGCGCACTGTTCCACAGTGCGCCATTACTAGTTTAAACTAGTAATGGCGCATGGTGGAAGAGTGCGCCATTAGTACTTTTGCAAAAAAAGGAATAAAAAATATAATTAAAAAAACAACATTAGTGGCGCACTCTCGGACTGGTGCGCCATTACTAGTTACAACTAGTAATGGCGCACTGTGTCTGGATGCGCCATTAGTATGTTTGGACAGGCGCACTAGTTGAAAAAAAATTGATACTAATGGCGCACCCTGGGCCATTTGCGCCATTAGTAGTTTCAACACTAATGGCGTATCAGAAGGTGGTGCGCCATTAGTATATACTAATGGCGCACCTCTTATCTGGTGCGCCATTAGTGTCAATCCCATCTATAGCCCTTTTTCTAGTAGTGATCTAGGAAGCGCGCTCCGGCACAAAATCAAAACCGAATACTACAACCGTCCGAACGCCATGATACATCCAAATACAGGGGTGCCGCACACCCCCTATGTTTCACCGATGAGGTGCTGGATCATGAATTTCCAGAGGGATTTAAACCCGTGAACATAGAGGCATACGATGGAACGACGGACCCTGGGGTCTAGATTGAGGACTTCATCCTCCACATCCATATGGCTCACAGAGACGATCTCCATGCCATCAAATACTTGCCCTCAAGCTGAAGGGACCAGCTCGGCATTGGCTGAAGAGCCTCCCCGAAAATTCAACTGGAAGTTGGGAGGAGCTCGAGGATGCTTTTAGGGCCACCTTTCAAGGCACCTATGCCCGACCTCCGGATGCAGATGATTTAAGTCATATAATTCAACAGCCGAGAGAGTCACCCCGAAAGCTTTGGAACAGATTTCTCACTAAGAAGAACCAAATCGTCGATTCCCCGGACGCCGAAGCCTTAGCAGGTTTCAAACATGGCGTCCGAGACAAATGGCTCGCCACACACCTCGGTCAAGAAGAACCGAGGACAATGGCAGCCCTAACAAGCCTCATGACCCTCTTTTGCGCGGGCGAAGATAGCTGGCTGGTCTATAGTAGCACCAGCGACCCAGGCACATCTGAAGTCCGAGATGGCAATGGAAAACCACGACGCAGTAAAAGCAAGCGTCGAAATAACAAAGACAGTCCAGACAACACGGCGATCAACGCCGGATTCAGGGGCTCTCGACCCGGTCAACGGAAAAAGCCTTTCAAAGGCACAGAGATGGATCGTCCAGCCTAAATAAGATTGTAGACAAATTATGCCAGATTCATGGCACCTCCGATAACCCTGCAAACCATACCCACAGAGAATGCTGGGTCTTCAAGCAGGCCGGCAAGCTAAATGCCGAGCACAAGGGGAGGGAGACACCAAATGAAGACGAGGATGAGCCTCGACATCAAAACATTGGGGGACAGAAAAAGATTCCCACCAGAGGTCAAAACAGTGAACGTGATTCACGTAACAAGGAGAAGGAGCAGACCTGCACTCCGAGACATATGCGCCTTAGAGCCCGTCACCCCTAAGTTCAACCCTTGGTCGGCCTACCCGATTGCCTTCGATCGCAGGGATCATCTGACAAGTATCCGGCACGAAGGATTGGCTGCCTTGGTACTAGACCCAATTATCGACGGATACCATCTCACCCAAGTCCTCATGGACGGCGACAGTGGTCTTAATCTGATATATGAGGTCACAGTCCGAAAAATGGGGATAGACCCGACAAGAATTAGCCCAAGTAATACTACCTTTAAAGGAGTAATACCAAGCCTAGAGGCCCGCTGTACGGGCTCTCTAGTACTAGAGGTTGTATTCGGTTCTCCCGATAACTTTTGAAGTGAAAAGTTAACCTTCGACATCGCTCCATTCCGAAGTGGCTATCAAGCACTACTCGGAAGAACAGTGTTTGCTCGTTTTAACGCAGTACCGCATTACGCTTCTCTTAAGGTTAAGATGCCCGGTCCCCGAAGCATCATCACAGTTAGCGGAAATATTGAGCGTTCCTTACGCGCGGAAGGATGTGTGGAGGCTTTAACAGCAGAACACTAAAAGGCCTCTCCCACCAGAATAAATGATCGGTCGTCAAGACCGCGAACACGGCTAGACGAGTCCAGTGCATAACTAGCTGTAACAGCTTAGATAAACCTGATATTGGTTTGATGGTTATACCTCCATAGGCGGTACCAGGGGCTTCCCGCATGTAAAAAGGACTAGTTTGGCTCGATTTTACTTATCTTGAATTTTAATGGTTTACTGAGAATAACCAATCTTTCGCACGACAACTTTCACCTAAGTTCTTCTCTTTTACAGATGATAATCGTGCTACACCCTTCCAGGATACGGCACAACGGAGACACAGGCGCAGACGTGCAGCAAGGACCCGCTCAAAGGTTTCTTTTTAGATTAACACCATGTGTAAACCTTTCTCACTGTCTTTTGTTGCTTCAAATCCTCCGGACACTCAGTATAGCCGAGAAGGATGCTGACGTTATTGGCATTTCGCCATGTCAGAATAATGCACGTACCTGGACACTCAGGGTTCATTATCAAAGGCGTTATTAAGCCTGGTATATGTTATAAAGACCGAATACCTTAGGGAGTGTTCGGTGTCGCGAGTTTGGCCTTATATGCATTAGCTCAGAATCATGTCTTTGGTCAAATGTTGGGTTTGCCCGTCTCCCGTGTTTTGCTACCTTACGTTCCGCTCTATCGGCTAAGGTGGCACCGGGAGAACTACTGCGATTTTGCCCTGGTTCATCTGGACGAGCACCTCAGTAGAGAAAGCCAAAAATTGACTGTCATGATAAAGCGTGAGACATGTCAACCACTCGATGACTCGTCGGAATCTTCAGGATTCCTCCGCATTAATGAAGCACCGGTTTTCCCGGTCATGTATGTACGCGCACGGTATTCGGATGGCCGCGCAAATACGAGGGGCTATATAGTAGCCCCACTGTCAAACTCCTATGGTTAAGTGAAAGTGTTAAAGCAATATAGTCTGATTGCCTCGTTCGCCGCGCTACCACCTCCTTAATGGACCAAGACATTGGATCAAGTGTGAAAACGCGCTTTTGCGAACACCCCCGCAATATATGCGTGGGGGCTGAAGCCGACGACTACAAACTTTCAGGTTATATATACACATATACATAAACGACCGCACAGGAGGCATAATAATACTTTCAGGCAAAAGTATAAACACAGCCTCTATAGTTCAAATAACATTGTTTTTACAATTGGGATACATGTCACTAGAACATGATACTCTTCGAGCACCGAGCCTCTATTAAACGAGCACCTTCCAGGACTTCTTCAAAATAGAGCTTGGCAGAAACCTGGCTACGGCCGGATTTTGGGTTGCAATCGTGGTGGCCTCCATCTCCGCCCAGTATGTCTTGACACAGGCGAGAGCCATTCGCGCACCCTCTATGCACGCCGACTTCTTCACCGCGTCAATATGCGGCACAACACCAAGGAATTGTTGCACAAGGCCGAAATAACTTTTCGGCCTTGGTCCTGCTAGCTAGAGACGATCGACGACAGACCTCATGGCAAACCCGGACAACCTATGGAGCTTGGCCCACTCGGCCATTTGCTCATTCAACAGCAGCGGACGCGCCGGAGCATGGAACTGCGACCAGAACAACTTTTCCACTTTGTGATCTTTTTGATCTTCGAAAAACTTGGTCGCGTCAGCAGCACTCACTGCCAAATCCAGGTACTCGTCCGCAGAACACCATAATTGATCCAGAAGGGCATACTTAGGATCCCCGAACTTCATCCGCAACAAAAAGGGCTTCCCGACCGTGATATTTCCGGCTTGACATAGCTCCTCGTTTGCTGCTATGATTTTCGAGCGGGCTTCCTTGGCTGCCACCATGGCTTTCTCTAGGTCCGCCGTCTTCATTTGTCTTTCCTTTTCAAGTAGCTCATAACGGTAGGTAGCATCTTTCAACTCAATAGCCATTTTGGCTATTTTCTCTTTGATCTCGCAATGTGCAGCCTGTTCGGCTTTTAACTCTTCGACCGCTTTTAGGGCGGCCGCATCACTCTTCCGGGCTTGCTCCTTGGCTCGGGCAAGTTCCGCCCAAAGGGTCTCCACGGCAACAGCTCCATCTACAGTCACAACATATTACAGATACTAGCATCCTGCTCCTCTTA
Source organism: Aegilops umbellulata (assembly GCA_032464435.1). Classification (NCBI taxonomy): domain Eukaryota; kingdom Viridiplantae; phylum Streptophyta; class Magnoliopsida; order Poales; family Poaceae; genus Aegilops; species Aegilops umbellulata. The sequence goes on from CP136056.1 coordinate 85,856,906, forward strand.
ATATATATTGATCGTTGGAGAATACATACCCAGTGCCTCGTCAAGCCGCTTGTTTACAATCACGATGTCGGCATCTGCAACATCAAGTTGCCGCTTCAGTTTAGCAAATTCACCAGTCCGGCTAGCCACCGGACCCGCATCCGCCTGCACATGAAAGCAGCACGTTTATTACCTGGGACTATGATCCTCTATTTGTCGTCTCATTCGACAACAACCAGAGTCTCGGGGGCTACTATCTACATAGGGCACACCTAGCGTATGCGGCGCCGTCCAAAAAATACATATATTACTTTGCGTACCTCAAAGCCTCTTAGCAGGCTCACAAAAGCTTCATGCAGCCCGCTTTCGGCAGATGAAATCCTCTCAACCACCGTACCCATTAGCGTATGATGCGTTTCTGAGATAGCCGCTTGCTCCAGTAGATTCATCAATGCATCTGGTCACACACCGGACAGTCCTGGACTATTTATGTGGCTCTCCTTAGGAGCCAAGTACTCCGTACTTCGGGTGGCCGAAGGGTTGCCCTCTGGCGTTGGCGGATCAGGAGGTAGGGAGGCGTTTCGCTCTCCATCATCATCGGAAGAAGATCCCCCGAAGACGAACTCTATCGAGAAGGCCTACGGTCCGAACTACAAGGCATATGTCTCGGTCATTGATCTCAGAAATGAAGCAAGTTATATTTACTATAAAGTACTTTTGTTTGCTTACAGCTCGGTGGAGGTCTGGTCCCCTTGCGGGAACCGTGCGGTAAGGTGCCCTCCGGGGTAGGGCCCCCTAACAAAGGTTTCTTCCCTCGTTTGGAAACCATTGTATCCAAGTCTTCAGAGGCGGCCCTCCTCCTTCCTTCGGGAGAAGGAATTTTAGGTTCTTCTCCCCGGTTATCCTCCTTCGGGAGGCACTAATTCGCCCGGATTGGATGAATAGTGAGTGTGGCCCGCTTTCGACTGCTTTATTCCCCCCTTTATCTTCCCCTGATGACGTTTGATAAGGCACGAGCTCAAGCATTCTGGCCAGTACTAGATCTGTTGAGCCTTCGGGAAGGGGGGCCGAACACCTGATCATCTTCGCCTTTTTTATCTAGTCCTGGTCAAAGAGCGACTTTTCATAATGATGTTGTGATAAACAAAGAGACATCATGTTCGGCAGACGAACTACTTACTTGGGTATCTGGACGATTGTAGCTCAGACCCGTATCCTCGATGGTGTCTAGACACTTTATTTGTGATCCGAAGAACAATTTGTACATCTCTTCGTGCGTCATGCCGAAGAAGAGCTGAATATCTCGCGGTCCTTCTGGGTTGAACTCCCACATACGGGGTGGTCGACGTTTGTAGGGCAGGACTCGACGAACTAGCATGACTTGCATTACCTTGACAAGGTTGACATCTCCCTCGAGGAGATCTCAGATGCGACTCTGCAATATCGGCACATCATTTACTGGTCCCCAGTCCAGCCCCTTGTTGGTCCATGATGCCAGTTGTGGTGGGGAACCCGAGCGGAAGGCAGGGGCGGCTACCCACTTAGTACCACGGGGAGCTGTGATATAAAACCACTCCCGTTGCCATAAGCTGGACACCTCCGGGAAGGAACCCTTTGGCCATGGAACATCGGCGCCTTTGCCTATTACGGCACCTCCGCATTCTGCGTGTCGCTCATTAATCATCTTCGGACTCACATTAAAGGTCTTGATCCACAAGCCGAAGTGTGGTGTGACGTGGGGGAAGGCCTCACACACGACGATGAACGATGAGATGTGAAGGATGGAATCCGGGGCCAGATCGTGAAAATCGATCCCGTAATAGAACATGAGCCCCCTAACAAAGGGATCTAGACTAAAGCCTAGCCCTCGGAGGAAGTGGGAAATGAATACGACACTCTCGTTGGGCTTGGGAGTAGGGACGACCTGCCCTCGAGCAGGCAGCCTGTGCGAGACTTCGGCGGTCAGATATCTGGCTTCTCTTAGCTTCTTGATGTCCTCCTCTGTGACAGAGGAGGGCATCCACCGACCTTGAAGGTTGGATCCGGACATGATTGCAGGTCCGAAGCACCTAGCCTGAGCCTTGGGTGTTGGAAGTCAAGGTGGGGGAAGGGTTCAATTGGGCGTGAGAAGAAAAGGACAGGCCTTGGCCCTTTTATGAAAGGGATGAATATCAAGCGTCCTTCGCGTGGCCATTTGGAACTTGCCTAAAACCAAGGAGTCATACCAACGGGCACGATTGGGTTACCCACACCCGTATTGATGTGAATCCCGTAATAAGGGGCACACGATCTCTGCTTCGAAGACATGCCAATAAAACCGCCTCGCAAAACGTGCAGTGGCAGGCTTGGAAAAACGGTTCGAATAACGACCGGGCCGGGGTGTGATGTCATGCCACCGAATGTGTCAGCAGATTAGATTTGTGGAAATATTATCCTCTCTACGGTGGTATGTGGAATTTGTTTTGCAGAGCCGGACACAATCCTTGTGTTCAAGATCTTCTATGGAGTATTCAGAGGAAGAACCCGCCTTGCAATGTCGAAGACAATCTGCGCGCCAGACTCATCGTCATTGAAGCCTGGTTCAGGGGCTACTGAGGGAGTCCTGGATTAGGGGGTCCTCGGACAGCCGGACTATGCAGGAGCCCCTCCTAGATTGGACTCTCTCTCTCTCTCTCTCTCTCTCTCTCTCTCTCTCTCTCTCTCTCTCTCTCTCTCTCTGTTCTCTTATGTTTCGCATTCCTGTTTTCTGGCCCTTCACCGTTTCTTAAATTCGGAGATCAATAACTCTGGTTGCGCTTAAATTTTAACACGATTTTTCCGGATATAAGCTTCCTTGCGGTCGAAGAAGAGCCCCAACCGACTTACGTGGTGCCCACTAGGCACCACCGTGCGCCAAGGGGGGTAGGTCGCACCCTGGTGGGTGGTGGAGGCCGTGGTCCTTCGTTTGCGTTGATTCCACCTCCCAAAAATAATATATATTCCAAAATAATTTTCCGTAATTTTTTATCGCGTTTGGACTTCGTTTGATATGGATATTTTGCAAAACAAAAAACATGCAATAAACAGGAACTGGCACTAGGCACTGGATCAATATGTTAGTCCCAAAAAATAATATAAAATGGTGCCAAAAGTATATAAAAGTTGTTTAATATTGGCATGGAATAATAAAAAATTATAGAAATGACAGAGACGTATCAGCATCCTCAAGCTTAATTCCTGCTCGTCCTCGAGTAGGTCAATGATAAAAAAGATAATTTTGATGTGGAGCCTAGCATAATCTTGATCATATAATCTAATCATGGCATGAATATTAAGACACGAATGATTCAAAGATATAGTCTATAACTTGACATAAAGACATTAATACTCAGCCATCCCTGTCGGTGTCGAAACCGGCGGATCTCGGGTAGGTGGTCCCGAACTGTGCATCTAAGGTCGATGGTAACAGGAGACAGGGGACACGATGTTTACCCAGGTTCGGGCCCTTGCTATGGAGGTAATACACTACTTCCTTCTTGATTGATCTTGATGAATATGAGTATTACAAGAGTTGATCTACCACCAGATCGTAATGGCTAAACCCTTAGAAGTCTAGCCTATATGACTATGCTAATGAGTCTCCCTCCTCCGTACTAAGTCCTCCGGTTTATATAGACACAGGGAGGATCTAGGGTTACACAAGGTCGGTTACAAAGAAAGGAATCTACATGTTCGGTCGCCAAGCTTGCCTTCCACGCCAAGGAGAGTCCCATCCGGACACGAGTGCAGTCTTGGGTCTTCGTATCTTCAAAGCCCATCAGTCCGGCCCATGGCTAACAAGCCGTACTCCCAAGGACCCCTTAGTCCAGGACTCCCTCAGTAGCCCCCGGACCAGGCTATGACGAGGTGTTCGGCGTGCAGATTGTCTTCGGCATTGCAAGGCGGGTTCCCCCTCCGATGGCTTCCAAGTAATGTATTCGGCTTTTAATTCAATGCCGCACCCCTCGGCTTCTGTGCATCTATGACTTTAGCTTCCACGTGTTGGGCGAATGCGGATGGTCAGGGTATTTTTTGCAAATAACACCCCGGCCATGCAAGAAAGAGCGTCTATTTAAAGAGATTGGCTCTCAGATCCATTCGGCACCACGAGGAGAAAATCCTCAGAGATTGCCAGGAAAGACCATTCCAACATGGCTAACATTCCCAGCTCCTCTTCCCATTCCAACCCAGAGAAAGGCGAGTGGGAGAGGTGCTTTGTGTCCCACAGTCAATTGGAGAATTTGCAAACGCAGGGATTTCTCCCTCCTGCAGATCTGGTCCCTGTTCGAGAAGGTTTGGCCTCCTTCAATTGCAAAACCCAGGTGGAGGATTTCCCCAATCCGTCTGCGGGGGAATGAGTGTGCTTCGTCCCCTATCTGCTGAGGGGCGTGGGATTTCCAATTCACCCATTCCTCTAAGGGCTTCTAGAGTATTATGGCCTCCAGCTGCACAATTTTACCCCAGCCTCCATCCTGCACATTGCGAGTTATGTCGCTTTATGCGAACTATTCGTGGGTTGTGAGGACCATTTTGATCTGTGGAGAAAGTTGTTTTGTCTTGTCTAGCGCAACCACGAGGGATCGGTATTTTAAGTGGGTGGGGCCGAAATATGGCGTATTGCTGAGACCGGATACCTATCCGGCACACCGAAGAAAGCTTCCGAAGAGTGGACCTCTTAGTGGTTTTACATTGATGACGTCGTACTTCCAGATCCAGTCTGGAGAGGTGTCCCCGAGTTTGCAAGTGTTCCTCTGAAGAAACGCCACAGCTGGCACCCTCGGAGCCTCGAGGAGGAAGATAGTGCGGAAGTTTGCCAACTCCTGAGCAAGATTAGGACGCTTGCCCAGTTCGGGTATATGATAGTTGAAGTGATGGCGACCTCCATAGTACGAGGAGTCCAGCCACTACAATACAGAGGACTTCCCATGTGGAACTACAATGGGGAAGATGACACCTCCCGCTGCGGCAGGAAAGGTCCGGACACCCCTGCCACCCTAGCCAAAATATTGGCCGAACTATTCAAGGTTGAGGAAGAGGAGTTCCTGCGCATCACGCACAAAGAAGGATATTCCATGTACAATCCTCCTAGCTGGGTGAGCCCCCAACTCTTTTGCTCCACTCATTCCACTCACTGAGCTTCGTTCACTGAAATATTAACCCGTCCATTTATAACAGCACTGGCGAAAGACTTCCGAGGGGCTTCACAACCCCGCCCCGCAGCCCGAGGGCCACAATCGGGACCTTGACCCCGGATTCGAAGACGATTCGGATATATTTGTGGTGCTTGAGAATGGGACGTTTTACCAAATGAGCTATGACGGCAAAAAGGTGGCCATCATTGCCGACTATCCCGGTCTTCTCCCCACTTCTCAGGTAAGTAATCAGGAGACACTTTGTCCGAGAGGGTTTTTCTCATACTTCCTCACCCACCGCACCATCCTGTGCTTAGAAGGGGAGGCGTTCGGCGCGTCGTGCTGTCCTAGGGGCATCTCCAAAGAGAGCGGCTCTCACGCCGGGTAGACCTTCGAAGAGGAAGGCAAAGAGAGATACAGTCGGGCCTTCCTTGAAGAGGTATGGGTTCACAACTATGCTTTTTGTAGTAGTCACGTCCAACTGTGACTCATATGTTCATTTTGTATCAGGAAAAAGGTTCGACGGACTGTGTCCGGGGAACCGACTAGTCGTACTCCTAATAACCAAGATTCGGTCCCCGCCGAAGAGACGGGGCCCGACATGGGAGTGCCACCAGACTGTCCTTTTGCCGAGGGTTCGGAAAATATGTCCGTCACCAAGTCGAAAGTGGAGAGTGCCTTGAATCACCGGCACCGGAGGGCCGTTTTACGAGATCCTCGCTTCTCAAAAGAGGCGTTCGGTGCCTTCTGCTTGGCTGATGCATACATCCGAGCTGCTCGAGATGGGCTTAACAAAGCCATCGAGCAACATTTGAAAGATGTGCAGGTAAGTTTACCTTGTGCGCATTTGATAACCATGTGCCAGTAGCCCCCGAGACTTGAAGCAGCTGGGACAAATGTATTAAGGATTGTTGCATAACCAGGTTCTTACGGAGAAGAACAACCTGTTAGCCCAAGAGCTGGAGTAGTGCCGGACACAGCTAACTGCCGCTACCATCGAACTGGAAAATTTCAAGAAGGCATCCTCTAGTAATATTGTCCTCCATCGAGAAACGAATAATTATATGCCAGCTATGTTAAAACTGCTGCTTGTCTCATAACAGGATCATCGGACCAACTAGAAGAGGAGCTGAAGGCCGCTCAAACGAGTGAACAAGAGGCGAAGAGACAACATGCCGTAGGCGAGCGTGTTGTGACCCGAGTCATAGAGGAGAAAAAAACTCCAGGATTCCAACACCAAACTGGGTGAAGAACTGAAAGATGTGCGAGCCTAGCTAGCCGACTCCGTGAAGGAGAACAAACCGCTGTGAGGCGGCATGTTCAGTATGTGGCCGAATTTATCTTATGCCCGTTTGGAGGGAAAATTAGCTGATATAGCTATGATTGCTAGTATGTTGACGGGCCGTCCCGAAGAGGAGGTGTCCGGATCATCAAGTGATCTTCTGCAAGGGCTGTCGTAGTTGCACTAGCAAGCTCGGCAGGCAATGCGGAGTGTAGCCAAGGCCTTATGGCCATCCGCCTCCCCTCCAGGAAGTATGGAGAAACTTGTAGAGCTGTTCAAGGGAGCGCGGTGGGGTATCCAACTATGGAAGATATCGGCCTGCCGAGAGGGTGCGCGAGAGGCCTGGGCCATGGTAAAAACGTGGTATACCAAGGTGGATCCGAATCACATGGCCACGGTCGGACCGCTAGGGTCAAATGGGGAAGAAATTCCCGTTAGTTTAGTATATGGCAAAGTAGAGGTGGCTGCTAGATACTCCCAACAGGATTGTAAATTAGACCGCCTGTTGGACGGTATAGAGGAGGAATTTTTAAGTCCTAAGTGACTATGTATTTTCCTTCTAGCTGGATTGTAAAACGATTGTCATGGCCGACCTTTTCGCTTCGATCTCTCGACCCGAAGGTGTGAAGTGCTTCCGAATACCTGAGCAGAAAATTAAAGCGGGGTATGCGTGGAAACCAGGCGTAGGGGTCATAGGTGCTTGAACAAACAAGTTGTATCCGGCTAGTTATGTTATATTACATTGAAATTGTAAGAAACATCTTTCATAGAGAATAGTTAAGTTAAGGGTTCCTTTCCCTGGGTGTGCATGCATCTATGTGCATGTCCGGACTATGATGAAAAAAATCACAGTATGTATAACTTCTGGGGGTTCATAATGGAACGAGTGAAAAAACATCTTTAGTTCACAGACCGAATATTCCCTTCAAATGCTAGCTTTCCGCTTCACCCAGTCTGAGGTACACATCCGGATGACCCGGCAGTAACAATCGCAGAGGTGCTCCCTTTATGCACTAACTGAACTAACAAGAATGTAGGGCATAAGCATAGGAGCCAGGCAACCCATCTTGGCCAAAACTTAAGTCATATCGATGCATATAATGGCAAAGAAAAGGTACATATGGGAGAAAAGGCATATGTGATGAGCTTTATGCTCGAAAATAGAAATAGCAAGCTACTGTCCAAGAAGCCCCCAGGTATGATGGACGTACATACTTGAAGATGTATGCGTCGGGGGTGCACGGTCTAACCGCACGAAAGCCTTTGAGGCTAAAGAGAAAAAACGAAAAGAGAGAAAAAATGATGAAAACAATAAGAGGAAGGAGACGAACAAAGAGTTCGGCGCTAGGCATAGAATCTTCGGTGTCTGGCCGCGTTCCACGGGTTCGGCTCTAGTCGATTGTCTGATGCATCACGCAAGCGGTACGCCCCTTCGACGAGAACTTCGTCGATGATGAAGGGACCCTCCACTTGGGCTTGAGTTTGTCCTTTTTCTTCTCCGGCAGGCGTAGAACGAGTTCGCCGATGTTGTAAGTTTTGGCCTGCACTTCTCTTCTTTGATACCTGCGAGCCTGCTGTTGATAAAATGCGGAACGGGCTCTTGCGATGTTGCGCTCCTCCTCCAGGGCGTCTAAGCTGTCCTGCCGATCGAGCTCGGCATCTCTCTCTTCGTACATGCGCACTCGAGGTGAGTCATGAATAATGTCGCAGGGTAGTACTGCCTCTGCGCTGTACACCATGAAAAAAGGTGTGTATCCGGTAGTGCGATTGGGAGTGGTCTGCAGCCCCCAGAGTACGGAGTCGAGCTCCTCAACCCAGTGCTTGTCCGATTCCTTCAAAGACCGTACTAGTCTAGTCTCAGTGCCGCTCATAATAAGACCATTGGCTCGTTTGACTTGGCCGTTTGTCTGTGGATGATATACAAAGGCGTAATCGAGCTTGATGCCCAGATTAGTGCACCAGGTTTTCACTTCGTCGGCTGTGAAATTGGAGCCGTTATCAGTGATGATGTTGTGCGGAACACCATAACAGTGTACGACGCCGGATATAAACACTACAAAAAATACACTTCTGTGATGATACGTGTTTGTCACAAGTAGGTCACTTTTTCTATAATGCATGTACATCCATGACAAATTTATGACATAATCAAGATAGTCATACTTGTGCTATCGTAGAAGTGTTCCATGACATTACCAAAATTATCATCACGGAAGTGTCCACTTCCATGACGATAAATCGCGTGTCACAGAAGTGCTTTCGTCAAGGGTGACGGACACGTGGCATCCACTGTAATGGAACGTTGTTAAGCTATCAGGTCCGGTTTTGTATCAGATAACCCGTTAACAGCCCCGACCAATGGGGATTTTCCATGTGTAAAATCATCATTGGCTGGAGAAAACACATGTCGGCTCACCGTTGGGACAGATGTCATCCACTCATTGGACCCAAAGCGCCTATGATACGTCGACACGTGGCATGGCACAATAGAGGCCCATTCCTGTGAAAAGGCCGGCCCATTTGATTTGGTCAAAAGGTGGCAGGCCGGCCCATGGCAAGCCTGTTAACGGCCTGTTCGCATATAGCCCATTTACAGCCCGCTAACCCAGGGGTCGTTTACGGCCTATCCAAATTAGGCCCAGTAGCGTCATCTGGGCCATCCAATATAATTCCAGCTTGTTTTAACTTCTGGCCCATGTATGGCCCGTGACATCTTTTGGCCCATATGAGGCCCTTAGTAACCCTCGGCCCATTAACGGCTCGTGGTAAAACTGGCCCGTAATGAACAATGTATCACTTTATACCCATTAACGGCCCATTATTCCGTTGGGCCGTTTCCAGCCCATGTTATCTTTCGGCCTTCTCAGGGCCCATTTATTCTTGGGCTCATTTCCAGCATTCCTTTACTTTCGGCCCGTTACTGTCATTTTCTGCTTGTGGGACAAATACAACCCGTGGTTACAGTCGGTCCGTTTGTGGCCCGTTAATATGTTGGGCCGTTTTCATAGCGTCATCTAATACGGCCTATTAACGACGGCCCGTTATGGTCGGCCCATGAACAGACGATTTCAACTCTAGCCCATTTACGGCCATAATGCGGTCTGTTATTGGCCCATGCTTGGCTAACCGATCATACGGCCCGTAGAAGGCCCATTGATGATATGACCCGTAGAAGGCCCATTGTGTCTACGCACCGTAGAAGGCCCATTCTTTCTACGGGCCTTAGAAGGCCCATTGTTTCTACGGCCCGTATGAGGCCCATGTTAACTACCGTAAATATGTAGCCCATTGTTAATGTGTCCTAGTTTTAAAAAATAGGTTATTCCGGCCACTAGCAAACCACGGAAAAAGAACTGCACTGACTACAAGAAAACAAATAAACAAGACAACGGAAATAAATAAGCAAGCAACTTACGCTAGGCTATCATGGCAATTACACATATTACATCCACTGGGCATCAAAGTTCGCCACAATTGCAAATATAGGGAATAAAGCAGCATATAAACGCCACAGCAAAACAAGTCCAGAACTGAAACCACCTCAGAAGAGCTCAAGAAACAGTATTCTAGGTACCCATAATGCTGGCAAGATGCTTAGCAAGCTTATTAACTTTATCTTGTTTGGCGCTTAAATCCTCCAGCACTTGTTGTTGCACCAGAAAGTACGCATCTGAATTCTGCAGGGACTTCCTCAATCCTTCGGCTTCCTTTTGCATAACATCTGATCGATGTCTTTCAACTTGAAGTTGAGGCTCAAGAAGCCGAACTGATTCTGGCAGCGAGTTCGAAGAGCTAGTGCCAGCAGTAGTAGCCAATAACTCGAACACTACATCAACACATGACTTTGGGGTTCTCTCAGTGTCTTCAATATATTTCTTATCAGCTTTCTTGGAGAACAACAAGGATGTCTCACTATCTTGAACCTGATCTGCATTACTTCCTTTACCATTGCATAATAGGGTACTCTTCTCCAATATTTTATCCGCGTTCTAAGGGAGAAACAAACAAACACATCACAGGTTTGCAATGTAGTATATGAAACTCATTTTGGTAAACCAGTTCAGTAGTAAGGTGGATAGGATAACATCATGAAACAAACATATATCTATGTAGTATGGTCACTGTATGGTCTATATCATTCTAGTTTATGTTGCCAAATCAAGATAGATACAGTTCGAATCATATCTATTTAAGACAAAGCAGCATAGACAGAATATAAGTGTGGGAAACTACACAGCAATAACAACACTTGTACTATGCATGGCACGAGAACATAACTGTTTATTCAGTTGAAACTGAAATCAACATAGAGCAAGTTACAACAGCAAACACGTTAAAGAAACAGGTTTAAAACATACCTGTTGTTCCATTGGAGTTTCAATTGCATCGTTCAAATTTTAAATTAGTTGGTATGAGTAAATATAGTGATGCAAGAGCAAAGTAGTATGAACCATAGCTATGAAACCTGACCTAAGAACAATTCCTGTTCTGCTTTAAGCGTTGACTTGGGGTTCGGAGTTGTGGTCCTCGTGCTTTGGGCACTCCAGTTGCCTTACTAACTGCTCGTGTTTGGGTGCTCTGTGGTGGAGACGGTGCTGTGTCAACGGGAACTGGGTTACTATCTGCTGGGGTTGGGGTTAGAAGGGTGTAGTTGGTTCTCTGTCCAACTGGGTAGGGGTACAATTTGCGTGAGTCTGGGTTATGTGTGGTGGGGTTGGTTCTTGGGCAAGTACAACCGTGGTTCTATCTCCATCGACAGGTAGCACGATCTTTTCTGAAGACCGTTTTTTTACTCCCACAGATACTGCCATCACCCCCTCCAATTGAAATGGTTGATAAACAAGAAAATTAATTGAATGTACAGACGTTGTAAGATAGACAGGTGCAATGGATAGTAGGGAAGAAAACAGGGCATGAAATAATTCAGATTTATGTTGTCTAACCAAACAGAATAGCAGGACATAATTTCAAAAATGTGAGGGCTAATTAAACAGGATAGCATCACACAATTTCACATGTAAGATGGCTAACTAAACAGGATAGAATGACATACTTCAAAATATGATGACTATGTAAACAGGATGACAAGATATAACTATATTATGTCTTTAGAAAATGGGTTGGCATGCCATAATTCAGATACATGTTGTCTATGTATGTCGGGGGGAATCGGCTTCCTCGAACACCTATGGGGACCGAGCCCCTTGTTGGTTCGGCGGGGGGCGGAGGTTGCACAAAGAGCAGATCGAGGCGGTGCACACAGGAGATTTTACCCAGCTTCGGGCCGCAAAGATGCGTAAAACCCTACTGCTGCTTGGTGGATTGTATTGTGTTCTTGCTCGGGAGCGCGCGGTGCTACAGTACACGCGGGCCGCTGGCGAGGTCGAGCGTAAAGATAGGTATCCTCCCCCTCTCTACATGCGCATGGGGCCTCCTTTTATATGCTCAAGGGGTTACCCACTGGTGGCAGCGTAGGTGAGGGCAAAAATGGTAGAATGCTATAGTGGGTACAGCTGCCTGCACAGTGGTTGTACAGTGCTATCGTACCTAACTCTGACGGCGGGGGACAAGGGCATTAAATGTCCGTCCGCGTCGCCTAGACGGAGCAGGGAAGTGGACCGTCAAGAGCGCCACCGTTTGCCACGATGGTTACTCTGTCAGCTTCGCTTCGCCACCACATGCCCCTGGCTGCACAGCCTCCCGCCACGTGTGCCTGGGATGCCCCCCAGAGCGACATGTTGGTGGGTGAGCTGGAGCGCCGGCACGAGGTGGTAACTTGCCGCGGCAAGCGTCTTGCTGCGGTGGATGTCTTGTCGCGCCCGGGAGCTTGTTGCTCACCGGGCCTTGCTGGGGCGCGGGGCGCGCCGTGGCAGGGTCCTTGTCGTGCCGTGGATGGCCTTCCCGGCAAGCTCCTCTTGCCGGGGTCTTGTGCTTCGAGCGGTAGTCCCGGCAAGCTCCTCTTGCCAGGGCCTCGCTCTCTCCGGGTGGCCTTCCCGGGAAGCTCCTCTTGCCGGGGCCTTGGCTCAAATACTTTGTTCTTGAATGGTCCAAGAGGGGACCACTGAGGGTCTTGGCGATCACCTGGCAGGCCTTGCCGCGGGGAGCTACGACCGCCCGTGCACAAGTTTGGGGTACTAAGGTACCCCTATTTTAGTACACCGACAGGAGCCCCCGGGCCTGGGCCATACACGGTGCCGAGCGCTGTTGGGCCAGGCCCAAAACAGTGCACGGGCACGCACGGCCTTGGTCACGCTACATCTTTTTCTGCGCCTACCACGCCCTCCCCGAACAGCACGCGTCGAATGCGGCATCGTGGGGAGAGGCGTGCGTGACATGGGTGGCGTGCGCGGGGCCGAGCCCTGCAGGCATGCGTCACGTCGCAATAAATGGGGACGGTTTGTGCCATCTTCATGAGTAGAGGGAGGCGTGGATGCGTGGCTCCTTCGCTGGACGGGGCCGAGGCACGGTTTCCGAGGCGCCCGCTCCCCACGATCACGGGGTGGGGGGAGGTCGCCTCACCCGTCGCCTCGGCCCTGCACGTCAGCCACGCGGCCTCCATGCACCTGGAGTTGCGGATGGTAGAGGCGGGAAAACGGGCTGTCGCGGGTCAAGGCAGCAGGCCGGTCCCGGTCGCCTGGTCTCCCTGCGCCCTGATTGGTTGAGCGGGGCGGTCGAGTCCCCACCCTGCTCCTTTATAAGGAGCAAGAGGGGGGCGACGGGAACCCACACTCCTCCATCTCTTCCTCCTCTTCATCCTCTGACCCCCCTCTCTCCATTAGCCATGGAGAAAGGGAATCCGGGTCCTTCATCGGTGGCGGCGAGGGTTGCCGCCAGGCAGCGCGCCCCTCCTCCCCTTACACCCGCGGTGGCGGAGCCAGCCGCAAGGGGAAGGGGGAGGGGGCGAGGTCGTGGACGAGGGCGTGGACGAGGCCGCGGCGCTCAGGGAAGAGGCGGGCGGGGCAACGCGCCGGCCTCGCCTCCGCCAGCGGCCCCTCTTCCCACGGCGGTCCATCCCGGGGACGATCCTTGCGAGTTCTTCATCAGGCTGCGGCGGGCGCCTCGTCGCCGCCTCCGCCTCCTGGCGCCTTTCGCGAGCGTGATGGAGATGGAGCAGCCCGAGACGCTAAGGCTGCGCATGAAGGGCTGCGGGATCAGTGGCACGCGGGTCCACGTCGAGTTCCTAGCCCCCGGCGTCGTGTATCTTGGCCGAGGGTGGAAGACATTCGCCCGTATCCACACCTTGACGGAGGGGTTCACCCTCCATTTCAAGTTGATGGAGGGCGATCTCCTCTCCGTCAAGGCCTTCGGGGACTTCGGGACCCGGGCCAGGTGCTGCGTGGATAGCTCCTCCGACAGCGAAAGCTCCTCCTCGAGCGAGAGCGATGAGGAGGGGAGCGACAGCGACGACGAGGGTAGCGGTCGTCGAGATGACGGGTCCGACTAGGTGCCGGTCGCAGCTCCGTGTGGCACCGGCGACCCCATCATCCGGGTTGCCGGCTCCTTGAGCTTCTCGGGGTCGCCTTCCCGGGCGGCTGGAGTGGCGAGGTTGCGGAAGAGGAGGAGGACTGGCGGCAAGGCCGTCAACTCGGAGTACGAGGGCTAGGTGCCACCGACAGCATGTTGACGTCCCGCTGCCTCATCTTCGAGCTCCATCTCCGGCGCTACCGCCACCATCCAGCCTCCGGAGCCCCCGGGGCGTTCTCTTGTTGTCTTCTGCCACCCGTAGCTCGCCTAGGCGCCCCTTTTGCCCTTTTCGCCTCCTTGTCCTACCTCCTGAGGAGAGAGACAAGAAAGGGATTACGGGCATCTTATCTTTTTTTAATCTGTAAGCCCTCAGGCCTTAGTTGCATTTAAAACTTGTAATCCCATATTTTTCATGTTTTTCATTCTCTCTGAACTGTACCTGATCGGAATGCTTTTAATGAAAAGGGGAGTTTGCCGGGCCATTTGTCTCGTGGGTGGAACCCACGCCAAGGAGCGAACCCTTTGTATCATTAGGATAGACATTTCTTCGCCCGGCAACAGGCCCTGCCGTCTTTCCGCGCCGCTCGGCCCTCCTCACGCCTTTGGCGGAGGTGGGGAGAAGGCGGGATCCGTCCCCCCGCTTCGCCCCTTTACCGCCGCAACTACTACCAAGACGGGCCCCAGGAACGCTCTCTGGGCCCTGTCGTCGAGGGAGCACGGCAGCTTTTAGGGGGGAAAAGGGTTTTCGTATTCCACAGTTCATGAGAGAATGCATGACATGGGATGCGAAAACTTATCTGGGATTGCAGCCCCCGGCAACTTTGGCTTGCCGCGGACGAATCTCCGTACTTGCAGCCCCCGGCAATACTGGCTTGCCGGGGACCAGATGCTGGCCTGCCCTTCTTATCTTCTTCGCCCTTAAGCGGTGTGGCCAGGATGTACAAACCCCTGCGAACCAAAGGGAACAAAAGAACAGGAAAAAGGACGCAGACTCGACCTCTAAGCTAGGGGTTAGCGGCTGTTAGGCACTATCAACCCTAACCAAAGACGAGACTCGACTCAGCATGCATGCTAAAACTTAGGGCGCTAGCGCTTCATTTCTGCTGCTCAGGGTCTGCGCCTGGCTTTGTACAAAGGATTACATGCAACTGCGGCAAGACTTGTACAAAAGGTTGGTTGCCAGGCGGGCCCCGACAACCGCGCCTTACGGGTAAAAGTTACGAAGATGCTCAATATTCCAGGAATTGCTCACCGGAGTGCCATCTTCGGTCTCGAGGCGGACAGCGCCGGGCCTCGTGACTCGTCTCACCCGGTAAGGGCCTTCCCACTTCGGCGTCAACTTGTTATGATTCTTGGCGGACGAGGCGCGCCGAAGAACAAGGTCGCCTTCCTCGAAGCTTCTGGCTTTAACTTTGCGGCTATGGTAGCGGCGCAAAGCTTGCTGGTAGCGAGAGGCTCGCACAGCAGCCTGAAGACGATCTTCCTCAAGGAGCAGCGCGTCATCTTCATGCAGCCGCTCTTGCTCAAGCTCATCATAAGAGAGCACTCGAGGTGACCCGTATATGAGTTCCGTGGGGGTAACTGCTTCTGCTCCATAGACTAGAGTGAATGGTGTCTGGCCAGTGGCTCGATTTGGCGTCGTTCCGATCGACCAAAGAGCCACCGACAGCTCCTCGATCCAGTTTCTTCCGCACTTGTGCAGCCTGTCGAAAGTTCTGGTCTTGAGCCCGCGCAGTACCTCGGCGTTGGCCCTTTCAGCTTGACCCTTGCTCCTGGGATGAGCAACAGAAGCGAAGCAGACCTTGGCGCCGAGATCTTGGACGTATTGCATGAAGGCGCGGCTCGTGAATTGCGTACCGTTGTTGGTGATGATCCTGTTGGGGATCCCGAAGCGGCAGACAATCGACCTGAAGAACTTGATGGCTGACTGTGCTGTCACCTTCCTCACTGGTTCCACTTCCGGCCACTTTGTGAACTTGTCGATTGCGACGTACAAGTACTCAAAGCCCCCGACAGCTCGGGGGAAGGGTCCGAGGATGTCGAGCCCCTAGACCAAAAATGGCCAGGATAAAGGGATCGTCTGGAGAGCTTGAGCTGGCTGGTGTATCTGCTTGGAATGGAACTGGCATGCTTCACACTTGGTTACTTGTGCAGTTGCATCCTGGAGGGCTGTCGGCCAGAAGAAACCTTGCCGGAACGCTTTGCCAGCAAGTGCTCTTGCGCCAATGTGGTGACCACATATGCCTCCGTGTATCTCTGCCAACAGCTGCAGTCTGTCTTCCCGGGGAATACACTTCAATTTCACACTGTTGCGCCCTCTTCTGTATAGTGTGTTGTGGACGAACTGGTACATACTCGAGCGCCGGGCTACTCTTTCCGCTTCTTCTTGTTCTTCGGGAAGTTCTCCGTACTGGAGGAAATGGACAGTCTGTTGCGCCCATGCTGGAGCCTGTGGCTCGACAACAAGGACTGAAGGCACTTCTGCCGCTGAGGGAGCGTCCGCTTCTACGGCGAGGATCTGGGGCTCGGCCGGAGCTTGACGTTCCCCGGCAAGCTTGCCGGAGCAAAACTTGTCGGGAGCGCCTGCTTCTACGGAACAAACCCTGGGGTTTTCCGGAACAGATGGTTCCTCAGCGCTCTTGGCGTCGATCCTGGGGACCTTCTTGGCGGCGGCTCCGGGGAGCTTTGTCGGAAGATAGTCGCCGGAGACCAACTTCCTCTTCTTGCTCTGTCGGGTTGATGGCGTTACGGACAGCTGAGTCAGCTTGAGCACAAAGGTACCTGGTTCCACAGGTAACTTAAATGCCGCGCACTTTGATAGGCCGTCGGCGATGTCATTCTCAGCTCTTGGAATGTGTTCCATCTGCAGGCCGTCAAAGTGCTCTTCCAGCTTCCTCACTTCATCAACGTACGCTTCCATCAACGGACTCTGGTAATCCTTGTTCACTTGGCGGACGACGAGCTGTGAGTCACCCCTGACAATGAGCTTCTTGATCCCAAGTTCTGCCGCAATCCTGAGACCGGCAAGCAAACCTTCATACTCTGCAGTATTGTTGGTTGCTTGTTCCTTGGGGAAGTGCATCTGGACTACGTACTTGAGGTGCTCTCCGGTGGGCGCGACAAGTAACGCGCCGGCGCCGGCGCCTTGCAGCGAGAAGGCACCATCAAAGTACATCAGCCACTCTTTGCCTGCTTCTTTGGCGGGGATGCTCGTCTCTGGGATATCTTCGTCCGGTGTTGGTGTCCACTCTGCTATGAACTCCGCCAAAGCTCTGCTTTGGATAGTCGAGGTGCTCTCGAACTGGAGACCGAAGCTCGACAGTTCTAGTGCCCACTCAACAATCCTGCCTGTTGCTTCTGGATCTTGCAGTATCCTCTTCAGCGGAAAGCGGGTGACAACTGTAATCTTGTGTGCTTGGAAGTAATGGCGCAGCTTTCTCCAGGCCATGAGATGGCCGAAAAGCAGTTTCTGCACACCAGAGTACCTTGATCTGGCCCCCTGCAAAAGGGAGCTGACAAAGTAAACTGGGCGCTGCACCATTCTCTTCTTCGGCACCTCCACTTGCTCCTGCGCAGATTCATCCTCGTCGGGGCCAGAGCTTGTCGGGGAAGCCCCCTGCTTGTCACCGGACGTGCTTGCCGCGGTCGCTGGCTCATCATCTACCTCCCTCTCTGCTACTAACGCAGCACTAACCACTTGATTAGTTGCCGCCAGGTATAGCAGCAGTTTCTCTAGCGGTTTAGGCGCGACAAGTATCGGAGCGGAGGACAGGTATTTCTTCAGGTCCTGCAGCGCAGCCTCCGCTTCCGGAGTCCATTTTACTGGACCCGCCTTTTTCAAAATTTTGAAAAATGGCAGGGCGCGTTCTGCAGACCTAGAGATAAACCTACTGAGAGCCGCGACGCAGCCGGCAAGCCTTCGCACATCCTTGACACGGGTTGGTGCCTCAATCTGCTCGATGGCCTTGATCTTGTCTGGGTTGGCTTCTATTCCTCGCTGAGACACGAAGAACCCGAGAAGCTTGCCGGAAGGAACTCCGAACACGCACTTCTCGGGGTTGAGCTTGAGGCTGATCCTGCGCAGGTTCGCAAAGGTCTCTTCTAAGTCTTGAATCAGGGTTGCCCTGTCTCTGCTCTTGACCACTATATCATCCATGTAGGCCTCCACATTCCTGTGGATTTGTGGCTCAAAAGAGGTGTGGACAACCCTTGCAAATGTTGAACCGGCGTTCTTCAGTCCGAAAGGCATCCGTACGAAACAGTACGTGCCACATGGAGTGATGAACGCGGTTTTCTCTTCATCTTCTTCAGCCATGAAGATCTGATGGTATCCAGAGTAGGCATCAAGAAATGAAAGCAGGTCACATCCGGCCGTGGAGTCAACAATCTGGTCAATGCGCGGCAAGGGAAAAGGATCCTTGGGACAAGCTTTGTTAACATCAGTGAAGTCGATGCAAAGCCTCCATTTCCCGTTTGCTTTGCGCACGACAACAGGATTGGCCAACCACGTCGGATGGAGCACACCTCTGACGAGGCCTGCCGCTTCCAACTTCTTGATCTCTTCTGCGATGAACTCTTGGCGCTCCACTGCTTGCTTCCTGACTCTCTGCTTGACGGGCCGCGCGTGAGGACAGACGGCGAGGTGGTGCTCTATCACTTTCCTGGGAACGCCAGGGATGTCAGATGGCTGCCAGGCAAACACATCGACATTCGCCCGCAGGAAAGTAACGAGCGCGCTTTCCTATTTGGGGTCGAGCGTGGCACTGATGGTGAAGGTACCACCAGTGCCGTCCTCCTTGGCGGGCACCTTCTTGGTCGACAGCGGAGCCGCCATTGTCTTCTTACTCTTGACGGTGGAGCTCGATGGTGCGTCCTCGACGGTAGGGCAGCACTCCGGAGAGGTGCGCTTGCCGGAGTGGGCACCAGAGCACTTGCCGGGCTTGGTCTTCTTATTGCCGGCGGAGCTCGATGGCGCGTCCTCGACGGCATCGCAGCACTCCGAAGAGGTGCGCTTGCCGGAGTAGGCACCAGAGCACTTGCCGGGCTTGGCTTTCTTCTTCCCTCCGGGGGCTTCAGCGGCAAGTGGCTTGGGGTCCACTGCGGCTGCTGCTTCCCGGTAGATCTTGTCGGCGCAGATAAGGGCATCCTTCTTGTCGCCAGGGACAGAGATGACGCTTATCGGGCCTGGCATCTTGAGTACGTTGTAGGCGTAGTGAGAGGCCGCCATGAACTTGGCGAGTGCTGGACGGCCGAGAATCCCATTGTATGGTAATGGAAAATCGGCAATGTCAAAAGTGATCCTCTCTGTCCTGAAGTTCAGCTTGCTGCCAAATGTCACTGGCAACATTATCTTCCCCTTCGGCTTGCTCCTTCCCGGGTTGATTCCTTGGAATGTGCCGGTCTCTTCGAGCTCGCTGTCGGGGACCTGGAGTTTCTGGAGCACAGCGGAGGAGATCAGGTTCAAGCCGGCCCCGCCGTCGACTAGCATCTTAGTGACCTTGAGGTTGCGGACTGTCGGTGAGACCAACATCGGCAAGCACCCGATCGCAGTCGTGCGATCAGGGTGGTCCTCAATATCGAAGATGATAGGCGTGCAGGACCATCTCAGAGGCCTGCGTGACTCGACAGGTGATTCCGCTGCATTGACTTCCCGCGCCCACTGTTTGAGCTGGCGATGAGAAGCGTGCAGAGAAGCACCACCGTCCACGCATAAGACCTCTGTGGCTTTCTAAAACTCCTGCTCACTGGTCTTGACATCATCCATATCGTCTTCTTCGTCGTCGTCTTCCTCTTTGTTGCAACCGCGGGGAGGTCTGTCTGCTTGCCGCTGCTTGTCCTTGTCGCGGCGTCCTCCCTGGCCGGGACGCTTCGTGCTAGATCCTCT
Source organism: Aegilops umbellulata (assembly GCA_032464435.1). Lineage (NCBI taxonomy): Eukaryota > Viridiplantae > Streptophyta > Magnoliopsida > Poales > Poaceae > Aegilops > Aegilops umbellulata. Next base: position 85,876,665 of record CP136056.1, read on the forward strand.
GCCACCTCCTCGGGCTTTCTCCTTGTCGCGCCGCTCGTACTCGGCCTTTTGCAGCTCGACGAGCCGCTCGACTTGTTTGCAGCTCTGGAGGTCATGGCCCTTGGTGCGGTGGATCTTGCAGTACTGTTTGTTGGTGCCATCCCGCTTGTCGGCGACCGCCACGGCCTGGCAGTTGGTGCATCCGGCAACCCCCTTGCCGGAGCTACCAGCCTGGGCCTTCTTGGAGGCGCCTTCATCGCCGGACTGCTCAACAACCAGTACTTCTTGGCTCTTCTTCTTCCTGCTGCTCCGCCGCCGGTTCTTCCTTGCCGGGGCGGTATCCTCACTGTTAGATTCTGCTGCTCCAATGTTCTCTCCGGGGAGTTTTCTCCCTTCCTCAGCACGTGCACACTTGTCGGCCAGGGCATATAGCTCACTGACGTCTTTGATCTTGCACATCGTCATCTCCTCCCTCATCCTGCGGTTGCGCACGTTCTGATGGAACGCGCTGATGACCGCGGCAGGGTGGACATCGGGGATGTTGTAGTGCACACGGCTGAATCTCTGAATGAACTTGCGCAAAGGTTCTCCCTCCTTCTGGACGAGCAGGTGAAGGTCGCTCGCTTGGCCATGGGGTTTGTGGCCGCCCGTGAAGGCGCCAACAAACTGATGGCACAAGTCCGTCCAGGAGGTTATGGAGTTGTCCGGCAAGTGCATGAGCCAGGATCTGACGTTGGACTTGAGCACCAGCGGGAAGTAGTTGGCAAGGATCTTGTTGTCTCGCCCCCGGCAGCCTGCACCGCAATGGTGTAGATGCTGAGGAACTCCGACGGATGCGACTTGCCGTCGTACTTCTCTGGCACGTCTGGCTTGAAATTCTTTGTGCTGGGCCACTGGACTTGCCGCAGCTCATGGGTGAACGCAGGGCAACCTACCGCGTACGGCAAATCGCCTGGTCCCCCCGGCGCATGCACGTCGACAGAGGGCCCAGCGCGCTTGTCTGATTGACGTCGCGTTTCTCTCTGACGCTCGATGCAAGTGCGAGCGTCCTCTTGCTTCCGTTCATGAAGAACTTGGCGTTGATCGCGGCGAGTTCGCGGATTCGACGACGCAGTGGAGTCATTGTCGTGATGGCTCCGGCGAATCGGCGATCTCGGCCTCTGGGGCGGGGAATGCATGGTGGTTGCACCCCCACCGGTCTTGGCGCCATCGGTTCGCGCCTGGCCGACCTGCCGCGGCTGCGACGCACTGTGCTGCCGCGGTGTGTCGCCGTTAGCGAAGCCGATGAGACTCTGTATCGTAGCCCTCCAGTTGTCGAGCTTGTCCGCCGTTGGAGGGTAATCTAGGAGCAGTTGTGCTCGTGCTAGAGCTTCTGCTGGATTGGCGGGCAGCGGCGGCGAATGGCGCGTGGAGCGGGATGTGCTCGAACTTCTAACCACGTTAGAAGGAGCAGCACCCGGTCCAGGCAGCCGTGCCACGCTCGCGCCGACACGCTGGGGTGCTTGTTGGCCTTGAACGCCCTGGGATCTGCCAGCTCGATCTGGGTCCAGCGAGCGTATGCTACCGTGGGCGCCAAGACGCTGCTGGTCCCGTGCCTCCTGAGAGGGGCGCGGTGCATGTTCGGACGCCGTGGGGCCATGAGCCGGCTCGACGACGCCCATCCCGCCGCCGGTGCCGTCCCCGCCACCCGTTTGCTCCAAGGGCAGCGGGTTCAACGCGGACGGACCGGCCACCTCCGGAGCCTTCTTCTTCGGTGGCATGTCGCTGAGGATGAAGGAGATCTAGCTGATGCAGACGCCGGATCAGGTTCGCACAACTTCGACGCCCCCTACCTGGCGCGCGAAAGATGTCGGGGGGAATCGGCTTCCTCGAACACCTATGGGGACCGAGCCCCTTGTTGGTTCGGCGGGGGGCGGAGGTTGCACAAAGAGCAGATCGAGGCGGTGCACACAGGAGATTTTACCCAGCTTCGGGCCGCAAAGATGCGTAAAACCCTACTGCTGCTTGGTGGATTGTATTGTGTTCTTGCTCGGGAGCGCGCGGTGCTACAGTACACGCGGGCCGCTGGCGAGGTCGAGCGTAAAGATAGGTATCCTCCCCCTCTCTACGTGCGCATGGGGCCTCCTTTTATGCTCAAGGGGTTACCCACAGGTGGCAGCGTAGGTGAGGGCAAAAATGGTAGAATGCTGTAGTGGGTACAGCTACCTGCAAAGTGGCTGTACAGTGCTATCATACCTAACTCTGACGGCGGGGGACAAGGGCATTAAATGCCCGTCCGCGTCGCCCAGACGAAGCAGGGAAGTGGACCATCAGGAGCGCCACCGTTTGCCATGATGGTTACTCTGTCAGCTTCGCTTCGCCACCGCATGCCCCTGGCTGCACAGCCTCCCGCCACGTGTGCCTGGGATGCCCCCCAGAGCGACACGTTGGTGGGTGAGCTGGAGCGCAGGCACGAGGTGGTAACTTGCCGCGGCAAGCGTCTTGCCGCGGTGGATGTCTTGTCGCGCCCGGGAGCTTGTTGCTCACCGGGCCTTGCCGGGGCGCGGGGCGCGCCGTGACAGGGTCCTTGTCGTGCCGTGGATGGCCTTCCCGGCAAGCTCCTCTTGCCGGGGTCTTGTGCTTCGAGCGGTAGTCCCGGCAAGCTCCTCTTGCCAGGGCCTCGCTCTCTCCGGGTGGCCTTCCCAGCAAGCTCCTCTTGCCGGGGCCTTGGCTCAAATACTTTGTTCTTGAATGGTCCAAGAGGGGACCACTGAGGGTCTTGGCGATCGCCTGGCAGGCCTTGCCGCGGGGAGCTACGACCGCCCGTGCACAAGTTCGGGGTACTAAGGTACCCCTATTTTAGTACACCGACAATGTAAACATCATGGCATGATATAATTCAAATATATGATTTATATACTAAGGAAGTGAGCAGAGGGTAATCGCATATATGATGTGTCAACTAAGGAGATGGCATTCAGTATCGTGTATATGATGTAAAAACTAAGCATTGCAATACAACATATGCATGATATGATTAATATAACCCTGCCAAGTTTGAGCATACACCTTAGGGGGATAATAGGACTAGTCATCTGCCTCTGAATCCTCCTCTAAACAGCCATTTGTACCCAGCAACATATCTGCTTCACCAGGTAGCATTGTCTGCTCTGAAGACCTTCTTTTCACTCCAGATTTCTCCATCACCAATTCAAATGGCTGATGCACACGAAGAGCAGTTGAATATACAAACATTGTCGACAAAAGCAATGAGAAATACAAAAAAAGTACGGCAGTATATAATTCACATATATGACGCTTGGCTAAACAGCATGGCATTGCATAATTCACATATATAATGCCTTGCAACAAGATAGCATTGCATAATTCACATATATAATGTCTTGCAAAAAGATGGCATTGCATAATTCACATATATGGTAATTAGACACTAAACAGGTGGCATTCACACAAACCATGTCTAAACTAAGCAAATGACATAGTAATGCAATCTACCATATGCACGATATGAGCAACATAACCCTTCCAAGTTAGAGCATGAACCTCGGTGGGGGGGGGGGGGGAATAGGACTGGCCATCTGTCTCCGAATCCTCCTCTGAGGAGCATGAACCTCGGTGGGGGGAGATAGCATTGTCTGCTCTGAAGACCTTGTTTCCACTCTAGATTTTTCCATGACCGTGTCGAATGGCTGATGCACAGGAAGAGTAATTGAATGTAGTAAAACTGTTGACAAATTTAACATGTAATAAAAAAATGATGTCATGATATAATTCACATATAAGATGACTGGCTAACCAGGGTGACATTCCAAAATTCACATATATGATGCCTGGCTAAACAAGATGGCATTGCACGATTCACATATACTGTAAAGAAACTAAATAGATGGCATTGACACAAAGCATGTCTAAACTAAGCAGATGACATATTTGATGTATAAAGTAAGCAATGGAAGGCACCATATGCATGATATTACCAACATCAGCATGCCAAGTTAGAGCGAAGACCTCATGGGGTAAATAGGAGTGGTCTTCCGCTTCTGGATCCCCCTCAGAACAGTTATCTTCCTCTTGATTACGATCCCAAATGGGTGGAGGGGGGGCTGCCTTTGCGCCCACCATGGAGCGACGTATGCATGGAATTTTATTGCCACGCAAGGCTCATCTCTTTTGCTCTACATGTTCAGTTCAATTGTGTACAATAACTGACATGCGTAGGAATAAAACATAGTAAGATTATGTAAGGAGTGCATGCACAAATCTAGAGTGAAGGTAGGAAACTATGGATAGAACCAAAACCAATGATAGCAGACAGATAATAGCTTTAGTTAAAAAATACAGATAATGGCTCCTTTAATGTTTGTTTGCACCCAACATGAAACTCATTGTAGACACCTGAGATTAACCAGATAGTAGACAAATAGTACTGATTGCTGCCCCAATATGTACCCCACAACCATTTAAAAACTGAAGTTTCAACATAAGTTTGGACCTGAGTCAGAGTCTAATAGGTGAACACGATGATAAAGTAGCATGTCATCATATAAAGCGATGCATAACATAAGCAGACACGGAAGAGTGCGACCTCTCTTGCGGATCCGTGTAGTCCTCAAGGTCATCTACTCAGTTGATGATGGTAATGCAGTTGTCGTGGCTGCCGGCGGTGGGGAAGAAGATCTGAGGTGGCGAAAGACAGTCTGGAGAGCGGATCCCTGCTGTGGTGAACCCTTCCATCATTGGAGCAGCTGAGCTGGGGTGGAACACAATACCGCAGGAGCAGGACAAACCACACAAGGTTTTCTTTGACACATATCTGTAACAGAAGTAACAGTGTAAGGGCTTGTTTGAATTTGAGGATTCTAACAATGCAGGGATAGGAAATAGACAGGAATAGGATAGGAATGCACTTGCAAAACAGAGAATTTAAAATCATAGGATTTCTGCCAATCTGGGTGTTTGGTTCTCAAGAATTGGAAGATCACAGGATGCAAAGAAGCATGGTGAGATTAAGTCAAACCACAAGAAGTGTACAACCTCTTTGGTGAAGCCATGTCGATCTCAGCGTGATTGGGTTGGCCGGTGAGGATGCTCCGGCTGACTTGGATGTCGGAGGAGGGGAAGAAGATCTTAGGCGTCCGGAGATGGAGCCCAAGGTACTGCTCCGCTATGATGGAGGCTTTCGTCGTTGGAGCAGCTCCGGTGAGTTGCATGACGCCGAGGCTGAAGCAGGACAAGAGAGATAACGTTAACCTGAGTGGAATTCTAATAGCATCTCCAATAGATGACATAAAATACATAACCAAAAAGTGCTAGATGTATACATCAGCCGCTCATCTCTGAACTTAACTATCGAAACTGAATTTAACTGTCGAAACTGAACTTAACTGTCGAAACTGAATTTTCTTGTCGAAACTATCGAAACTGAACGCACTAGAGGTGAGGCTACAAGTCAGTCAACTGACTTTTTCATCTCTGGTCAGTCGATTTTGCAGCGGTTGGATACGAAATCAAGGGCCTGCAGTTCATCTTCAACCTCCACCCCCCTGAGCCGCCAGTCACCACCGGCCAAACAGCCGCCGCCCGCCGCCTGCGGCCGGCGGTGCACCGCCCCGCCCGCCCCGAAAACACTCCCCACCGCCGGTCCTCCGCCGCCCCGGCCATCCCTGTAGGCCCCCGGTGCCGAGCTTTTTCTCCGGTGATCCCCACGCCACCGCCCCACCACCGCCGGCGACCATTGCCCCCACCCTGAACCCTAAGATAGATAGTGGGGTACCTCTCCGGCGAGCCCCCCTCCCTGCTGCGGCTGGTTCTTCCTTAACTCCGGCGAGCCCCCCCACCCCCTGAAAATCGACTGACCCAAAAGTCGATTCAGTCGACAGAAGTGTTGCTAAATCGGAGCAGCATCGCAAGCAAGAGCAAGAGCGAGAGCAGCAGCACGAGCAAGAGCAAGAGCAGGCTAGGCAGGGGACCAAGAGCAAGGGTAAGAGCAAGAGCAGGACAGGAAGGGGACCAAGAGCAAGAGCAGAGCAGCAGCGTGAGCGAGAGCTAAAGTAGCAGCAGCTCCTACAGATGTGGACGTCGCCGCCGAGGGAGCGACACCGTGGAGGAAGTGGCCGGTGTAGCCGCCGTGGATGTAGTCGTGCCGTGTCGGCTCGGGACCGAGCGCCGGCAGCACCGTGAGATCGAATCAAGAAGAAAATGCGGCGATTAATGTACAACCTCTTTGGTGTGCCGATTAGGGCGCAATTTCATCCGAGGAAACAGTGATGATGATGCTCTTCCGGTGGTGCAGGTGAAGACATCGGTGTGGGAATGGAGGTGGCGCGAAATACAAGGGGAACGTCGGGGCAGCTCCTTGGAGGTGCAGAACAGGGTGGCTGAACTGGCGGGACGACCAGATCGACGACGGATCCTCATCTGGTACGGTGGATGAGGGACGTCGAGGTGTTGTTGTGGACGAGGTCGTCGGGGAAGAGGTTCCGGCTGGGTGGAGGATGGAGGAGGGTGTGGGGCTTCGCGGGTTTTGCCGGCCTCGGTGTAAGAATAGGTGGGCCGATGGGATGGGAGTGGGGAACCATGGCTTAGGGACGCGCTTGTCCGAAATGGGGGGGTAAGTTATGAAAGTACCCCCACCGATTTGAGGCGCTCCTTTCGGTTCAGGGGTATCACGGGCATTTCGCATGTCGGGATTTCACAGGAGGTGGGAGTTTTCGCGCACGTTGTAATTTTGGAATAGCATGGCGCGGGTTGAGATGGAGGGAGTTATCGGAGCACAACGAGACAAAGATATATCTTAAATATTTCGGGCTAACAAGGCGCGGGTTGGAATTTCTGAACAAGCCTAACGTGTACTGTACCAAATCAATTGGCACTACAAATTTCATTCAAAACTTTGAATTCATGTTATGTTCAATTAAAATATTTCGCTAGTGTATAATGCATGCAACCTAGTACTCCAATGAACGTTTTAGTGCATTCCAAACGTATATACTACCGCTTCAATATGAACTAAATTTGAATTCGTTTCTCTATTTGAATAAGATCTACAATAATGATTGTTGTGAAGTCAAAGCATTTGAATTCATTTCTCTGTTTTAATAAGATCTACAATCGTCATTATTGGCAAAATAAACCATCGTTTGTGTATTATCTTCACAGCACACCACATGATTAGTCTCGAGTTACATATGAACTATGTGTACTATATGAACTCGAACTTGATTTTTTGAATCCACTTTATGTAGATCTTCACAAACTAAACCATGTCTCATATGTATAATGTGTTTATCACATTATGTATGGTACCCCGCCCCCTACGCCTACAATTATTTAGATGTGAGTTGCAAACACCACACATTACCACAAATTCAAATAAAATGTGAGAATGTTCGATATATAGTATTGTTTAGATTGTTCGATATTTAGTTGTAAGCTGCAAACGCCACACATTATCACAAATTCAAATGAAATGTCAGATTGTTTGACGTATAGTATGGTTTAGATTGTTCGACATTTAGCTGTGAGTTGCAAACGCCATGCATTATCACATTATTTTATAACATATGCAAAACCACAACACGCGTATCACCGCTATATTCATGCATGCATATGTTTAAAACACTAGATCTCCTATTCAAATATATGAATCCACTTTCATATCAAGTTATGATCTTTGTTAGTCTCTTACACCCACACAATCCTCTAACCTTTGTAGCTACCACTAACTTTCTCTCGTGCATGCACACGCCCTCCTCGCCATCCCCTTCCCTCAACATTATATCCATCGCGCACATTCATTTTTTCTTTAGGTCGTTCTCCCACAGTCTCCACGACTCCTTTCCAACACACACCGATCGATAAACCTCTCTAGTGATGTCTGCCTACAACATACACACGCACCTTCAATCTCCTCCTTTATGTGTCCTTGCCTCGTGTCTCTCATACGGTCCCACACACGTGTAAACTCTCGCCCCTCTTTTCATCGATCTCACAACCGCACACTCCTCCCCCTATCTAGCTAGTAGCTGGGCCTCTCGCACCACCTCCTAGCTCCATTCTCTCTGTCTATCCGTCTCGCCGGGCCTTATTTGCCTCTAAAAAATGGACGTACACCGACCGATCTCCCACTATACATATAGCTAGATAGGTCCTTGTAACTCGTTTTTCCTCGCGCGTCGATCGATCTACCTCATTAGTTATGTCTCTTCCTTCCTCCGACAAACAACAATTGATCTACCGATCTTGTTAGGTTTGCTTACCACACATGGTTCCCCTTCATCATCCATGGATGTGTCCCGACAGATCAATCACGCACAGGCACACACAGAAACACATCCCCACTCTTATTGATAATATTGCAGTTCCACCCTTAGTTTGTCTAGTAGGCCCCTCCACCATCTTCGAGAAGCAACTCCATCACCCATCCAACACTCTACCCCTCTCCCTCCCTCTCTCTCTCTCCTCTCTCTCTCTCTCTCTCTTTGTCCCATCATATTTCCCGTCCTTCAGTTATGTATGGATGTCGACCGATCTCCCTCAAGACATAGCTAGGCCTTTGGCTAACCCTCCCCCCACCCCGTCCCACACACACACACCGATACATCGAGCGCTCTAGTCATGTCTCCCTGCCACACACAAACTTGACCTATGCCCTCTGACATTCCGGTAGCTAGGGCAGTCGCCCTATATATTTGACTTGCACACACACACACAATTTCGATGGCTCTCTTCATCGATCTCGCACCCACCCACTTGATCCTCTCTTCGACTCTATCAATATCTATGACCCCTCCCTCTCTTCTCGTGGATAGGCTTCCATTTCACACACATTGCATGCAATTTTTTTTGAGATGTCATCGACACATATTCCCACAAATACATTCACAAAATCAACCTCCCCCCCCCCAAAACACTCACGAATGCACAAGCCATTTGTCTAGGTTTGTATATCTCACACACACCCACTTTGCTGGGGGACGTGCACGAAGAGAAGAGGTGCACGCACGGCGCACATACTCCCGTCTCTTTCCCAACCACACCCGCGCGGGTATACGGTGGAGCTCATTTCTGTACGAAAAGGCAGCCCACGTGGTAATTTGACACGTGTACTGGTTGTCAACTAGATGGAGGGAGGATTGTCTACCACAGGTGAACAAACAAATTGCGATTTGACGTGTTATGTTAAAAAAGAGGCAAACCATGTGGGGCCTACCTTACAGGCAAGGCTCTATACACTGGAGTACTTTTGATGTGTCCCGTCAACTCGCAGGACGAGGAGAAGCTTGCTTAGTATGTCGTCTCCCCTGCCCACGGGCGCGGTGGCTCGCAGGATGAGGTGAAGCTTGCTTACTATGCCTTACACCCGCTCCCTCGTCGACGCGCGCGTTGGCTCGCAGGACAAGGAGAAAATTTTACTAGTACTCCCTCCGTTTACTCCTCGTCCTTACCTTGGTTAGAGAGATTATCATATTGTATTTTGCCACTTTCATCAGAAAATTAATGTCATTTTTTAGTGCTATACTTGTGCAACCTAATTGACATGCCAAATCTTACATTTAAGGCGAAGCTTGTATGATATTGAACCAAGTGATGAAGGGGGAGAACAAGTGCAAGAAAAATAAAAATCAACTCCTGGTGCTGTAAAGAAGCACTGGAACTGTGATGACACAAGTAATGATACAGTTTTGCATCTTAATTCATTGCTATGGCTGGAACAAGCAATTGTTTTGCCACTGATTTGATGCAACTCTTAATGTAATATGTAATTATCTCTACTAGTGCAAACAGGGATCTTCTTTGAAGATACCATATATTTTAGTGGAACTGCACAAGAAGATGTTGGAAACGTTAATCTAATCGAGGAGTATATAGTAAGCATGGCCACCACAGTAGATAGCAACAGATGGTTCCGGAGAAGTGCTTCATCTGTATGTTCTACACAATAAGCCTCCTGATAAAGGTTGGTACTCGCCCACTGATTTCATCCATATGATTGAGCTTTGTCATCTCTATAGGTGTTGTGCTACTGTTTAGATACTGTCATCATAAAGTGGTATTGTCCTTGAGAAATGCTTCATTTGTGTTGTTTTAAATATTTCCTTTCCTTTTTTCCAGCAAACAGGGATGCTAGCATTTAGTTATCCTCTTGTCTTTGCACAACAGGATCATCCTCCTCTGAAGAAGAATATGGAGTACGTGAAGTGACTAGTTCCGATTATGCCAGGATGAAGAAGTCATGTCTATCTTCTCATCAGAAGGAGTAGTTGAAGGATGGTTACATTACCCCCCACAAGACCAAACTAACTTCAGCTCAAAAGGACTGACAAATCTCCATTTTCTTGCTGTGATGCGCGAGTACAATGTTGTTCTAGGATTCTTTCTGTTGAGTTCCATTTTTCTAAAAGTGTGCTCTACTTGGACCATGTAGGTGCCTGTTTAAACTATCAATTCATAGTACAATTTGCTTTATACTAATCACTTTTTTGTATATGTGCAAATAGGGGTGCTTAGCTTGATTTCAATGGGAACTGCACAAAATGTTCATGAATACATCGAATCATTCATTGCCACCACAAGAAAGGAGGTGCTGATAAGTTCAAGGTGTTGCAACACATAAGGGCGAAGTCATACAAGCTAAGCGCGAATTTGGTTGATTTTGGTGGAACTGCACAAAAAGAACAGCTAGTTTATTTAGCACGAGGTGCCATGTCAATGTCCGAACTGATGGAAAACCCTGCCCATTCCACAATCGTAGGCATTTGATATTTTGGAATGGGAAAACCTTGTCAAATTTAGCTCATTGATTTTAGCAAGAAGACATGCGTTTGATATTTTCAAATGGGACGCCCTTTGCTGTTAGCAGCGTCGATCCATTTTTTCTTTATTTTGTAGTAGTGAAGTAAATATTGGCTCTGACATGTGAATCACTGAGATGCATAATCATCGATTGTTTTGAATGTTCTCTATGAACTGCCAGGCATGTGTGTTTGATTGCAATGTACAGGAACGCTAAAAAGCTGCTCAAACTCTTTGTACTCCTTCTGTTCCTTTTTACTTCGCAAATTGTGAAAGTGCATACTTTTTCTATAAGATTGGTCAAAGTAGAGATTCTTTGACTGCAAAAAAAACTTGTATGTAGACTAGAAAGGACCGGAGGGAGTACATGTGAAACTGCTGCAAACGAGGTGATCACCCTAGGAATAATGCTAGTACATATTGTTTTGCATGTTCATCCAATGCCAGTGATACAAGAATTCAAACTAATCGAAATAAATTCATTCATACACGATCGGATTTCATATAAACATTCCAGATTTCATTACATTTCATACATTCTTCAACTAAAAAGGGGTGCACTGGAGGTATAATTAATTAACCAAAGCTACCCACCTGTGTCCGGCTGAGCCAAACAGAAGCTTTAGTGACTTAACTGCAGGTGCAGTTGCGTAACTGACATGTGGCCCAGATGCCAGTTGGGCCCACGTGTTAGTCAGCCAACTGCACCAGCAGTTAAGTAGAAGCAGCGTCCTTCTCCAACATAGCTCTCCGACTCCACGTCGCCGCCAAGAAGCTAACCGGCCATCAGTGGTCAACCCGCCTAGCTTGTCACATCGATTAGGGCAACTAGGAGCCCAATGATCAGGATCCCCACATGACAAACACCTTTCTTCTTGTCATTCTTATTATTGAAGTCCATGTGTTGCACAGCCTTGTTCTTCCCATCCAACTTTGCTTTACCATCAAACTTTCCCTTGTTCTTGAACTTGTGGGGCTGGAAGTTCTTCTTATGTACTAGATTGGCACTAGATCCTCCCACAAATCGTTGAGCACGTGTGTCCTTTGCTCTCGCCTTTTCTTCCACATCAGGAGTGCCAATGAGATCCACGAAGGAGGAAGCTTAGTGATGATACCTCCGGCAACAAACTTGTCCGGTAGCATACAACTGAAGTGCTCCAGTTCTCTAGCAAATGACTGTATCTCATGAGCTTGCTCAACCATGGAGCGCTCTTTAATCATCCTGTAATCATAGAATTGCTCCATGATGTATAGCTCAGTGCCAGCAATCGGAGGGTAGCAGCGGTGGCCTTACTTGGACCCGAGCGGCAGCGACCTACCGTGCTCTACCCTTCCTCGTTTTCTGTTTGGCGTGGCCTCGTTGGCAGTGGGGTCGGGCCTCGACGGAGCCGGTGATGTCCTCTGTCTCGTTGCCGGCGGGCGGCGCCTCGGCGGAGCGGGGGAAATCCTCCCCCTCGTTGCCGGCAGGGTGGGGCCTCGGCGGAGCCAGCTGCGTCCTTTTCCTCGTTGTTGGTGCCGCAGCGCCTCGGCGGAGCAGGGCCTCATCGACGCAAGCGGAGCGGGGACTCGTCGGAGCCGACATTGTCCTCTACCTCGTCCTTGGTCTCGCCAAACAGCACCTCGCCCTCTTCATCGCCCTCTTTGTAGGCAGCCACAGCCTCCGCCACCCGCATGCGGTACCACCAGCGCTCGAGGCGGCCTTCACGGGCGGAGCGGTACGAGTCGAGCAGCGCCGCCTGCTCCGGCCGCTCCATGGTGATCTTCTCCTCTGGCTGCAGGTGCTCCTCGAGGAGATAGTGGTTGTAGGCGGCGTAGGCCTGCGCCTCCCGGAACTGCTCCTCACACTTCTGCCTCATCGTGTCCATATATTGGGCACGGGCCTCGCCGATGGTCATGGTGCAATGCACCGGCGAGGATGGCATGGAGGAGGGGGTTGGCGCCGGATCGTCGACTACCATGTTCTCCATTGGGACGTCGTCGTCCTCCGGCTGCCTGCCGGCAGCTAGTCGCCAGCAATGGCTGCCATCTCCTTGTAGTCCGTTGTCCGCCCGTCTCAAAGAGCGGTGGAGCGCGAGGAAGCCATGGTGGGCAGTAGTGGTGTGGACAGGAGAATAGGAATGGATGCGGATGACTGCGGCTATGGCCGCGCAACAATTTATATAGCAATGGTGGGCGGCGGAGGGATGGACGTGTGGCGCCCGAGTAGCCACCTCGGCCCACGCGTATCATTAATGTGGGCGGCAGAAGGACGGACGGACGACACTTGTGTCGTTTGAAGGAGGAGCAATCGCATGCACCGGGAAGCGGGGCGGGCGGCGCTGACCGTTTCGGGCAGAAAGCACGCGCGGGCAAGAGAGGCGGTCTGGGTAGGCCAGGGTACTCAGACTCGAGCTTGGCAGCGGGTCCGTCCAGTAGTCGGACATGCTAGCTCACCAGCTACCTCGCCGAGCTGAGCGACGACAATCATACAATGGACGTAGCTTCCGACCAGGAGCCGGCTCCACTGTCCTAGCCGGTTCATGCCGTGTTCACCATAGAGGAGGTGCGGCCGCACTTCGATGCCCTAATGGTGGAAGAGCTACCAGTGCAGGAGGACCTGTGATGCAACCTCCATCTCCTCAACGAGCAACGGTGAACAAGTGAATGACAATGCCGTCGCGGACATGTGGCCCTATGATCATGGCTTCCCGAATGAGCAGCGGGCGTTGTATCAGACCATCTCTAGGGCCCGCGAGGCCCTCTCCGTCGTCCTTCAAGTTGTTGCGCTCGTTGTGGCGCCGCCGTCTCGCATTGTCAACATGGTCAACGGACATGAGGATGAGGAGATGACCTTACTTGGAGAGGATGACATTGGGGACCCACCAGGGCCATAGTCGCATGTACGCAAGTGCGTCCTTATTAGTATATAAAACTATTTTTTTGCTTCCTCCTGGTTTCCTGACATCACGGTCCCACACCATTGTCAACCTATGTAGTAAATAAACGAGAGAATTGCACAAGAAGCGGCCGACAGCTGGGACCAAGCAGCTCGAGCAGTATTTGTGTTTTTGTGGTGTGAGCACTGCATAGTTTTTTTTAGCAATGTTTAGACCAGATATTAATTTTTCTCCTATGAACAACAACGAAAACATCCCTATAGCTATTAACTGGGCGGGTTGTGGCCCGTCTAGCCCAGGCCAAATATCCAGCCCAGATATTAATTTTTTTCAAGCTAAAAATGGCTAGCCCAGCTATACTTTTTTTAGGAATACCCAGGCAAGGTCAAGTTGTTATTCTCCGCCCCGCTAGGCTGCAAATATTTCCTAGGAGGGATGCATTAGGCTTAACAAGAAAATGGGCTTTAAGAAATAATAAATGGGATGTAATTATAAAAACTGGGCAGTAACTATAAAATATGCACCAAACACGTAATTACTTTATAAAATATTATTTTTGGATATTGAAAATTTTAATTTCATTAATTCTTGCGAGTGCAATGTTTCGTAGGATTTTTACGTAATATAAATTTATATTGAAATTGTATTTAATATGACTAGAAATTTCGGGATAAAAATATTTGGTATCCCATCAAAATGTGGGAAATTTTATTGAATTCTGTTTTGAACGGTTGGTTGAAATGGGCTGTACTTTTAACAAACTGTAAATGGGCTGTAGTAAATTCCATTAGAATTCAAAAATTGGCTGCACATTCTTACAAATCTCAAATGGGCTATAAGTTCTCTGCCACACACTTGTGGCCTTACTAAGTTGACGTGTCCCCTAAAAAAAGAGAGTTGACGCGTACGCAAGGCTTTGTCAACTTATAGTCTACACACGGTTCTAGCAGTAGTGGCCGTTGGATGTCCGTCCAACGGATGCCGTGCTTCTTCTTCAATCTCGGGTATTCTAGCTTCACCCTCCCAAAAAATGATTCCTTCCCCTGACATCTGGGGCGCACCGTTTCGAAAGCTGACCTGTGGGCCTACTAAGTTGACGTGTACCAAGGGCTTTGTCAACTTAGTCAATATAAATGATTCTAGCTGAAGTGACCGTACGATGTCCATCCAACAGCCGTCGTGCTTGTTCAACCTCTGGTCTTCTTGCTCCAGCCGCCGAAAGCAGCGCCGGTCGTGCCGCCTGCTCCTGCCTCCCATGGCCGGCTATGCTGCCGCGCAGGCCTCACCGCCCCATACTACTCCCACCGCTGGCTAGGCCATCCCTCTACTCACCCACACGCCCTGTTATTCCGCGGCAACGGCAGCCTCACACCACAGCCGAACCAGTGAGCCCTCGTACTCCTCTCCGCGCGGGCTTCTGCTGCCGCGTCTTCCCCGGCTCCGCGTCGTCCCATTCCTATGCCTTGCCGTCGTCCATCGTCCTGGTGCTCTCGGCGTGGCGTGGTCAACGTGGTCAAGAAATGGCTTCCATCGGACTTGGACTGTACGTGGAGAGGCTGACAGCTGGGTCCACGACGGCAGTAAGGAAGTGCCTCCTTATTACGTGGAAAATAATGATTCCTCCACCTGACAGCAGGGACCCACCAGACGGGCCACCCTATTTCGCGAAGAAAACGTTTCCCCCTGACTGCTGGGACCCACCGGACAGGCCACCGTATTGCACGAAAAAAAACGTTCCCCTGCTGTCTGCTCGGACCCACCGGAAGTGCCTCCTTATTACGCATAAAAAAATAAATACTCCCCCTGCTGGTTGGGACCCACCTTGGTGGGAGGCTGACTTGTGGGCCTACTAATTTGACGGGGACGGAGTGCTTTGTCAACTTAGTCAATATGAACGATTCTAGCTCCAGTGACCGTACGATGTCCATCCAACGGCCGTAGTGCTTCTTCAACCTCTGATCTTGTTGCTCTAGCTGCCCAAAGCAGCGCCGGTCGTGCCGCATGCTCCTGCCTCCCATGGCCGGTTGTGCTGTCGCGGAGGCCTCACCGCCCCCTACTATTCCCACCGCTGGCCAGGCCATCCCTCTACTCACCCACACCCCCTGTTGTTCTGCGGCGACGGCAGCCTCACACCGCAGCGAACCAGTGAACCCTCGTACTCCTCTACGCGTGGGCATCCACTACCACGTCTTCTTCGGCTTCGCTTCGTCCCCTTCCTAGGCCTCGCCGTCGTCCACCGCCCTGGTACTCTCGGCGCGGCGTGGTCAACGTGTTCAAGGAACGGCTTCCATCGGACGTGGATTGTACGTGGAGAGGCTGACAGCTGGGTCCACAGCCGCAGCAAGGAAGTGTCTCCTTATTACACGCAAAATAATTATTCCTCCACCTAACAGCGGGGACCCACCGGACGGGCCACCATATTTTGCAAAAAAACGTTTCCCCCTGACTGCTAGGACCCACCAGCTACATCTTCGCATGCAAGGAAGTGCGTCTGAAAAAAATTGATTTGCCCCCCTGACTGCTAGGACCCACCAGCTACATCTTCGCACGCAAGGAAGTGCCTGACAGTCGGGACCCACCTGGTCGAAGTGTACGTAGCGTTGTCATTCTGGTTGCGAATGTGTATGTACATACTGGTCGATGTAGAGGCGCACATGTGTCGTAGTAGAGGCGCGCACGTAGCATGTACATGTATGTACAGCGGCCAGTGTGCAAGAAAGAAAATACGGCCACGTACGTACATACAGGCATGGCCTCGAACGCCTACTCGCGCATACGTATGGCCAGGGCTCGTGTACATGGCTGGGTCGGAACGAAGAAACTGCGTCGTCGTCATGTTCATGGGGAGCCAATCGGCTAGGTCGGAATGGAATGCATCGTCGTGTTCAACGGGAGGGCTTGGATGGAACAGCCGATGGAAACGAGGCCTGGCATACCATAGAACGGAGGAAACGGCCTTGTGTTCAACCGGCCACGTTCGAAACGGGATCCTGTTCAACGAGAGGGGTCTGGTGTACCGTAAAATGGAGGAAACGGACCTCCTACGGTCAAAACGAGGGTCCTTGATCGGGAGAGGTGTGGCGTACCGCAAAACGGAGGAAACGGACTTGTGTTGGAGCGCTACGGTCGAAACGGGGGTCCTGTTCACCGGAAGGGGTCTGGCGTACCGCAAAACGGGTCTCCATGGGATACTGTTCATCTCCACCGTCGACCCCATCCAGCCTCCACGGGCTACTGTTCATCCACCGTCGACCTCCTCCTGCCTCCACCTGCGACTGTTCATCCACGGGCTCCTGTTCATCCAGCCTCCACCGCGCGCTACTCCACCGGCTACTGTTCAACCAGCCCTCTCCACGCGCTCCTGTTCAACCACCCCTCCACAGGCTACTGTTCATCCAGCCCTCCACCGTCTACTGTTCATCCAGCCCTCCATGGGGTGGTCCTGTTCATCCTGCCCTCCACGGGGTCATGTTCATCCAGCCCTAACCGGCTCGATCGGTCAGGGTCCTGTTCATCTAGAGGCAACACCATGGGGTCCTGTTCATCCACCCCCACCGGGAACTATTCATCCAACCCCCCCCCCCCCCAGCAATGCTCACTGTTCATCCAGAGGCAGCATCGATTGGCTTTAGTTAGCAGCAGTAGCGAAGGAATCGCTCGATCAGGTTCAGTTAACAGCCATCGGTCGATCGCTCGGGTTCAGTAACGCGTAGCCTGTAGTGCAATCGCTCAGGTTCAGTTAGAGCCCAACACCTCGCTCGGTTTCAGTTAGAGCCCAACGCCTCGCACCCACGCGCGTGCGTGTACGAGAGAAACGAGCATCGCTCGGCCCCGACCACCCACCATAACCGGGAACACCCTGATATTTTCCTCGCCCTTGCTTCTACCACGGTTTTTTCCGTCATGGACAGCCCAAAGAATGTCATGCAGCTGCGTCTCCGGCCCGCCCAGGACGAAAAGCCCATTTTCTGTCATGATTTTTTGTCATAGAAGTAGGACCCCACCACATCTATGATGATACCGGGTTTTGTCACAATTATCGTCATAGAAGTGTCATAAGTATGACAGAATTTTTTTCGTTCGGCACCGGAATTGTGACAAAACCCGGTATCATCATAGATGTGGTGGGCTCCTACTTCTATGACAAAAAATCATGACAGAAAATGGGCTTTTTGTCCTGGGCGGGCTAGAGACGTAGTTGCATGACATTCTTTGGGTCGTCCATGACGGAAAAACCATGGTAGAAGTGAGGGCGAGGAAAATATCGAGGAGTTCCCGGTTACGGTGGGTGGTCAGGGGCCAAGCGATGCGCGTTTCTCTCGTACACGTACGCGCGTGGGTGTGAGGCATTGGGCTCTAACTGAACCCGAGCGAGGCATTCGCCTACTTAACTCGAGCGGTTGCACTGCAGGCTACGCGTTACTGAACCCGAGCGGTCGATCGATGGCTGTTAAATGAACTCAATGGAGCGATTCCTTCGCTACTGCTGCTAACTGAAGCCGATCGAACCTGCTGCCTCTTGATGAACAGTGAGTGTTGTTCGGGGGGTTGGATGAACAGTTCATGGTGGGGGTGGATGAACAGGACCCCGTGGTAGTAGAGGTCGTTGCCTCTCGATGAACAGGACCCCGATCGAGCCGGTTGGGGGTGAATGAACAGTACCCTCTGAAGGGCTGGATGAACAGGACCCCGTGGAGGCACTGGTACACATCGGTGCTATAAAAACGGTTTTAACCCCTTTTCGCGACGGCATTCGGAACTGTCACCTAGTGAGTGTGGGTGATAGGGGTCCTTCCCACATGACCCATAAACCGTCGGGGATATGCCCTCCTGGCACACACGCTCGACAAAATGAGGTCGTGTGCGATCGAAGAGCACTCAAATACAGAAATACATACAGTAGTGCTAAAAAATACAATTATACATGCGAAATCATTTTCGGTTGTAAGTACATCCCACACAGTCAGTCACCGCTAAACGTTTCTGTTCGTATATGCATCCCACACAGTCACTCAAAGGAAAACATTGCGCAAGGTGGCGTAACGCAAAAAGTTATCAAGAGAATGTCGTGTGTGATTGTTCATTCATCCAACATGGTTTATTCCTAGAGACTGTGTGGGTTGCCAGAGGTCATCGCCCATGGTGTTTTCTCAATAACCGTTTGCAATAGGAAAACCCAATTAGCAAGCTAATTGGCCAATTAGCAGGCTAATTTCCCTATTATTAATAATCCATTTACTAATCTAATTGGCATTCATATTAAGCACATAATATATTCCATTTCCATATTAAGGAAGAAGGATTTCATAATTGAAATACATTAGAGTACAACATGATATAACTTCAGCACTCAGCTACCCCATTACACAACTGCACCAGCAGCAAGTTTCACATGTAACATCTAGAACCTTCTGAAATTAGCATCATAGACAATACATAGAGAGATGCATCTCATCTGGAAAACTGCTTAAGTGGAAGGCGAATATTGAGCCTTCATTCATGTTGAAAGTCTTTGCAACTTTAGGCCAGTGCCTATGGATGATTGACCGTCCATCCTTCGACCTCTTCAGGAACACTTCAATATTGAACTGTGGGTGTTGTATGAAAATTTTCCTCGCCTCCTGACCACAGAGGTGGTTTGAGAGGTAATCATCGGTGAACCCTGAAAAAAAGGATGTGCATAAATATCTTCTCTATATTGGAAATGGGGCAAAGGAATAAAAAAGGCAAGGTATAATAGTTAGTACCATCTTGTAAACCTTAGTGCTTCCCATTGTTTCCCTGCAACACATATAAGGTAGTTAGTCATCAGGTTAAGTAAGGGTTCACATGCTATCATTAAAATATGTTGATGATAAATAAGCACATTGCAGATTCATCAGATTAATTCAAGCCACATGGAAAACCCATTTATCCAAACCAAGCATGCCTAAGAACTAGGAAATATAGCACTTGTATATGTTTCTCATGTATTAAGTGCAGCCAAATTCGATTTATTCCTCACATGGTATACCATAACAGAATGCATCCACAACAATTAAACATCGCATTGCAGAATTGAACCAAGTAGTTAACTGAACACAACAACAAATGAACCAAACATTAACTAAGCACCACACTGCACAATATAACATACTCCTAATAGAAGATCAGACAGTTAACCAAACCAAGCATGCTTAACAACTTGGAAATATCACTTGTATAGCAACATGCTAAACAAACGGTTTTTAACCCCTTTCCACAATGGCATTTGGAACAGTCGCCATGTGAGTGTGTGCGATAGGGTGTCCTTCTCACACGACCCATAAATCGTCAGGGATAGGCCCTCCTGGGACCCAGGCTGGCGCCGTGTGCGATCGGGCGAGGCATCGAAACCCAATCATTTCTGTAGGTATGTACATCCCACACGGTGAATCCTAGAAAATCATTTCCGTAGGTATGTACATCCCACACGGTGAATCCCAGAAAATCATTTCCGTAGGTATGTACAACCCACACGGTGAATCCCAGAAAATCATTTCCGTAGGTATGTACATCCCACACGGTGAATCCTGAATAACATTTCTATAGGTATTTATATCACACACAGTTCTTTGTGTGGAAATGTTTGTGCAAGGTGGCCTAACACAAACAGTTCGTTGCCAGAAGCCGTGTGTGATTGTTAGTTGATCAAACACGCCTACTTTCTAGAAACCGTGCGGGTTGTTTGAGTTCACCGCCCACGGTGCTGTCTAAGTAACCGTTTGCAATAGAAAACCCCAATAAGCAGGGTAATTAGCCTATTATTGATAATCCATGTACTAATCAAACTGATATTTCTTATAAAACACGCAAGATATTTCATATCCGTATAAAATCAACCAGGATTTCATAATCGAATTACATCAGATAGCTTCGGCACTCAGTTACGCCATTACACAACAGCACCAAGTTTCACATGCAGCATAAAAAACCTTTGGAAAGTAGCATCATACATGATAAATAGACAGATGAATCTCATCTGGGAAACTGCAGAAGCGGAAGGCAAATATTGAGCCTTCAGTGATGTTGAATGTCCTTGCAACATTAGGCTAGTGGCTATGGATAATTGCCCGCCTAACCTTCGTCCTCTTCAACAAGACTTCAATATTGTACCGTGGGTGTTGAATGAATACCTTCCTCGCTTCTTGACCAAGTAGGTGGTTTGAGAGGTAATCATCGTTGAACTGCTTTGAAAAGTACTAAAACAAAGCTATGCATAAATCAATGTTGTAAATTTTGAAATGGCGCAAGGGGTAAAAATAGGTAAAAGAGTTGGTACCATCCTATAGTTGACTGATGTCTTCTTCATTATGCAAACAAAGATCTTGTTGTTATTCGTCGCAAGTTTCTTCATCCTAACAATCTTTCTAAGTTTCTTGACTTGATTGATATTCATGGACATCTCATTTCCCCATATGCAAAATGGGTCGTACAGTGGGTCTAAGCCTCGGACAGCAGGGCCTACATGTGCAAGACCAAATTGTAAGAAACCTAAATATTAGAATGATTCCTGCAACTGCACAATAATGTGCTATTAACGAAAGGACCCTGCTTGAACAAACCTCGATGGTAAACCGCAGTGTCTCCATTGTTTCCCTCCAACACACATAAGGAAAATCTTGATCAAGTTAACTGAGAGTTGCCATACTATCAGTAGAATATGTATTGAGTACAACCAAATTCAATTGGTGTCACATGCATAACAATACAAAATTGCACCCACAACAAATGAAAATCTAATTGCAGAACTGAACCAAACAGTTAAATGGACAGCAGACCAAATGAACCAAAATAGTTAACTAAGCATGACATTGCAGAATAGAAACATGTACTAGAAGATAAGACCGTTAACAAAACAAAGAATGCTTGAGAATAGTATACGAAATGTAGCAATTGTTGGACCAAAGTGTTAACTGAACATTATGTTTCAGAGGACCAAACTGTTAACTGAATATCAGATTGCATATTAACATTACAGAGGAAAAATCACTAGAAGGCACTGGCGGTGGCCTCGAGAAAACATCAAGAAATGTATGTTAAAGTAGACAACTGCGTGGCGGTGTCGACGGTGGCCTCAAAGACGAGGTGCTGCTCCAAGATCTGGTGGTCGACACGCATGGCAGCCATAGCGACCTCGTTCGCACGTGCAGCCGCATGCTACTGAGCTCCACATGCAAAATGTTTGTGGGCGGCGCTTAATTGGAGGAGGGGCAGTGATTTCGGTCGAAGGTGTCGCTCCGTTGGTCGGGGCACGTGGGATGGGAAAGGAGGAGGATGGTGTGGGTGGGGTGTGGATTACCTGACCATATCGACAAGGCCGCGCAGCAAGAAGAAGGGCTGACAACGAGGAAGCCGCGCAGCAAGAAGAAGGGTTGCTGGCGAGGAGGCGGCGCTGTAAGAAGAAAGGTCGCCGACAAGGAGGCGGCGCTGCAAGAAGTAGGATAGCCGGCGAGGAGGCAGTGCTGCAAGAAGGGTCGCCGGTGAGGGGACTGAGCTGCTAGTAAGCAGCAGTGAATGTTTGAACTTGGAAAGCAAGGAGGAACAATGGAAATGTGGCTTTTGGTAGGAGGGAGGGGGCGGGGAGATAGATATTTCCGCGGTGGCAAAAAAATTTTGCTCGGTGCCGTGAGAAACTGGCATGCAAGTGTGGTCCAAGCTGGGGAGGTGGACTGTAGACGAAGAAGCTTCCTGTGTAAGCCAGACAAGATAGTGCGCCAAGATATTTTATATCGCATCCCACACGATTCTTTCTAGTAAACAGTTTGTGGTATACCTGATTTTTTCATTATGTTTTGAAAGACAAGATGGTGTTATGGAGGGAAAGGACAGTGTTTGAATTGCTAGAACATTTACGTATAGTGAACATGCAACTAGTACATGAGTTTCGTGTTTAAATCTGGAATTATTCCGGGTTCGTTTGGCATTTTTATGCATTAATTGAGTTTCTGGGCATTTAATGTGCATAATTCAAATTTGAACTACAAGCACATGCTCCAATGCACCCAAGTTTGTTAAAAATCACATGTGTGTCTTTGGGTGAATTTATAGGTCCCATGCAAGAAATGGGAATGAAATTCAAACATCTGGGTGACGTGGCTCGGCCGAAATGATTGAGAAACTTGGTTTTTAATTCCTGTAAATCCAAAACACGCGTGAAAATCATGAAACTTGGCATGGTGTCATGACATGGCACCAACATGCTGCGATAATTTTTTTGGCCGAATTAGGACAAGCTTTGGTGTAAGCTTCTTGCAAACCAGAGCTTCCATCAAGAAGGCTCGTGGTTCCGAGAGGGAACGTGCCACCTCCGTGTGCGAAAACACATACGTACACTGCCTTCTCCCACCTTAATTTTTTTACACAGGCAGATCAGACCAAATAGAAGTATTGTGCTAAATTTTGGAATTACTCCGGGTTCGTTTGGCCTTTTTTATACATTAATTGAGTTCCTGCGCATTTAACGTGCATAATTCAAATTTGAACTACAAGCAGAGGCTCCAGTGCACCAAAGTTGTTTGAAAAATCACATGTGTGTCCTTGGGTGAATTTATAGGTCCCATGCAAGAGATGGGAATGAAATTCAAACATTTGAGCGTCGTGGCTCGCCCAGAAGATTGAGAAACTTGGTTTTAAATTCCTGTAAATCCAAAACACGCTTGAAAACCATGAAACTTGGCATGGTGTCATGATATGTCACCAGCATGCTGCGATATTTGTTTGGACGAATTGGGACAAGCTTTGGTGTAAGCTTCATATAAACCGGAGCTTCCGTCAAGAAGGCTCGTGGTTCCGAGAGGGAACGTGCTGAAGGAAATATGCTCTAGAGGCAATAATAAAGTTATTATTTATTTCCTTATATCATGATAAAGGTTTATTATTCATGCTAGAATTGTATTAACCGGAAACATAATACATGTGTGAATACATAGACAAACAGAGTGTCACTAGTATGCCTCTACTAGACTAGCTCGTTAATCAAAGAAGGTTATGTTTCCTAACCATAAACAAAGAGTTGTTATTTGATTAACGAGGTCACATCATTAGTTTAATGATCTGATTGACATGACCCATTATATTAGCTTAGCATCCGATCGTTTAGTATGTTGCTATTGCTTTATCCATGACTTATACATGTTCCTATGACTATGAGATTATGCAACTCCCGTTTGCCGGAGGAACACTTTGGGTACTACCAAACGTCACAACGTAACTGGGTGATTATAAAGGAGTACTACAGGTGTCTCCAATGGTAGATGTTGGGTTGGCGTATTTCAAGATTAGGATTTGTCACTCCGATCGTCGGAGAGGTATCTCTGGGCCCTCTCGGTAATGCACATCACTTAAGCCTTGCAAGCATTGCAACTAATGAATTAGTTGCGGGATGATGTATTACGGAACGAGTAAAGAGACTTGCCGGTAACGAGATTGAACTAAGTATTGGATACTGACGATCGAATCTCGGGCAAGTAACATACCGATGACAAAGGGAACAACGTATGTTGTTATGCGGTCTGACCGATAAAGATCTTCGTAGAATATGTAGGAGCCAATATGGGCATCCAGGTCCCGCTATTGGTTATTGACCGGAGACATCTCTCGGTCATGTCTACATTGTTCTCGAACCGTAGGGTCCGCACGCTTAACGTTACGATGACAATTATTATGAGTTTATGCATTTTGATGTACCGAAGGTTGTTCGGAGTCCCAGATGTGATCACGGATATGACGAGGAGTCTCGAAATGGTCGAGACGTAAAGATTGATATATTGGAAGCCTATGTTTGGACATCATATGTGTTCCGGATGAAATAGTGATTTTACCGGAATACCGGGAGGGTTACCGGAACCCCCCGGGAGCCAAATGGGCCAACATGGGCCTTGGTGGAAAGGTGAAAGGGCTGCCCTCATGGGCTGTGCGCCTCCCCCTTCCCCTAGTCCTATTAGGACTAGGAGAGGTGGCCGGCCCCCTCTCTCTCTCTCCCCCCCTTTGAGGAATCCTATTCCAACTAGGATTGGGGGGGGGGGGAATCCTACTCCCGGAGGGAGTAGGACTCTCCTGGCGCGCCACCCTTGGCCGGCCAGCCCCTCCCCCTTGGATCCTTTATATACGGAGGCAGGGGCACCCCATAGACACACAATTGATCATTGAGATCTTTCTTTAGCCGTGTGCGGTGCCCCCTGCCACCAAATTCCACCTCGGTCATATTGTCGCAGTGCTTAGGCGAAGCCCTGCGTCAGTAGTACATCAAGATCGTCACCACGCCGTCGTGCTGACGAAACTCTTCCCCGACGCTTTGCTGGATCAGAGCCCGGGGATCGTCATCGAGCTGAACGTGTGCCAAGAACTCGGAGGTGCCGGAGTAACGGTGCTTGGATCGGTCGGATCGTGAAGACGTACGACTACATCAACCGCGTTGATATAACGCTTCCTCTTTCGGTCTACGAGGGTACGTAGACAACACTCTCCCCTCTCGTTGCTATGCATCACCATGATCTTGCGTGTATGTAGGAAAATTTTGAAATTAGTACGTTCCCCAACAGTGGTATCAGAGCCTAGGTTTTTATGGTTTGATGTCATTTGCACGAGTAGAACATAAGTGAGTTGTGGACGATACAAGTCATACTGCCTACCAGCATGTCATACTTTGGTTCAGCGGTATTGTTGGACGAGACGATCCGGACCAACCTTACGCGTACTCTTACGCGAGACCGGTTCCCTCGACGTGCTTTGCACATAGATGGCTTGCGGAAGACTGTCTCTCCAACTTTAGTTGAACCGAGTGTGGCTACGCCCGGTCCTTGAGAAGGTTAAAATGGAGTCTATTTGACAAACTATCGTTGTGGTTTTGATGCGTAGGTAAGATGAGTTCTTGCTTAAGCCCGTAGCAGCCACGTAAAACTTGCAACAACAAAGTAGAGGACGTCTAACTTGTTTTTGCAGGGCATGTTGTGATGTGATATGGTCAAGACATGATGCTAAATTTTCTTGTATGAGATGATCATGTTTTGTAACCGAGTTATCGGCAACTGGCAGGAGCCATATGGTTGTCGCTTTATTGTATGCAATGCAATCGCGATGTAATGCTTTACTTTATTACTAAGCGGTAGTGATAGTCATGGAAGCATAAGATTGGCGAGACGACAACGATGCTACGATGAAGATCAAGGTGTCGCGCCGGTGACGTTGGTGATCATGACGGTGCTTCAGAGATGGAGATCACAAGCACAAGATGATGATGACCATATCATATCACTTATATTGATTGCATGTGATGTTTATCTTTTTATGCATCTTATCTTGCTTTGATTGACGATAGCATTATAAGATGATCTCTCACTAAATTATCAAGAAATGTTCTCCCTGAGTATGCACCGTTGCAAAAGTTCTTCGTGCTGAGACACCACGTGATGATCAGGTGTGATAGGCCCTACGTTCAAATACAACGAGTGCAAAACAGTTGCACACGCGGAATACTCAGGTTATACTTGACGAGCTATGCATATAAGATATGACCTCGGAACACAGAGACCGAAAGGTCGAGCGTGAATCATATAGTAGATATGATCAAACATAACGATGTTCACCATTGAAGACTACTCCATATCACGTGATGATCGGTTATGGTTTAGTTGATTTGGATCACGTGATCACTTAGAGGATTAGAGGGATGTCTATCTAAGTGGGAGTTCTTAATTAATTTGATTAACTGAACATAAACTTATCATGAACTTAGTACCTGATAGTATCTTGCTTGTTTATGTTGATTGTAGATAGATGGCTCATGCTGTTGTTCCGTTAAATTTTAATGCGTTCCTTGAGAAAGCAAAGTTGAAAGATGATGGTAGCAATTACACGGACTGGGTCCGTAACTTGAGGATTATCCTCATTGCTGCACAGAAGAATTACGTCCTGGAAGCACCGCTAGGTGCCAGGCCTGCTGCTAGAGCAACACCAGAAGTTATGAACGTCTGGCAGAGCAAAGCTGATGACTACTCGATAGTTCAGTGTGCCATGCTTTACGGCTTAGAACCGGGACTTCAACGACGTTTTGAACGTCATGGAGCATATGAGATGTTCCAGGAGTTGAAGTTAATATTTCAAGCAAATGCCCGGATTGAGAGATATGAAGTCTCCAATAAGTTCTATAGCTGCAAGATGGAGGAGAACAGTTCTGTCAGTGAGCATATACTCAAAATGTCTGGGTATAATAATCACTTGATTCAATTGGGAGTTACTCTTCCAGATGATTGCGTCATTGACAGAATTCTCCAATCACTGCCACCATGCTACAAGAGCTTCGTGATGAACTATAATATGCAAGGGATGAACAAGACTATTCCCGAGCTCTTCGCAATGCTAAAAGCTGCGGAGGTAGAAATCAAGAAGGAGCATCAAGTGTTGATGGTTAACAAAACCACTAGTTTCAAGAAAAAGGGCAAAGGGAAGAAAAAGGGGAACTTCAAGAAGAACGACAAGCAAGTTGCTGCTCAAGAGAAGAAACCCAAGTCTGGACCTAAGCCTGAAACTGAGTGCTTCTACTGCAAGCAGACTGGTCACTGGAAGCGGAACTGCCCCAAGTATTTGGCGGATAAGAAGGATGGCAAGGTGAACAAAGGTATATGTGATATACATGTTATTGATGTGTACCTTACTAATGCTCGCAGTAGCACCTGGGTATTTGATACTGGTTCTGTTGCTAATATTTGCAACTCGAAACAGGGACTACAGAATAAGCGGACACTAGCAAAGGACGAGGTGACGATGCGCGTGGGAAACGGTTCCAAAGTCGATGTGATCGCGGTCGGCACGCTACCTCTACATCTACCTTCGGGATTAATTTTAGACCTAAATAATTGTTATTTGGTGCCAGCGTTGACCATGAACATTATATCTGGATCTTGTTTAATGCGAGACGGTTATTCATTTAAATCAGAGAATAATGGTTGTTCTATTTATATGAGTAATATCTTTTATGGTCATGCACCTTTGAAGAGTGGTCTATTTTTGATGAATCTCGATAGTAGTGATACACATATTCATAATGTTGAAACCAAAAGATGCAGAGTTGATAATGAAAGTGCAACTTATTTGTGGCACTGTCGTTTAGGTCATATCGGTGTAAAGCGCATGAAGAAACTCCATACTGATGGACTTTTGGAACCACTTGATTATGAATCACTTGGTACTTGCGAACCGTGCCTCTTGGGCAAGATGACTAAAACACCGTTCTCCGGTACGATGGAGAGAGCAACAGATTTGTTGGAAATCATACATACCGATGTATGTGGACCGATGAATATTGAGGCTCGTGGCGGATATCGTTATTTTCTCACCTTCACAGATGACTTAAGCAGATATGGGTATATCTACTTAATGAAACACAAGTCTGAAACATTTGAAAAGTTCAAAGAATTTCAGAGTGAAGTTGAAAATCATCATAACAAGAAAATAAAGTTTCTACAATCTGATCGTGGAGGAGAATATTTGAGTTACGAGTTTGGTGTACATTTGAAAAATTGTGGAATAGTTTCGCAACTCACGCCACCCAGAACACCACAGCATAATGGTGTGTCCGAACGTCGTAATCGTACTTTACTAGATATGGTGCGATCTATGATGTCTCTTACTGATTTACCGCTATCATTTTGGGGATACGCTCTAGAGACGGCCGCATTCACGTTAAATAGGGCACCATCTAAATCCGTTGAGACGACGCCTTATGAACTATGGTTTGGCAAGAAACCAAAGTTGTCGTTTCTTAAAGTTTGGGGCTGCGATGCTTATGTGAAAAAGCTTCAACCTGATAAGCTCGAACCCAAATCGGAGAAATGTGTCTTCATAGGATATCCAAAGGAAACTGTTGGATACACCTTCTATCACAGATCCAAAGGCAAGACTTTTGTTGCTAAGTTCGGAAACTTTCTAGAGAAGGAGTTTATTTCGAAAGAAGTGAGTGGGAGGAAAGTAGAACTTCACGAGATAACTGTACCTACTCCTTTATTGAGAAGTAGTACATCACAGAAAACTGTTTCTGCGACACCTACACCAATAAGTGAGGAAGCTAATGATAATGATCATGAAACTTTAGATCAAGATACTACTGAACCTCATAGATCAACCAGAGTGAGATCCGCACCAGAGTGGTACGGTAATCCTGTTCTGGAGGTCATGATATTAGATCATGATGAACCTATGAACTATGAAGAAGCGATGGTGAGCCCAGATTCCGCAAAGTGGCTTGAAGCCATGAAATCTGAGATGGGATCCATGTATGAGAACAAAGTATGGACTTTGGTTGACTTGCCCGATGATCGGCAAGCAATTGAGAACAAATGGATCTTTAAGAAGAAGACTGACGCTGATGGTAATGTTACTGTCTACAAATCTCGACTTATCGCAAAAGGTTTTCGACAAGTTCAAGGGATTGACTACGACGAGACTTTCTCACCCGTAGCGATGCTTAAGTCTGTCCGAATCATGTTAGAAATTGCCGCATTTTATGATTATGAAATTTGGCAGATGGATGTCAAAACTGCATTCCTGAATGGATTTCTGGAAGAAGAGTTGTATATGATGCAACCGGAAGGTTTTGTCGATCCAAAGGGAGCTAACAAAGTGTGCAAGCTCCAGCGATCCATTTATGGACTGGTGCAAGCCTCTCGGAGTTGGAATAAACGCTTTGATAGTGTGATCAAAGCATTTGGTTTTATACAGACTTTTGGAGAAGCCTGTATTTACAAGAAAGTGAGTGGGAGCTCTGTAGCATTTCTAATATTATATGTTGATGACATATTACTGATTGGAAATGATATATAATTTCTGGATAGCATAAAGGGATACTTGAATAAAAGTTTTTCAATGAAAGACCTCGGAGAAGCTGCTTACATATTAGGCATAAAGATCTATAGAGATAGATCAAGACGCTTAATTGGACTTTCACAAAGCACATACCTTGACAAGATTTTGAAGAAGTTCAAAATGGATCAAGCAAAGAAAGGGTTCTTGCCTGTGTTACAAGGTGTGAGATTGAGTAAGACTCAAAGCCCGACCACTGCAGAAGATAGAGAGAAAATGAAATATGTTCCCTATGCTTCAGCCATAGGCTCTATCATGTATGCAATGCTGTGTACCAGACCTGATGTGTGCCTTGCTATAAGTTTAGCAGGGAGGTACCAAAGTAATCCAGGAGTGGATCACTCGACAGCGGTCAAGAACATCCTGAAATACCTGAAAAGGACTAAGGATATGTTTCTCATATATAGAGGTGACAAAGAGCTCACCGTAAGAGGTTACGTTGATGCAAGCTTTGACACTGATCCGGACGATTCTAAAATCGCAAACCGGATACGTGTTTACATTAAACGGTGGAGCTGTCAGTTGGTGCAGTTCTAAACAAAGCGTCGTAGCGGGATCTACATGTGAAGCGGAGTACATAGCTGCTTCGGAAGCAGCAAACGAAGGAGTCTGGATGAAGGAGTTCATATCCGATCTAGGTGTCATACCTAGTGCATCGGGACCAATGAAAATCTTTTGTGACAATACTGGTGCAATTGCCTTGGCAAAGGAATCCAGATTTCACAAAAGGACCAAACACATCAAGAGACGCTTCAACTCCATCCGGGATCTAGTCTAGGTGGGAGACATAGAGATTTGCAAGATACATACGGATCTGAATGTTGCAGACCCGTTGACTAAGCCTCTTCCACGAGCAAAACATGATCAACACCAAGACTCCATGGGTGTTAGGATCATTACAGTGTAATCTAGATTATTGACTCTAGTGCAAGTGGGAGACTGAAGGAAATATGCTCTAGAGGCAATAATAAAGTTAGTATTTATTTCCTTATATCATGATAAAGGTTTATTATTCATGCTAGAATTGTATTAACGGGAAACATAATACATGTGTGAATACATAGACAAACAGAGTGTCACTAGTATGCCTCTACTAGACTAGCTCGTTAATCAAAGATGGTTATGTTTCCTAACCATAAACAAAGAGTTGTTATTTGATTAACAAGGTCACATCATTAGTTGAATGATCTGATTGACATGACCCATTATATTAGCTTAGCACCCGATCGTTTAGTATGTTGCTATTGCTTTATCCATGACTTATACATGTTCCTATGACTATGAGATTATGCAACTCCCGTTTGCCGGAGGAATACTTTGGGTACTACCAAACATCACAACGTAACTGGGTGATTATAAAGGAGTACTACAGGTGTCTCCAATGGTAGATGTTGGGTTGGCGTATTTCGAGATTAGGATTTGTCACTCCGATCGTCGGAGAGGTATCTCTGGGCCCTCTCGGTAATGCACATCACTTAAGCCTTGCAAGCATTGCAACTAATGAATTAGTTGCAGGATGATGTATTACGGAACGAGTAAAGAGACTTGCCGGTAATGAGATTGAACTAAGTATTGGATACTGACGATCGAATCTCGGGCAAGTAACATACCGATGACAAAGGGAACAATGTATGTTGTTATGCGGTCTGACCGATAAAGATCTTCGTAGAATACATAGGAGCCAATATGGGCATCCAGGTACCGCTATTGGTTATTGACCGGAGACGTGTCTCGGTCATGTCTACATTGTTCTCGAACCGTAGGGTCCGCACGCTTAACGTTACGATGACAGTTATTATGAGTTTATGCATTTTGATGTACCGAAGGTTGTTCGGAGTCCCAGATGTGATCACGGACATGACGAGGAGTCTCGAAATGGTCGAGACGTAAAGATTGATATATTGGAAGCCTATGTTTGGACATCAGATGTGTTCCGGATGAAATAGTGATTTTACCAGAATACCGGGAGGGTTACCGGAACCCCCCGGGAGCCAAATGGGCCAACATCGGCCTTGGTGGAAAGGTGAAAGGGCTGCCCTCATGGGCTGTGCGCCTCCCCCTTCCCCTAGTCCTATTAGGACTAGGAGAGGTGGCCGGCCCCCTCTCTCTCTCTCCCCCTTTGAGGAATCCTATTCCAACTAGGATTGGGGGGGGGGAATCCTACTCCCGGAGGGAGTAGGACTCTCCTGGCGCGCCACCCTTGGCCGGCCAGCCCCTCCCCCTTGGATCCTTTATATACGGAAGCAGGGGGCACCCCATATACACACAATTGATCATTGAGATCTTTCTTTAGTCGTGTGCGGTGCCCCCTGCCACCAAATTCCACCTCGGTCATATTGTCGCAGTGCTTAGGCGAAGCCCTGCGTCAGTAGTACATCAAGATCGTCACCACGCCGTCGTGCTGACGGAACTCTTCCCCGACGCTTTGCTGGATTGGAGCCCGGGGATCGTCATCGAGCTGAACGTGTGCCAAGAACTCGGAGGTGCCGGAGTAACGGTGCTTGGATCGGTCGGATCGTGAAGACGTACGACTACATCAACCGCGTTGATATAACACTTCCGCTTTCGGTCTACGAGGGTACGTAGACAACACTCTCCCCTCTCGTTGCTATGCATCACCATGATCTTGCGTGTACGTAGGAAAATTTTGAAATTACTACGTTCCCCAACACGTGCAACCTCCGTGTGCGAAACGACATACGTACACCGCCTTCTCCTGCCTTAATTTTTTTACACAGGCAGATTAGACCAAATAGAAGTATTGTGCTAAATTTTGGAATTATTCCGGGTTCGTTTGGCCTTTTTATGCATTAATTGAGTTTTTGCACATTTAATGTGTATAATTCAAATATGAACTACAAGCACAAGCTCCAGTCCACCAAAGTTGTTTGAAAAACCACATGTGTGTCCTTGTGTGAATTTCTAGGCCCTATGCAAGAGATGGTCAAACATCTGGGCGTCTTGGCTCGGCCGGAAAGATTGATAAACTTGGTTTTTTAATTCTTGTAAATCCAAAACACACTTGAAAATCACGAAACTTAGCATGGTGTCATGAAATGGCACCAACACGCTACAGTAATTTTTTTGGCCGAATTGGGACAAGCTTTGGTGTAAGCTTCTTGCAAACCGGAGCTTCCGTCAAGAAGGCTCGTGGTTCCGAGAGGGAACGTGCCACCTCCGTGTGCGAAACGACATACGTACACTGCCTTCTCCCGCCTTAATTTTTGTACACAAGCAGATTATACCAAATAGAAGTATCATGCTAAATTTTAGAATTATTCCGGGTTCGTTTGGCCCTTTTTATACATTAATTGAGTTTCTGCGTATTTAATGTGCATAATTCAAATTTGAACTACAAGCATAGGCTCCAGTGCACCAAAGTTGTATGAAAACCCACATGTGTGTCCTTGGGTGAATTTCTAGGTCCTATGCAAGAGATGGGAATGAAATTCAAACATCTAGGCGTCGTGGCTCGGCCAGAAATATTGGGAAACTTGGTTTTTTAATTCATGTAAATCCATAACACGCCTGAAAATCATGAAACTTGGCATGGTGTCATGACATGGCACCAACATGCTGTGGTATTTTTCTGTCCGATTTGCCAAGGCGCACACATTAACAATCAGCAAAGTCATTTTGGAACAAGTGCTGTCACGTTACAAATCAGAAACACAAGTATTATTGAAACCCTGGGTGTTCTACTTACCAATTACATGCCGCCACGCATCCATTTTTTATTGTCTATGAGGTGTCGTGCGGGGTAGCTATTTGAGTACAGGAGGCGTGCGATCAGACCCCTTGTGTGCTCATCGGGAGAAGAGCCCTTTGACCGCTACCCACCGCGCACCTCCCTCCCAACATCCCCATTAATGGTGCCCGAGCACCTATTTTACGGCGTGGCTATATGTCTCACTGGACTGAGATTTAAGATAGAAAAATGAAAATCTGAAAATAAAGTTTTGCACGGATCTTGATGTAAGATCCGACAGACCTATATAGAATCGACTATGACTTATAGCAAGCATGATGAATATAAGGACGATGATATTGGATAATAATTGTCTTACATATTTAGGAACATAATTAAAATAAGCCACATGCGACAATGCCTGAAATACACAAGGGTAAAAGAAGAAGGGAGACAACGACCTGGCTCGCTGATCTCTACTTTGTTGATGCATTGCTGCAGGCCGCGGGAACTAGTCTCCGCGGCGAGAGGCGATGAGCTCTTTATTGTCCTCAAGATGCTGCTTGAGAGCATCCACGGATTCCTCCACCAGCCTTCTATGCTCGATGCGCAGCATGGCATTCTCGTCCATAAGTTTCTCGACGATTATGCCAGTCCTCTTCAACAAGGCAGTGGTCTGCACCTGCTGCTCCGCACTTCCGACGATCTTCGCCCTCAGCAGGTCGCGCTCGGCCTGGAGCTTTGCATTACTCTCATTTAGTTGCCAAATGACGTCGGTAGATTGTTCAAACGAGGCTTTCAGGTCATCCCGCAACCTCGCCCACCTGGAGATCTGATCCATCTGCCTAAGGATGAGGGCACGCATGCGCCTGTAAGAGTCCCCGCCTGCCCGTGAGACATTTTCCCAGGCCGTTGCGACGCGGGAGGACATCTCTACTGCATTCGCGGCACGGCGGGACATCTCTTTTTCTTCCGCGGCGCGGCCGGACCAGTCTGCTGCATCAACGACGCGGCGGGACCTCCGTGATGCTTCAGCGACGTGGTGGGACCTCTCTGCTACTACGGCTGCACAGCGGGACATGTTAGCTGCTTTCGCGGCGAGGCGGGACATCTCTTGTGCTTCCGCTTCCAGGCTTGCCTCTCCTTGGTGGCAATCTCTCGACCCAGAACTTATGCTGGCCATGGCAGACGCTACAGAACGATGATGAATGACTTGTTTGTTTTTGTGGATGAGGAGTTGAGGAGGAATAATGTGCAGTCATCTTGGAGTAGTAGTATTTATAACCGAGTAGTAATACGCTCCTAAGTGGGAAACTGTTTAGGTTT
Organism: Aegilops umbellulata; assembly: GCA_032464435.1. Lineage (NCBI taxonomy): Eukaryota > Viridiplantae > Streptophyta > Magnoliopsida > Poales > Poaceae > Aegilops > Aegilops umbellulata. The sequence goes on from CP136056.1 coordinate 85,911,204, forward strand.
TGATCGGTGTGAACAGGTTCGCAATTTGGAATGTGACGAGACGCGACCTCCCTGTTCTTCTAAAAAAATTGTGACGGGACGCATGCTCAAAATTTACTGACGGTTATAAGTGCGGCACTATTCCTGGAAGGCGTAACGTGGGCACGTACGCCTTCTCGGTCGCGTACGTGGTGTTTGCACCATAGGGTGCACCGCAATAGGCAATGTCAGCATAGGTCTTGTTCCAACAACCGTGCGCGCTCGTTATTACCATTGCACATGCTTCTTTTAATTAGAATGTGTGTGCCCGTCTAGCGCACACATGTTGATCTATCTAACTATTTCAGTTTGTTGTGGCTAATTGCAAACAGTTCATCCATGTGAAGTGTATGCCATCAATCGCAGACACTTTGATCTGGCTGACCGGTTTATGTTATGTTGCCTAATCGCAAACAGTTAATCCTTCTGAAGTGTATGCCCTCAATCACACAAACCTTGTTCTGGCTGACCGTTTCTTTTGTGTTGCCTAATCTCCACTAGTTCGTCCGAGTGAACCGTATGCTCTATATCGCACACGCCTTCATCAGGCTGCCCGTTTATTTTGTTCCGCCTCATCGCAAACAGTTCATTGGACTGAACCATATGCCCTCGCTCACACACACAACTAAAATCTGAACCGTGTTTGATGGCTCCGCCATCGCAAACGCTTTGCACCCTTTTTTACAATTCTTTTACACCACCGTTTGCGATTATTGCATCGCACACAGTTTCGTCGAAGGGTCTCTGATCGTAGTGTCGCGTTAGCAGCATCCTGCAGTAGTGTATAGCAATTGTATTTGTCTCTCATGTATTTAGTACAGCCAAATTCGATTTATTTCTCACATGGTATACAATAACAGAATGTAGCCACAACAATTGAACATCGCATTGCAGAATTGAACCAGGCAGTTAACTAAACACCACAACAAATGAACCAAACGTTAACTGAGCACCACATTGCACAATATAACATACTCGTAATAGAAGATCAACCAGTTAACCAAACCAAGCATGCTTCACAACTTGGAAATATTGCACCCTGAAGAATTGAACTTCACATTTGCAGAATGGAGCCAAGCGGTTAACTAAACACCACATTGCACGACATATAGAACATATACACTATAGCAAAAGATTGCATGGTAAAAGTAGATAGCACAATTCACCAGAATATTTTAAGGAAAGGTAGTAGCTATCAAACTCAACTTGGGTCCTTATAGTGAGCTAATAAGACAAGCTACTCCTCATTGTCAGAGATATCGATGACAATTGGCTCCTTGGACATGGAAGAGGGTGAGGCCTCCGCATCGTGGGTGCCCTCATTGTAGTGGTGAGTTGCCTGAGCCGCTCTAGGAACCAACCTGCTGGCTCTCGAGATGTGGTAAGCATGTGCACCCTGAGAAAACACCTCGTAGTCTTTGTCGAAGGCACCAACGGTGGCCTCGTGAAAACGCCACGCACTGTCGTTTGAAGCAGCCAACCGTGTCGCGGCGTCGGCGCGCGAGTCGTCAATGGTGGCCTCGACGGCGAGGTGCTCCTCCAAGATCTGGGGGTCGGCACGAATGGCAGCCATCGCAACCTCATCCGCGCGTGCGGCTATGATTTGCTTCTCTGCTGCCAAATGCTCCTTGGGATCCTGGCTATACTGCGTGCACCATGGCTTAGGCCGGCGCTTATTTGGTGGAGGCTCGGTGATTTGGGTGGAAGGTGTCGCGCTCGCGCCGGCGATCGGGGCATGTGGGATGTGGAAGGAGGAGGATGGGGGTCGGTTGTGGATTACCTACCTGGATAGGCGAGGCCGAGCAGTGTGAAGGAGGATCGCCGGCGAGGGGGCGACACTGCAAGCAAGGAGTGAAGTTTCAACTTGGAAAGGAAGGAGGAAGCAGGGGAAATGTGTGATGACCCACAAGTGTAGGGGATCTATCATAGTCCTTTCATAAGTAAGAGTGTCGAACCCAACGAGGAGCAGAAGGAAATGACAAGCGGTTTTCAGTAAGGTATTCTCTCCAAGCACTGAAATTATCGGTAACAGATAGTTTTGTGATAAGGTAATTTGTAACGGGTAACAAGTAATGAAAGTAAACAAGGTGCAGCAAGATGGCCCAATCCTTTTTGGAGCAAAGGACAAGCCTGGACTAACTCTTTTTGATAATTTGGTATGTGGGTGAACCGGTGCTTGGGTACTGCCCTTTCTTGCACAAGCATCCCACTTATGATTAACCCCTATTGCAAGCATCCACAACTACAAGAGAAGTATTAAGGTAAACCTAACCATAGCATGAAACATATGGATCCAAATCAACCCCTTTCGAAGCAACGCGTAAACTAGGGTTTAAGCTTATGTCACTCTAGCAACCCATCATCTACTTATTACTTCCCAATGCCTTCCTCTGGGCCCAAACAATGGTGAAGTGTCATGTAGTCGACGTTCACATAACACCACTAGAGGAGAGACAACATACATCTCATCAAAATATCGAACGAATACCCAATTCACATGACTACTTATAGCACAACTTCTCCCATATCCTCAGGAACAAACGTAACTACTCACAAATCATATTCATGTTCATAATCAAAGGTATATTAATATGCATAAAGGATCTGAACATATGATCTTCCACCAAATAAACCAACTAGCATCAACACTACTAGCAACCCACATGTACCAATCTGAGGTTTTGGGACAAAGATTGGATACAAGAGATGAACTAGGGTATTAGAGGAGATGGTGCTGGTGAAGATGTTGATGGAGATTGACCCCCTCCTAAAGAGAGGATCGTTGGTGATGACAATGGCGATGATTTACCCCTCCCGGAGGGATGTTTCCCTGGCAGAACAGCTCCGCCGGAGCCCTAGATTGGTTCCGCCAAGGTTCCGCCTCGTGGCGGCGGTGTTTCTTCCTGAAAGCTTCCTTATGATTTTTTCCAGGGTAAAAGACTTCATATAGCAGAAGATGGGCACTGGAGGCCTGCCAGGGGGCCCACGAGGCAGGGGGCGCGCCCAGGGGGTAGGGCGCGCACCCACCCTTGTGGCCAGGGTGTGGGCCCCCTCTGGTTGATTCTTTCTCCTGTATTTTTTATATATTCCAAAACGTGCCTCCATGAAGTTTCAGCACTTTTTGAGTTGTGGAGAATAGGTCTCTAATATTTGCTCCTTTTACACCCCAGAATTCCAGCTGCCAGCATTCTCTCTCTTCATGTAAACCTTGTAAAATAAGAGACAAAAAGGCACAAGTATTGTGACATAACGTGTAATAACAGCCCATAATGCAATAAATATCGATATAAAAGCATGATGCAAAATGGACGTATCAACTCCCCCAAGCTTACACGTCGCTTGTCCTCAAGCGAGGTCAATCTCCATCAGGTGTACATGTTTAGAGATAGAGGTGTCGATAAAATAAAATAAGGACATGAGGGCATCATGATCATTCTTACAACAGCAACATATATATTGCCATATGATTTCTTATGCTCAAGTAATAATCTATTCACAATGTAAAGTATGAATCAGAAACTTCATTGAGAACCAACAGACTATAATCTCAGTCATTGAAGCAATTGCAATTTATCATAACATCGGAAAGAGTCAATATAAGAGCTTTTCAGCAAGTCCACATACTCAACTACCATTTAGTCTACCATAATTGCTAACACTCACGCGGTACTTATGGGTATGGAGTTTTAATCGGACAGAGAGAAAGATAGGGGCTTATAGTGTTGCCTCCCAACCTTTTACCTCAAGGGTAATGTCAACAATAACAATTCATGCTAACTTACATCCAATTGGATATATATATATATATATATATATATATATATATATATATATATATATATATAGGGTCGCGCTATTCGTCACCCAGGGTGAAGAATTCTTATTCTTCACCCCAACCCTTTCAGCGTCCAAACCATCCTTGCCGTAAGAAAATTCGACCTGGGTGGTATGGTGTGCCTTCGTGAGCCAACTACCAGCAAACTAGAGGAGGTAAGATTATGGTTTGCCTTCGTGATCCAACCACCAGCAAACTAGACGAGGTTACGGTCTTCGTGAGCCAACCACAGCGAACTAGCCGAGGTAACTTTCCTTCTTGGTGACGTAATATTACGAGACACCGACGTGACACAAGATTACGTACATATTTCTTTTTTCTTTTTGCCTCCGTGAGCCAATGACCATGAAACTGAAGTAACAAGTGTACCGAGAGGTGACATTTCCCACGTAAAATTCCTGATACATATGTTGTAGAGATGAATGTAAGCAAACTGTCCTTTATTTATTTATAAAACTAGTATTTCACACGTCAGGACAAGAAAGCAATGAAAGATGCATCATATAGCTTATTGTAAAATCACACAAAATAAGAATAATCAGCAAGACCAAAATCAGACGGTATAAGAACTTCTCACATGGCCTCGTGTGCCCATAAAAGTTTGCAATATAAAGCTTTTCTACAGATTCATGCAACGCAATGACTATCAACTATATCTCCCATGCATTGGTACTATATAACTAAAACTGGCACATGTTGAGTGTCTTCAGATACTTCGTCTCCAAGTTGCTTACAAACAGCTTCTTCATTCCTTGATTATAGTAGATTCCCCATTTGCCATTTTCCTGATAAAATCACAAAACGTGGATCGAGTGAGATAAGGTCACCTAAAAAATACATGCGTACTTGCATATGGTGCAACCGATGAACCAGAATTGCTCATCATGTACATTCTACCAAAAAAACTTTCTCCCATACCTTACAAAAAAATGCAAGGCAAATTCAAGCAGTGACTTCCATAAGGCAATTACACAATAGCCCTAAATTCGATTCACACTAGGGGAATTCTGCAAAGAGGAGAAAACATTATGTTTCCATGGAGTTCATCATGATTGATGACAATAACTAGAGCTTAGTTATATGGTGCGGCCTCACGTGGATCGCTCCAACAACAAAAACTGAACTAGAGAATGAACCTCGCTTCAATTGATATAAACCACATCAAGAAACAACGCTAGTTGGAAACAAATACCTTCCTTTTGACATTGGATATTTGTTCCTCCATGAGAATGATGAAACAGTAGAAGAACATGCCAACAAAAATTAACACCTAGCATGCACCCAAACTACAAGCTGGAGAAAAATTGCAAGAACCCAAAGTACAAGCTTAAGAAAATTTGCAAGAGGCTAGATACCAAGGTCGCAACTATGCTTGCGTTGTGGTAGATGCCGCAGGACGCCTATGCAATTTCTGTTGACCAGCTCAATACCAACATAGAACTGCTACCTAACTAGAGGTCAACGAGGCAACACAGGACATGTAAAATTTAATATTGCTATGCAAATGTATTCCACTAGTTCCAAACAATCAAAAACATTACAAAATATGCAACCCAAAAATCCTGGTTCTGAGATTGATAAACGCGTTCTTCCCCATTACAGTTTCCAGAAACCAGTGGCTCTAACATGATGATTTTGGTAGAAACTCTAGGAAAAACTTACAACAACTACTATTGTTCTCTAGTGAAAGATCGCACTAAATATACATGGACATATCGTGCGAAGGTAGAGTAAAGGGTAATGCCATCATCAAGATCACGTTTTACAAGACATCTTTTTTGGATCAATAAACATGTACAAAGTTCTATGAGGTAACTAAAGGCCATGTATCGTCATATGATGTGTTGATCCCAGAATGATTAGTTTTGCTAAGCATACCTAATGTTGCCATTAGAGTGTCCAAAACTGAAATGCATAGTGCTAATGGAAATAGTACAGTACAGGTTAAACTCAAACTCAGAAGAGAATGAGTGCGTTTCCTTGAGAGGAAAAACCTAGACATGCCCATACAAATGTGATGGTGTCGGGCTATTTTTCTTTAAAACAAACATCAGTTGGTGAGATTTGCCATGTTCCTTCAATGGATCTTCCAAGAATGCAAGTGTGGCAACTTTATTATGTTTGTTATTGATCCTACTAATCAGTGGAATTACTTTTCAGAAAGAAGATTAAAAAAAAGAGGAGGTACAAATCTGTAACAAAAACACTTAAGTGTCAACTGAACCAAAACTTGCAAAATCATCTTGCGCTTCTCGGTTGCTGTATCCATGAACAAGGTCAGTAGGAGCTAAAACAAGACGAACCAAAATAGAAACAGGATTGGGACCCCTCAACAGTTAAAATAATACACTGAGAGGTCCTAATCCTGTTTGTAATAATTCTGAGAGACAAAGATAAGAGATATAGGGCCAACAAAAAATAGGAGCATGTCCAACTAATACATTTTCCAAACTTGCATGCAACGTAGATTGCATCGCTTGTTTACATCAACGTAAAATTGGAGCATGTCCAGTTTTATTCTTGTGTTCAGTGTGCATCAACAGATCAAAACTAGAAATAATAGGTGCTTAACCATTCATCATTCGCCTTAAGCACATTATAAAAATGTGAGAAGCAAACCTGAGAAAGGTTAGTGTACTTAAGGGTATGCAGTGCTTTCATAGAGGTGACAAAGAGCTACAAGATGTACGATGAATTGTAAAAGGAAAACAAAATTCTGCACTTGTCATTTTCGCTAGTTGCTACTGTGTCTCACTAGTCTTTAGGTCTGCACCTACAGAAAGTTCTGAAGCGTCACTAGTGTTCAGTTCTGAAGCAGATTTAGAATGATGGGATGCCATCCTAAATACAGTAGCAGCATCCCAACTCCATTCCAAGTGAAAATGGCCGGAACTGGTTCTTTTTTTTGTAGAAGTGGAGCTCCAAAGAAGAAATAAGGAATAACAGTTCATCTAAAACAGAGAAGATAGACAAGAAACAGGGCTATCACATTGGGCTGGATCTAAGAAGATACTCTGGTGTTGTTCCTCCTTGGCAGCTTCTCCTCCTGCGTGATCCCCACCTCCTTGATTTGATCCCACATACGAGCTAAGGTTTTGTCCATCACCCCCTTCAGTATGCAAGCTCATCTCATCTCTTTCATCTCCTTTCTAGGTATTTTTACTCTTTCTTTACCCTGTTCCTCAAAAATCTAGAACCCTAACCCTAAAAATGAAGAAATTCATGGAGAAAAGGGAATGGAAGAGGAAGAGGGAGGTATTACCAACGAGAAGACCGCTGGCGATGGAGAGGGACGCCGGAAAAGGTCGTTTCCGCCGCCGAGCTCACACCAGACCGATGCACTGCCCATTTCGCCTCCTGGTCGCTACAGCATGAAGAGGGAAAGGGGGATTAATCCACGCAGGAGAGAGAGGGGTAGCCCTTGCTTCAAGATTGTCCCTCCGGCGCCATCGACATGGCTGCCGCTGCCGCCGCCTCCGCTAACCGCAATCGCCAGCGAGTCTGAGGAGAGAGGAACATCCTCGAAAGTGAACCGCTCGCACCTGATTAGAAAAGACACGGGTGGAGACACGTAGAGTGGGCTAGCTCCAAAGGACCAGTCAACCGTCGCCTCAACGTAAGCAAGGTAAATTTACGGCGGTAGACGTGGAATAATATTTTTTTATCAGTTGAGGATTCGTTAAGCCACACTGTTGCTCGGTCGAATGACTGGGGTGAAGAATTACTTATTCTTCACCCTAGGTCCTTAATAGACTTTCTATATATATATATATATATATATATATATATATATATATATATATATATATATATATATATATATATATATATATATATATATATATATATATATATCAGGATCTTTCCAACACAAGGTGATTGCCAAAGGATAAAATGTAAAAAGGAAAGGTCAAGATCACCATGACTCTTGCATAAGGTATAATACAAAAGTAAAAGATAGACCCTTCGCAGAGGTTGTCATGCGCTTTTATTGTTGGATGCATGAAACCTTAATGTAAAAGAACATCATTTTATATTGCCACTTGTGATATGGACCTTTATTATGCAGTCCGTCGCTTTTATTGCTTCCATATCACAAGATCGTATAAAGCTTATTTTCTGCACACTAATAGATCATACATATTTAGAGAGAAATTTTTATTGCAAGCAACGATGACAACTTACTTGAAGGATCTTACTCAATCCATAGGTAGATATGGTGGACTCTCATGGCAAAAGCGGGTTTAAGGTTTGGAAGCACAAGTAGTATCTCTACTTGGTGCAAAGAATTTGGTTAGCATGAGGGGGAAAGGCAAGCTCAACATGTTGGATAATCCATGACAATATAGTTTATTTTGGATATAACAAAACATAACCCATTACGTTGTCTTCCTTGTCCAACATCAACTCTTTAGCATGTCATATTTTAATGAGTGCTCACAATCATAAAAGATGTCCAAGATAGTACATTTATATGTGAAAACCTCTCTTTCTTTATTACTTCCTATTAATTGCAACGATGACCAAAACTATGTTTGTCAATTCTCAACAACTTTTATTCATCATACTCTTTACATGTGAAGTCATTACTCTCCATAAGATCAATACGATCTCTTTATTTCTATTTATTCTTTCTTTTTCTTTAATTCCTTCAATATCATAGCAAGAAGATCAAGCCCTTGACTCAACACTAATCTTTATTATATATAGCTCACGGACTCGATTACATAGAAGGATCATAAGGCAAAACTCAAAACTAAATCATACTAAAACTTTTATTCTACTAGATCAAGATATTACTAAAAGGATCGAACTAAGAAAAACGGTAAAGATAGGAGTGTGATGGTGATACGATACCGGGGCATCTCCCCCAAACTTGGTAGATGCCAAAGGGAGTGCCCATACCCATGTATTTATATCTCTTTCCTCGGGGGTGGTGATGGTGGAGTTGTTGATCATGTAGGCCTGTCGTCCCTCTTCCAAGGCATAGGCTCACCATCATAGAAGGATGATAGAATCTCCGGGATCCTTAAATCTTTAGCCAAACTCATCCTCTTGAATCTATATTCATACTCACAATTTTGGTTTGGCAGGTCATAGATCTGGGCTTGGAGGTGCTCGATTTTCTCGTGAAGCTTGAATATGGCCTCCCCAAAGTCCTTGGCGTCCATCTTGTGGTTGTTGGTGAACTCCGTGATCATTATGTGAGTGGCGTTGAGTCCACGCTCCACCATCTCCTGACACTTGAAAACTTTTTGCTCCATTGCTTCAACCCTTGTCTCCACGCCTCCGGTCCTCCTTGGTCCCTCAACATCGCGAATGTGCAGCAACCCCTCACGCATCTCAATGGTTTGAGGATGTTGCAGCACCTCCGCGAGGTAGGGGTTGATGACCTTCTCGAAGAACTTGTCCTTGGGGGCACTTGGGGACGTCATGGTGATCTAAATCTGTCAGAAAAATAGCTCGAAACAAGAACAGAGGACATTTGCATGATTCAAGGGTCAAAACCTTCGGGAGACTATATAATGAATTACCTACTAAAAGAAGTATCATGCAAGAAAACAGAGTCCGGAGAGCACACGAGGTGCCCACGAGGCAGGGGGCGCGCCCAGGGGTTAGGGTGCGCCCTCCACCCTCGTGGGTGCGTCGTGTCCCTTTCGGACTACTTCTTATTTTCCTATTTTCTTAAATATTCCAAAATGGAGAAAAATTGCCATTAGAACTGTTTTGGAGTCGGTTTACTTACCGTACCACATACCTATGCCTTTTCGGAGTCTGAAACGTTCTGGAAAGTGTCCCTTATGTATTCCTCCGGGGTTACAGTTTCAATAACATTAGTTTCAACATTTATAGGATTATATAATGTTTGATTCTTTGATCGTGCACCACATTTGGATTTGTGCCTTCAAAGTTGTTGATTTTTATGGCACGGGAACGATAGACCTCCTCGATAACATAAGGACCTTACCATTTAGAGAGAAGTTTTCCTGCAAAAAATCTTAAATGAGAGTTGAATAGCAACACACAATCACCTACATTAAACTCATGCTTTTGTATCCTTTTGTCATGCCATCTTTTAACTTTTTATTCAAATAGTTTGACATTCTCATAGGCCTGGGTTCTCCATTCATCAAGTGAGCTTATGTCAAATAACCTCTTCTCACCGGCAAGTTTGAAATCATACTTGAGCTCTCTAATGGCCCAATATGCATTATGTTCTAGTTCGAGAGGTAAGTGACATGCTTTTCTGTAAACCATCTTATACGGAGACATGCCCATAGGATTCTTATATGCAGTTCTATAGGCCCATAATGCATCATAAAGTTTCTAGGACCAATTCTTTCTAGATCTATTAATAGTCTTTTGCAAAATCAACTTGATCTCTCGATTACTCAGTTCTACTTGACCACTGGACTGTGGGTGATATGGAGATGTAATTCTATGATTAACATCATACTTAGCAAGCATTTTACGAAAGGCGCCATGAATAAAAGTGAACCACCATCAGTCATTAAATATCTAGGGACTCCAAACCTCAGAAAAATAACTTCTTTAAGCATCTTCATAGAGGTGTTATGATCAGCACTACTAGTTGGAATAGCTTATACCCATTTAGTAACTGTCGGGACCCCGATCCTAAATCACACCGATCTAGCATGTAACACCTCATATCACTTTGCGGCCTCACGCACGGTATTCCCACGGGTGCCACCTTACCTGGCCCGGGACCGTTTGCGCCTTTTGGCTCACGTATATGATAGTGTCGCTAGCATCCATATGACAGAGAACCCGGGCCGACATGGCTAGTCGTGAACCCACGGCGGCGCCAACTTATGAGGACAGGCATACATGAATCACATCGAGCATGTCGGTCATCAACGTATTTATCCGGGCTGTAGCACTGGGCTAACAGGACTCCGGTAACCCGGGCTGTAGCAGGCTAGGCAGGACTCCGGATAACACCGCGTGACATTTCCCCGAAGGAACAGACACCGGAACGACGTGAAACACATGCCGGCCAGTCAAGTGTTCCGAGCAGTAGTGCTGGGCTAGCAGGACTCCGGTGAACCGGGCTGTAGCGGACTACTATCGCTCAGAAGCACTAGACTTACATTTCCCCATATGAAAGGCTGCCAAGGATAAACAACTAGATAGTCGGATCCCACACATAGCAATACACGTTACACGTACGCATAACATGCAAGTATGTGCTGTACAACATGGCATCACAACATAACACAAACTCATATAGATAAAGGCCCAGAAGAGCCACATAGCAATAAATACAAACAGGGGTCACATGACCCATCATTCAGAGCATACAAGCAACAAGCGGAAGCATTACATGTCTGAGTACAGACAACTACAAAATAAAAGGCTGAGAAGCCTGACTATCTACAACCTCCGATCAAGATCGCAGCTGAGGTACAAGCTACCTATCGAAGTCCAAGCGGAACTACTAGTGAGACAGATGTCTCATCTGCAAAACATAAATAAAGCAAACGTGAGTACAAAGGTACTCAGCAAGACTTACATCAGATCCTATCATACATGCATTAGTATCAAGGAGGTAATGTGGGGTTTAGTTGCAGCAAGCCAGCTTTGACTCTGTGGCTACCCTGTTCTACGACTGTTGGTAACTCTCTTGGAAAGGCGCACACGAGTCCACTAAACACCACATCAATACACTGCTATGGATTCATCCCCGTCTCACTACGAGAAGGCCATCCATAGCACTCACACTTATCTTGAGCATTTTATGGTATCCACTTCAAGTTGTCTATGTACCACGTAAGCATCCAAGAAGTCCATAACCGAGGACGCGGCTATTCGAATAGATCATGATAACCCTGCAGGGGTGTACTTCTTCACACACGCTCTCACCACTTATCACCATGTACACGTCATGTATCTCGGCAACCTTCAAGCGGAAGCCTGGCGAGGGTGTCGGCCACGACCTGACTAACCACACAAGACTCTAGTCCAGGTTTATCGCCTATTCGGGTTTCATCCGCAAGGAGATCCGGCCGGGGTGTCGCTCACGGCCCCAAACGATGTGTGCAGGGTTCCCAAGCCCACCTCGCCGGGTGGATCTACGCTTGGTACACCGTGCCACTTGTGCCTAGTCTGTCCCAAGTCCACCTGGCCGGGTGCCACTTGGTAGACTACTAACACTACCTACAAACACCAGAAACTATTTGCAACTCCTGGACAGAGATCAAGTTGGTTAATAAGTCGAGAGGGGTCGAGTTACCGGAACCCAATGTGTGGTAGTATCGAGTCATTGGACAACATACATAGAACTCAGTGCTTAGGGACGGTTCCAATGAGACAACCCACCATGTACTCCTACATGGCCTCTCACCGCTACCTTTACCAAATCGTGTTCACACACTTAACTCTCAACATCAGAACATATCATATCACTCCAATCCATTCCCAATGAATCAGACCTGACACAACTCTAAGCAATAGCAGGCATGGCATGGTAGAAGCACAACATGGCTCAATCAACTCCTACACATGCTAGTGGGTTTCAACTAGTTACTATGGCAATGACAGGTCATGCAGAGGAATGGGTTCAACTACCGCAGCATAAAGTAGCAGTTGATTCGTTGTTGTCCTAATGCAATAAAAGAGAGCAGGAGCGAGAGTGGGATCATATCGGAATGAACAAGGGGGGTTTGCTTGCCTGGTAGATCAACAAGGGAGGCACTGCTTCACGGACAGGTACTCTGGATCGGTCTCCGGAGCAGAACCTATCGAGAAGGAACGGTGCCAACAATCAATACACAAGCATATGCAACAATATGATGCATGAACATGGCATGAAGATGTGATGTTGTTTGACCTAATGCAACTAGCATTCAAACTGAATGAAGTCCATTTGAACCAAAGGTTCAAATGCAACTCCTAATTAAGCTCTTTTAAATGCCATTTATATGATTTCACCTATTCAGCAGGTATAAGTTATTTGTCATGCATGAAACTGGTACAGATGGATAGATTGCATTTTTCTGATAATTTTTCATATATAACTTGTTTCAATCTGAGCTACGGTTGATTTGATATGAATTTTTGAAGTTTGAAACATTTTCTGGAATTTCCTGTTTAAAAATAAAACCAGAAAAAGATTAACTGCGTCAGCATTTCGTCATGCTTGCGTCAGCAAGTAAACAACGCTGACTGGGTCAAACCTGACGTGTGGGGGCCACACGTCAGTGACACAGGGGCTAAACCCGGTCAAACCCGCACTGACTGGGGTTTGACCTGGCCCTGGGCCCACTGGTCAGTGACTTAGGGGTGGATTAGGCGGCAGGGTTAGTAGCTAATCACGGGGCCACGTCAGTCTCGCCGGAGTTGGCCGGCGACGACCAAACCGCGCGGCGGTGCTTCACCGGAATGCGCTACAGGCGGCGGAAAGGCGCGCGGGGACTACCAAGCGGCAGCCCGCGCTCGACCGCATCCACCTGGGCATAGGGGAGGTCGCGGGGACGGCGGAGCTCGCCGGAGCGAAGCTCGCGGCGGCGGCCGGAGTCGGGCGCGAGCGGGATCGGCCGGCGGGGCACGGAGAGGCAGGGGAGAAGGGGGGGGGGGAAACGGAGTGGAGCTCACAGCGGGGTCAGAGACGGTCTCAGCGAGCTCGGGGAGGCGGAGATGGCGGCAAATCGACGACGGCGATCACCGGACAGAGGCGAGGACGATGGCGACGATGGCGGCTCCACAGGGCGTCTGGGCTCGATTCCCTCAGCTGGGAGAGGCGGCGCTCGACGGCGGTGCTGGTGGACACGACAGAGGGCGGAGGGGATGGCCTTGGCCGCGGTGGCGCTCGTCGGTGGCGGCGGGCGCGTTCGGACGCGAGAGAGGGAGAGATCCAGGGGAGGAGGGAGAACGGGAGAGAGCGAGAGAGGCGCGGGGCGTCGCGTGGCGACGTCCGGGGCGTCCAGGCGTCGGGGAAGACCAGGCAGGCAGGTGGCGTGGCCGAACGCGTGGCCGCGCGCGCTGGGCGCGTGCCCCTGTCCTCCTGGCGAGAGGAAGGGGACGACTGGCGTCGGCCAGCTGGCTGGGCCGGCCAGCCGGGCCGCACAGTGCCAGGCCCCAGGTGGCCCAGGTAAACACTTTTCTATTTTTGTTTTCTTTTCTATTTTTTTCTGACATTTGTTTGATTAAATAAAATGCTAAATCATTTTATTTACTTATGCCAACTTTTGCAGGGGCTAATGGTATTATTCCAGAGCTCCTCAATTACTGGCACAATTTTTGGATATATAAAACTTATATATCATTTATATATCCAATGCAATAATTATTGCATTAATTCCAAATGCCCAAAACAAATATTTAAGAGCTTCTAAAAATATTGGTTTGATTTTTACCTCTGTCCAATATTTTTAGAGAGTAACATGAACATTTTCTTGGACCTTTTTGGAGCACTTTTTATCTGGGTCATTTCCAGAAATGATTTCTGAGGGTTTTACAAATCCCCAATTCAAGTTTAAATGAAATGTAAACATGATGCACACATGACTAGCTAGCCTTGAGCATACCCGAACTAGGGATGTGACAACTCGCCCCCACTCGAAAGAATCTCGTCCCGAGATTCAGGGGTCGACGGGAAGAAGGTGGGGTACTCCAGTCGAAGACGATCTTCTTGCTCCCAAGTAGCTTCTCTCTCGGAATGATGAGACCACTGAACTTTGAGAAACTTGATGTTCTGACGTCGAGTGACACGCTCTGCTTGATCAAGAATGCGAACAGGGTACTCTCGATATGTGAGGTTATCTTGGAGATCAAGCGTTTCGTGGTCCACTCCGCGGATGGGATCCGAGAAGCAACGCCTGAGTTGAGAGACGTGGAAGACATCATGTACTCGAGAAAGGTGTGGCGGTAGTTCCAACTGGTAGGCAACCTCTCCTCGTTTAGCGAGAATGCGAAAAGGACCAATGTAACGAGGAGCCAATTTGCCCTTTATACCGAATCGATGGGTACCCTTTAAAGGAGTAACCCGAAGGTAAGCCTTGTCGCCAACTTCATAAGCCACTTCCTTATGACGACGGTCATACTGGCTCTTTTGACGAGATTGGGCTGTTTTCAAATTCTCACGAATGATGAGAACTTGCTCTTCTGCCTCCTGAATCATATCCGGTCCAAAGAATTGTCTTTCACCGGTTTCTGACCAATTCAAAGGTGTTCGACATCTTCGTCCATATAGAATCTCAAAAGGAGCTTTCTTGAGACTGGATTGGTAGCTATTGTTATAAGCAAACTCGGCGAAAGGAATACACTTCTCCCAATCCATACCGAATGAGATAACGCAAGCTCTAAGCATGTCTTCGAGAATTTGGTTGACCCTTTCCACCTGACCACTTGATTGAGGGTGGAAAGCGGTACTGAAGGAAAGATGGGTGCCCATGGCAGTTTGGAAACTCTCCCAGAAATGAGAAGTGAAAAGACTACCACGGTCTGAATTGATCTCTAGTGGAACACCATGAAGTGAAACTATTCGAGAAATATATAAGTCAGCGAGCTGACTAGCGGTGATACTCTCTCGAACAGGTAGGAAGTGAGCCACTTTGGAAAGACGATCAATGACTACAAAGATAGCATTATTCCCTTTCTTGGTCCTGGGAAAGCCGGTGATGAAGTCCATACCAACTTTATCCCATTTCCACTCAGGAATAGCTAAAGGCTGAAGGGTGCCAGCAGGTCTTTGATGCTCTGCCTTAACGCGACGACAAACGTCACAGTTAGCAATGAACTCAGCGATTTCTCTCTTCATCCTAGTCCACCAGAACCTCTGGCGTAGGTCCTGATACATCTTAGTACTACCGGGATGAATCGTGAGAGGGGATTCATGAGCCTCCTTAAGGATCAACTGTCGGAGATGTTGCTTCTTGGGAACCACCAAACGGTTCTCGAAGAGGACAACACCTCGATCATCTATAGAGAAACTACCAGCAATGCCCTTGGCAATGTTTCTCTTGATCCGGGTAATCCCCGTATCATGCTTCTGGGCTTCTATGATATGATCCACAAGAGTAGGTTTCGCCACCAAAGTAGAAAGGAATCCATGAGAAGCGATGTGAAGGTTAAGCTTACATAATTCCTCATGAAAAAGGGGTTGGCCCTGCTGCAACATAAGATTGTTGCAATAGGACTTACGACTTAACGCATCAGCCATGACATTGCCCTTGCCTGGGGTGTAGGTAATCCCTAAGTCGTAATCTGAGATCAACTCCGACCAACGTCTTTGCCTAAGGTTCAAGTCTGGTTGGGTGAAGATATACTTGAGACTCTGGTGATCGGTGTATATCTCACAACGTTTACCGAGAAGGTAATGTCTCCATGTCTTAAGTGCATAGACTACGGCTGCAAGCTCTAGATCATGTGTAGGATAATTCTCCTCATGTGGATGCAGCTGCCGAGATGCATAGGCAATCACATGACGATCCTGCATAAGAATGCAACCTAGTCCCTGTCGTGAGGCATCACAGTAGATAACAAAGTCCTTAGTGAAATCCGGTGGCACAAGTATGGGAGCAGAGGTCAGGCGTCTTTTCAGTTCCTGAAAACTGTACTCACACTGTGGGGACCACTCAAACTTTTTATCTTTCTTGAGAAGTTCCGTGAGGGGTTTGGCTACTTTGGAGAAGTTTTCAACAAAGCGGCGACAATAGCTGGCTAGACCAAGGAAACTCCTAACTTGTTTAACTGTTTCAGGTGGAGTCCAATCAAGAACGGCCTGAACTCTTTCGGGATTGACAGCAATGCCCTTACCAGAGATCACGTGGCCTAGGTAGGTCACTTCTGGCAACCAAAATTCGCACTTGGAGAACTTGGCATAAAGGCGGTGCTCTCTGAGTTTTTCTAGCACAAGTCTAAGATGTTCGGCATGCTCTTCCTCGTTCTTCGAGTAAATAAGGATATCATCGAGGTAAACCATGACGAACTTATCTAAATACTCCATGAAGATCGAGTTCATCAAGCGGGAGAAGGTAGCTGGAGCATTGGTTAGACCAAAGGACATGACGGTGTACTCGTACTGGCCATAACGAGTGACAAAAGCCGTTTTAGGAATGTCCCCGTTTCTGATCTTGATTTGATGGTAGCCTAACCTCAAATCCATCTTGGAAAAGACTGAGGATCCAGCGAGCTGATCATACAGGTCGTTGATCCTGGGAAGCGGATACTTGTTCTTTATCGTGACCAAATTAACGGGACGATAATCTACAACCATCCGGTCCGTAGCATCCTTCTTCTTGACGAAGAGGACGGGGCAAGCCCAGGGAGAAGAACTAGGACGGATGAAACCCTTTTGCAAGGACTCATCGAGTTGTTTCTTAAGCTCGGCTAATTCTAAGGGTGCCATCTTGTAAGGTCTCCTAGAAATTGGAGCGGTTCCTGGAAGAAGATCTATGACAAATTCTACATCCCTGTCAGGTGGAACACCTGGCAGTTCTTCTGGAAAGACATCCGGAAAGTCACGGACTACCGGAATATCTTCAAGGTCTGGAAGAGGTTGGCGTTAAGAGAATAGAGTTGACGCTTGGCAACTCTAGTAGAGACAGTGACTATCTTGCCAGATGGGTGTGTAAGCTGAACAGACCTGGTGTAACAATCAATCTTGGCATAATGAGCTTTCATCCAGTCCATACCCAGGATGATGTTAATATCTGAAGACTTGAGGGCTACAAGTGATGCAAGGAATACAAGTCTGTCAACAAGGATTTCATTTCCATAACTTATCCTAGAGGTTTGCCATTTGGATCCAGGAGTCTGAATGAGTAGTGGGGAGGGCATATCACAAAATGACATGTCGTGCAAGCGGGCATAACTTTCGGAAATGAAGGAATGAGATGCTCCAGTATCGAATAGAACCGATGCTGGATGACAGTTTACAAGGAGTGTACCAAGAACGACATCCGGATCATCATGAGCGTCTTTAGCTGAGACGTGATGCACACGTCCATGTTCAGTGGGAGCTGTCTGGGCACTGATCATCTTGCGTGATGGCTTAATTCCACGGCCAACAAACTTCTCGGGCTGAGATGGAGCAACATTGGTCTGAGTGCAAATACGGGCAATGTGACCTGGCTCTCCTCACTTGTAACAAATCTTGGAGGTAGGACGTGGACCCGCATTGACAGGCGGTCCACCAATAGGCCTGGGTGGAGCATATGGCTGAACTGGGTGAGGTGCCACATAAGATGGCCTCGGTGAATAACCGGGTGGAAGAGCGGAGTTCGGAATCCAAATCCGACGCTTCTGAGAACTAGAACCGGAGGAAGAAACCAAATCACGGGTGTGCTTGCGAGACTCCTTGTAGGTGAGCTGAGCTGTCTCCGCGTTAATGGCCTTGTTCACAAGAGCCTGGAATGTATTGCATTGGTGCAAATGAAGATCACGACGCAACTTGGGGTAGAGACCCTTCCGGAACCTAGCCTGCTTCTTGGCGTCTGTGGACACTTCTTCTGTAGCATAGCGGGCGAGATTCTCAAACTCTCTACTGTAAGCATCAACAGCCATCTTACCCTGGGTGAAACTACAGAACTCTTCTCTCTTGCGATCGATGAGGGCTTCAGGAATGTGATGCTCGTGAAAAGCCTCAGTGAATTCTCTCCAGGTAGGTATCTGACCAACTGGAAGCATAGCCTCATAGTTCTGCCACCAAAGACTAGCAGGACCCTCCAGATGGTATGCAGCATAGATGACCTTGTCATCTTCAGCTACGTTCGCAGAACGCAGCTTGTGTGTGATACTACGTAGCCAGTCATCTGCATCGAGTGGCTCAATAGAATGATGAAAAGTGGGTGGGTGCAAGCGAATGAAGTCATGAATGGTTGCAGACCCTTTGAACTGAGGTGTGGTGTTCTCCTCGATACGTGCCAACAAGCGGTTGGTCTCACGCTTGTTCATCTCAACTTCTAACATGAACTTTGCCAACGAAGACTGATCGGGAGGATCCTCATCCCTACCATCTCCGTGGTTCTGGCTATGAGCAACAGAACTTTGTTTAACTGATGACATCCTGAAGAACGGAACCAAGGTAAACAAGGATGGACTCAGCATCAACTATAGAATGCAGAATGTAGCACAAGAATTTAGTATCTCTCAGACTCCTAGGATAATTCTGGCAGCATAACGGCAGTAAAATGCTCAATATGAGACATTCTGCAAAAGACGGGGTAGCACCATAATCAACATCATCACACAAGGTTCTGAAATATTACTAAACAGACTACACCGAAGGTACTTGAACTGGGATATGACTCTCATCAACCAATCCTAAGAGACTACGGAGTAGTAACACGTGATCCTGATAGATAGAAGAGGAAGCCTAGTTCCTTAACCCCGTAGGAAAGATAGGATGACTCAGATCAGAAGGGCATGAGATATAAGGAGTAAAAAGAGCCTTACGTTCCCTTCCACAATCAATTCCCTTATATAACTAAAGAATTTCTAGACTCAACTTCGACCAGGATGGGTTGGAAATCCTACAGTCAGTCAGGCTCTGATACCAAAGCTGTCGGGACCCCGATCCTAAATCACACCGATCTAGCATGTAACACCTCATATCACTTTGCGGCCTCACGCACGGTATTCCCACGGGTGCCACCTTACCTGGCCCGGGACCGTTTGCGCCTTTTGGCTCACGTATATGATAGTGTCGCTAGCATCCATATGACAGAGAACCCGGGCCGACATGGCTAGTCGTGAACCCACGGCGGCGCCAACTTATGAGGACAGGCATACATGAATCACATCGAGCATGTCGGTCATCAACGTATTTATCCGGGCTGTAGCACTGGGCTAACAGGACTCCGGTAACCCGGGCTGTAGCAGGCTAGGCAGGACTCCGGATAACACCGCGTGACATTTCCCCGAAGGAACAGACACCGGAACGACGTGAAACACATGCCGGCCAGTCAAGTGTTCCGAGCAGTAGTGCTGGGCTAGCAGGACTCCGGTGAACCGGGCTGTAGCGGACTACTATCGCTCAGAAGCACTAGACTTACATTTCCCCATATGAAAGGCTGCCAAGGATAAACAACTAGATAGTCGGATCCCACACATAGCAATACACGTTACACGTACGCATAACATGCAAGTATGTGCTGTACAACATGGCATCACAACATAACACAAACTCATATAGATAAAGGCCCAGAAGAGCCACATAGCAATAAATACAAACAGGGGTCACATGACCCATCATTCAGAGCATACAAGCAACAAGCGGAAGCATTACATGTCTGAGTACAGACAACTACAAAATAAAAGGCTGAGAAGCCTGACTATCTACAACCTCCGATCAAGATCGCAGCTGAGGTACAAGCTACCTATCGAAGTCCAAGCGGAACTACTAGTGAGACAGATGTCTCATCTGCAAAACATAAATAAAGCAAACGTGAGTACAAAGGTACTCAGCAAGACTTACATCAGATCCTATCATACATGCATTAGTATCAAGGAGGTAATGTGGGGTTTAGTTGCAGCAAGCCAGCTTTGACTCTGTGGCTACCCTGTTCTACGACTGTTGGTAACTCTCTTGGAAAGGCGCACACGAGTCCACTAAACACCACATCAATACACTGCTATGGATTCATCCCCGTCTCACTACGAGAAGGCCATCCATAGCACTCACACTTATCTTGAGCATTTTATGGTATCCACTTCAAGTTGTCTATGTACCACGTAAGCATCCAAGAAGTCCATAACCGAGGACGCGGCTATTCGAATAGATCATGATAACCCTGCAGGGGTGTACTTCTTCACACACGCTCTCACCACTTATCACCATGTACACGTCATGTATCTCGGCAACCTTCAAGCGGAAGCCTGGCGAGGGTGTCGGCCACGACCTGACTAACCACACAAGACTCTAGTCCAGGTTTATCGCCTATTCGGGTTTCATCCGCAAGGAGATCCGGCCGGGGTGTCGCTCACGGCCCCAAACGATGTGTGCAGGGTTCCCAAGCCCACCTCGCCGGGTGGATCTACGCTTGGTACACCGTGCCACTTGTGCCTAGTCTGTCCCAAGTCCACCTGGCCGGGTGCCACTTGGTAGACTACTAACACTACCTACAAACACCAGAAACTATTTGCAACTCCTGGACAGAGATCAAGTTGGTTAATAAGTCGAGAGGGGTCGAGTTACCGGAACCCAATGTGTGGTAGTATCGAGTCATTGGACAACATACATAGAACTCAGTGCTTAGGGACGGTTCCAATGAGACAACCCACCATGTACTCCTACATGGCCTCTCACCGCTACCTTTACCAAATCGTGTTCACACACTTAACTCTCAACATCAGAACATATCATATCACTCCAATCCATTCCCAATGAATCAGACCTGACACAACTCTAAGCAATAGCAGGCATGGCATGGTAGAAGCACAACATGGCTCAATCAACTCCTACACATGCTAGTGGGTTTCAACTAGTTACTGTGGCAATGACAGGTCATGCAGAGGAATGGGTTCAACTACCGCAGCATAAAGCAGCAGTTGATTCGTTGTTGTCCTAATGCAATAAAAGAGAGCAGGAGCGAGAGTGGGATCATATCGGAATGAACAAGGGGGGTTTGCTTGCCTGGTAGATCAACAAGGGAGGCACTGCTTCACGGACAGGTACTCTGGATCGGTCTCCGGAGCAGAACCTATCGAGAAGGAACGGTGCCAACAATCAATACACAAGCATATGCAACAATATGATGCATGAACATGGCATGAAGATGTGATGCTGTTTGACCTAATGCAACTAGCATTCAAACTGAATGAAGTCCATTTGAACCAAAGGTTCAAATGCAACTCCTAATTAAGCTCTTTTAAATGCCATTTATATGATTTCACCTATTCAGCAGGTATAAGTTATTTGTCATGCATGAAACTGGTACAGATGGATAGATTGCATTTTTCTGATAATTTTTCATATATAACTTGTTTCAATCTGAGCTACGGTTGATTTGATATGAATTTTTGAAGTTTGAAACATTTTCTGGAATTTCCTGTTTAAAAATAAAACCAGAAAAAGATTAACTGCGTCAGCATTTCGTCATGCTTGCGTCAGCAAGTCAACAACGCTGACTGGGTCAAACCTGACGTGTGGGGGCCACACGTCAGTGACACAGGGGCTAAACCCGGTCAAACCCGCACTGACTGGGGTTTGACCTGGCCCTGGGCCCACTGGTCAGTGACTTAGGGGTGGATTAGGCGGCAGGGTTAGTAGCTAATCACGGGGCCACGTCAGTCTCGCCGGAGTTGGCCGGCGACGACCAAACCGCGCGGCGGTGCTTCGCCGGAATGCGCTACAGGCGGCGGAAAGGCGCGCGGGGACTACCAAGCGGCAGCCCGCGCTCGACCGCATCCACCTGGGCATAGGGGAGGTCGCGGGGACGGCGGAGCTCGCCGGAGCGAAGCTCGCGGCGGCGGCCGGAGTCGGGCGCGAGCGGGATCGGCCGGCGGGGCACGGAGAGGCAGGGGAGAAGGGGGGGAAACGGAGTGGAGCTCACAGCGGGGTCAGAGACGGTCTCAGCGAGCTCGGGGAGGCGGAGATGGCGGCAAATCGACGACGGCGATCACCGGACAGAGGCGAGGACGATGGCGACGATGGCGGCTCCATAGGGCGTCTGGGCTCGATTCCCTCAGCTGGGAGAGGCGGCGCTCGACGGCGGTGCTGGTGGACACGACAGAGGGCGGAGGGGATGGCCTTGGCCGCGGTGGCGCTCGTCGGTGGCGGCGGGCGCGTTCGGACGCGAGAGAGGGAGAGATCCAGGGGAGGAGGGAGAACGGGAGAGAGCGAGAGAGGCGCGGGGCGTCGCGTGGCGACGTCCGGGGCGTCCAGGCGTCGGGGAAGACCAGGCAGGCAGGTGGCGTGGCCGAACGCGTGGCCGCGCGCGCTGGGCGCGTGCCCCTGTCCTCCTGGCGAGAGGAAGGGGACGACTGGCGTCGGCCAGCTGGCTGGGCCGGCCAGCCGGGCCGCACAGTGCCAGGCCCCAGGTGGCCCAGGTAAACACTTTTCTATTTTTGTTTTCTTTTCTATTTTTTTCTGACATTTGTTTGATTAAATAAAATGCTAAATCATTTTATTTACTTATGCCAACTTTTGCAGGGGCTAATGGTATTATTCCAGAGCTCCTCAATTACTGGCACAATTTTTGGATATATAAAACTTATATATCATTTATATATCCAATGCAATAATTATTGCATTAATTCCAAATGCCCAAAACAAATATTTAAGAGCTTCTAAAAATATTGGTTTGATTTTTACCTCTGTCCAATATTTTTAGAGAGTAACATGAACATTTTCTTGGACCTTTTTGGAGCACTTTTTATCTGGGTCATTTCCAGAAATGATTTCTGAGGGTTTTACAAATCCCCAATTCAAGTTTAAATGAAATGTAAACATGATGCACACATGACTAGCTAGCCTTGAGCATACCCGAACTAGGGATGTGACAGTAACGTAATCAACAGCAACTAAAATACGAGTATACCCATTAGAGGAAGGAAATGGTCCCATATAATCAAAGCTCCAAACATCAAATGGTTCAATAACAAGTGAATAGTTCATAGGCATTTGTTGACGTCTACTAATATTACCAATTCTTTGACATTCATCACAAGACAAGACAAACTTACGAGCATCTTTGAAGAGAGTAGGCCAATAAAAACCGGATTGCAATACCTTATGTGCAGCTCTATCTCCAGCGTGGTGTCCTCCATAAGCCTCGGAGTGACACTTGCGTAGGATATGTTCCTGTTCATGCTCAGGTACACAACGTCTAATGACACCATCTACTCCTTATAAAGGTGTGGGTCATCACAGAAGTAATGTCTTAAATCATAGAAAAACTTTTTCTTTTGCTGGTATGTGAAACTAGTGTTGGGGAATGCAGTAATTTCAAAAAAAATCCTACGCACATGCAAGATCATGGTGATGCATAGGAACGAGAGGGGAGAGTGTTGTCCACGTACCCTCGTAGACCATAAGCGGAAGCGTTATGACAACGCAGTTTATGTAGTCGTACGTCTTCACGATCCGACCGATCCAAGTACCGAACACACGGCACCTCCGAGTTCAGCACACGTTCAGCTCGATGACGTCCCATGAACTCACGATCCAGCAGAGCTTCGAGGGTGAGTTCTATCAGCACGACGGCGTGATGACGGTGATGATGATGCTGCCGACGCAGGGCTTCGCCTAAGCACCGCTACGACATGATCGAGGTGGATTATGGTGGAGGGGGGCACCGCACACGGCTAAAAGATCAACTGATCAACTTGTGTGTCTATGGCACTACTAGGAAAAGCCTACTAGTGGCACACTAGTTTTGCCTACTAATGGCGCACTACTGGTGCGCCACTAGTACCACGCCACTAGTATTTTTTACTAATGGCGCACCAGTGGTATAGAACACCATGCGCCATTAGTATGCTTCCCAGGGGGCCATATTTAACCATGTGCTTTGGCATACTAATGGCGCACTGTGGGGCGATGCGCCATTAGTATCCTTTGGCATACTAATGGCGCACTTTGTAGTGATGCGCCATTAGTATCCTTTGGCATACTAATGGCGCACTTTGAGGTGATGCGCCATTAGTATGAATATTAGGTTTTTTTTTACTTTTCTGATTTTTGCACAGGCTACAAAATATATTATTGGACAGAATATAGACAGCAGCACACAGCAATAGCAGATTCATCGAATACAATAGAAGATTAGTCTCAGAATACAATTCATCATATTAGTCTCCGAATTCAAAAGACCGAACAAAGATAAAACATTACAAGTCTCGAGACCGCGAGTATCGAGTTTGTCTTCACATTACAAGTCGATATCAATCATCTAAACTACCATCACATAGAAGAGAGCTGCGGTCATCAAGATGAGCATCATCGTGATGAAAATGGTCTTCATCTGGTTCCTCCAACGCTCCCTCCTCTCTCCCGCTAGATAGCGGGCGTATCTAGATTCCGCTTCCGCCCTAGTGGTGTACCCTTTGTAACTGTTACCGCTGAAACGGTGAACCTGTCTCTCCTCCCA
Organism: Aegilops umbellulata; assembly: GCA_032464435.1. NCBI lineage: Eukaryota > Viridiplantae > Streptophyta > Magnoliopsida > Poales > Poaceae > Aegilops > Aegilops umbellulata. The sequence continues at coordinate 85,936,110 of CP136056.1, forward strand.
ATCGTTGTAGACTCCGGGAACCTTACCCTTGTACACGACATACGACGGCATCTCTATGCACAAGCCAAACAACAGACAATACATAAGCAATATATAATTATGCCACAAAAGGATCGGAAGAGAAAAGCAAGACATTAATAACATGATTCATGGTCCTACTAATAAATAGCATAGATTACATCTAAGTTGAACGACTGTCAAACCAAAGAGACATACAATTCATTAAAGTTTAATTACAACATGAGCCAATCAATGTTTCAGAACTACACATAGCATCACTACTTTCGACTCGACTCATGGGACAGGAGCGTGGATGAAGCCGCCGTCTGTCGTGATGGTCATGAAATTGCGGGCGTTGTCAGCCTGCATTTGTAGCGTTGCGTCTATCTCACTGTTGGACGGTTGATATCTGAGGTAGAACTGCCCCGAGGTATGAAGGACATCTTGATGGATGATGTCTGCAAACTCCGACTGGATGCGAAAGAATTCTTGTCTGATGTCTGCGTCCTGGATTGCCGACAAGCTCGCGACCCAATCTTTGAGATTATCTGGTAGCAGAAGGTGATGATGGTCCCTTACGATCACCTGCATGTGATGGAGGGCGTAGTAGGCATCCTTCTGACTGCCAGGCGTCTGCTTGGCATAGGAGAACGTCGTATTGTGGGTGAACACGTGCCTGCCATACCTACGAATTGGCCTGGTGAAGGTGCCTCCAGATTTGGCATAGCCGGGGAGAACATCATCAAGAACTTTCTTGATATTTGTGTATTCTATCTTAGAGTCACGGTTCGGGTCGAAATACGTGGCCATGGAATATTTCGGGCTTAAGAGGATGAGTGTGCAATGTGTGTCACTGCACAGAACACGGAATGTTAGAAAAAAAAAGAACGATCGAAATCTAAGAAATCATATGTTACGGGGCGGTTAAGGGATGAATTACTCGGGAAAGTAAGCCACGAGGAAGTTATCCTTATCTGGGTTTGCCAGAATGACGCCTTTGACGTGTGAACTTGTGACATGGCGGTCCCCAGCGCTGCACAAGACCTTGGCACGCATGTAGAAGGGGTCGACTATCACAACGTCCGGGGTCTTGTCTCTAATGATCCGCATCTCCATACTCAGCGAAAATAGCCGAACGAAGGTGTAGTGCAGCGGATGGAGGTTAAACACAGCAAAGATGTCAGCAAACCGCAGGACGATCATACCCCCGATGGCGCCATCCACAAAGCCCTTGCCCTCTGGCACCTTGGCCACGAAAACTGGGTATGCCACATCATTCTCTCCGAGACGCCGCTTCTCCAAAGAAAGAACACTGTCATGCAGACTCCGCATAGCACCGGTTGCAGCATTGAGCATATTTGTCGGTAGCATCGCCCTACCCTCCACATGCACCCTCCTCGAGATATCCTTAGGTGAAGGTGGCCCATCCTGAACACGGATCGTACTTGGTGCCGGCTGGCTCGCACCGGCGCCCTTTTTAGTCTTTCATTTTCGTCCCTTCCTCTTGATCTGCTGTAATGGGACCGAGTTCTGCTCACACACCGCCTTCTTGAGCGTGTTGGGGCTGATAATATTTCGCGCGTCAGCTATCTGAGGCTCGGTGAAGGCGGCAGCTGGAGGCGTCTCCTGAGAACTGAACGCCAGACGACGCCTATTGCAATTGGGTTTCTCCGCCATACCAGCTAGATCGCGGTCGTCTTGGTTGGGTTCTTGAGAAGGAGGCCCGCAGAACTCATCATTGTACCCATGTTCGGAAAAGTACTTATCAATGTTGGTAAATGTACCGTCCTTGTTTTCATCATCGTCCGGATCTTGTGCCATATGCATGTCCGGATCCTATGCCGTAGGGATGTCCGGCATGTCCGGTAGCGTTGCGGCGTTCTTGCCATGGCTTGGCGCCGGCACGACTGGCGGTCTTGTCTGTGGGGTGGTGTCCCCCGCCCTCAAACGAATATGGCTCTTAGGCTAAAGCAGGGGCCAGGTTACGCAGGCGCTGAGGGTCATCTCATCTTCTCCGTCGGCCCCAGGGGGTCGAATTGGAGGTAACAGCTCGTCGCAGCCTGGCAGCACCCGAACCACTTCAACCCTACACACTGTGGGTGGCATCGAATTACCGTGGAACACGGGGTTGCCCAGTTGAACAATTCTGCCCTTGGCGACATCGACCAACTCGCCACCCACGAAGTGCAGGAGAGTGCAAGGAACGTTGGCGGCGCCCTGCGAAAACATGTAGGGCGTCAGGGATGCCCAGTCAAAGGCAAGGAGATGAAGTCATCGGCCGAGAGGCTTAGTTACCGTGATGCCGTCGAGCTCGGCTAATGTCGAGGCACCGCCAACGGCGGGCGTGCAACTGACGGAGGGGCCGCTTGCTGGTGAGGTGCCGGCCGGCTTACGCCCAGGTGCATTAAGCTCCAATGCCCGTGCCGGCGCCAGAGACACGAATACCGCCTCTTCCGGAGACACCAATGGCGCCGCCTACGCGTTGTGCGAGTTGCTGGCCATGAAGCTGGGAACCGGGGGAGGCCCCTGTTTGCCGCCCGCAATCCACGTCGTCGGCCCATGAATCAACGTAGGCACCATGGCGTTGAGCGTCGTTCCCAGTTGTTGTTGCTCTTGCTCTTGGACAATCTCCGGAATCCGTGCCACTTGTGCCTTGAGTGCTTCAACCTCGCGCAACTGGCTTTTCGAGCTGGTCTTTTTCTCCTTTCGCCCACCAGCGGTATAGTATGACAACCATTTTGTGGACAAGCCTTTGCCGGCCACACGACCAGATGACATCGGCTTACTGAGCTTATCCTTGTTTTTTATTACATTCAACGCCCTATTTAAAGGGGTGTCAAAAGGGGATCTCTGAGATGACCCCGCGCTACTACTTTCTTTGTCCTGCGGAAGGAACATGAACCATTCAGAAATATTGGGGATTAATTAGAATGCAACCATATGGAGCTAATTACGCGGGGGTGTTTTCCTTACTAGAATAAGCTCAAGCGCCTTGGTCTTCGGATCCGTGGTAAGCTCCTTTATTACCGGGTCCTCCTTGTACCGGGCCCTGAGAAAGTTCCTGCTCTGCTTGTCACGGTATTTCTCGAAGCGGGGCGGTAGGCCTTGCTCGGCATGCTCCACGCCACTCTGTAACCGCCGGGATCGAGTTGGTGGACCCCTAAGTTCAACTTCCGCATTTCTTTCCCCCACTGACTTGATTCGGAGGTTGCGCTGCTCTCGCACTTGATCTTGAACTCCTTGTAGTCATCTTCGCTCATCAAAGGATATTTCGCCTTGATCTCCTCATAACTATCACCTTTTTCAATCATTGCCTTCACCGTGCTTCTCCAAGTAGACAGGGCCGTGCTCATCGTCGTGAGGGCGACACTGTTCACTTTATTCCTTGAGAGGCGTGTGTTTGCAAACTCAGCGGGGAACTTGTATCGTTTGTGTAGCTTCGTGAAGAGGAGGCTGTGCAAATTCCCTCGGTCCTTATGCCTTAGGTTGTCGGTGTTGATCGAGACGGTGCTCCTGAGAATGCACCCGATCTGAACCGAGTACCCCTTGACTACTTGTTTGGGTGCCTTCGGATGCCCGTCGGAGTACACTTCAGTAAATTCCTCCTTTACGGTGCCGAGCATGCTCGGCCGCCGGTCCTTCCGTTGCCTCTTCGGTTGGCGGCCATCTGCGCGTGCGCCGCCATCACCAGTGGTGGCATCCTCGACGGCACCATCAGTGGTGTCATCCCCGATGCCACTAGGGGTTGTGTAGTCAGGATTGGTGTCTTCCGCGGCGTCCTCATAGCGGTGAGGTTCTTCCTCCAACTCCTGGGGCAGCTCCCAGAATTGCTTTCCGCCTGAACCGCCGGCCCCATCGTTGTGGGCCATGTTTCGCTCTAAATAGGAAAAAAGTTTGGTCAAAAAGTTGGTTATTGTCAAGGAACAAGATCATGTCTCATCATTTAGGGTTTGTCGACACCGAGGCATCCTAAAAGCTAAGCTTTTATCATTTAGGGTTTGTCGACGCCGAGGCACCCTAAAAGCCTAAGCGTACATCATTTAGGTTCTCATCGACACCGAGGCACCCTATAGAAGCCAAGTTAAGTTTTCATCATTTAGGGTTTATCGATGCTGAGGCACCCTAGGTTTGGCCTAATCACTTGGCACTAATCACTTGGCTCTATTGCCACCTATGTTGGGTTTATCATCTAGGGTTTATCGATGCTAAGGATAATTCTAAGTTGGGCATAATCACTTGGCTCTATTGCCACCTATGGTTTAATGCAGCGAGAATGGCAGGGCAGTTGATCCTACTTAACTAAGTACTAAGATACCCCAGGCCATGCATTAGTCGCAAGTACCCCATATGTCCTATTTTTAGCAAAGTCATGCTAAAATTCATGAAAATTTTCAGCATGACCTTTGCTGAAAATAGGACATATGGAGTACCCGAATTTGTCGGAACGGAAGTTAATCGACATTCTGGCAAACTCAAGGGCCTCTCGGGGTACCTGCAAATTCATCATGACACAATGGTCGGAGACAAAACCCAGCAAACTAGCAAGATGATCATCATCTTTGTAAGTCATTACTTGTCAAATACAAAAGAAGGAACAATTTATTTGTGACATAGTTGGCCCATACAGAAGAGGCAACACCCTGCACTAGCCTAAAAACAAGTGAAGTTTCACCCATATAAGAACAACTTTATAAAATCAGAGAAGTTGCTAACTTTTTTGTATCCTTCATATACACTGGAGTACAATGCTTTATAATGTTCCATCATCATTACAGAAAATTGACAATTGTCCATAACAGTTAACTACTAGGAGATTATTTTAGTTTTACATGCAGATTTTGACCAAAAAACACATGGTATTTTTAATAGTTTTCAGTTTGGACAGAATACTGAAAACTACATTTATGTATCAACAACATCTTGTTTTCCCCTATCAAGGGGCAATTAGTTGGCCCTATGCAATTCAAGCATATACACCCACCTACCAGTTGGCTGGACCTGCAGTTAGGCAGCCATGAACAAACATTTTTTGTGGGTAAAAAGCAAAGAGCTAGTGCATAATTACAAGGGTTATCACCCTCTTTTTCTGTTCAAAAAAAAGGGCATAAAGAGGGGGAGAAGACCAGGCCCAAGAGAAGGGGGGCAAAAGCATGGGCATGCTTTCGAGCACTCATTTCCTTGGTCCTATCAAAAGTGGGACAAAAGCAATGCAGTACTCACTAGATCTATCCATCACCCTAGAAAAAAATGCACTCCTAGTACTGCTATTTTTCTACTGCTAGGAAAAACATCACTCATTGGAAATGAAAATCTCAGTACCAGCATTTTGAACTTTGAAATGAAATACAGTAGTAGTATTATTAGTATATGGAGTAGTATCTTGTCTGTGTGCTATCTGAAGCAGAGCATGGAAGCAAGTTTTGCCTCATAGACCGCAAAAGCTATGTTTTTTCTCAATTCAGATATCTAACCACAAAAACTGGATATACTACTCTTATACTCTTATACTACTCTTATATGGTCAGAACATACTCTTATACTGTCAGATATCTAACCACAAAAACTGGATGTACAAATATCATAAAATCTGGATATTGTAGAGCTTTTAGAAACAACACATAATTCCTACTCTTATACTGTCAGAACATACTGTCAGCCTTGATCTTGAACATGTTGTTACTTGCAAGAGCTAGGTTTGTTAGTTACAGAATTCAGTTAAGAAGTAAATCTTGAACTGTAGAACAACCAATTAGGAGGCCCACACTACTATCCTGGAAGATGCAGCTATTACTCGATTGACAATATGCAAATGATTTCCAAGGGGTTTTAGACATGCTACGTGTGTCTGAATACATGTGTGTCAGAATCATGTGTCCAAGTCAGTCACAAGCACAAGCAGATCATGTGTATTCAAGTGTGCACTGAATCATGTGTTCACTTAATTTTAAACTTGCTAGCAATAAGCTTGCAGTACACTTTATAGTCAGATCAGGAGCCAAGCTCTAAAACTGGACTTTTAGCTGACTTTTAAACTGATTTTTTACGTCAAAATAAGAGTACCATGACTGCTTAACTGAATTTTTAACATAATCTCTCACTTGGCCTAGGAGTACTCAATTTCAATCTCTCTCTTGGCCTAGGAGCAAGTTTGTGCAGCACCAAATTTGTGCAGCCCCAAGTTTGTGCAACTGTTGGTACAAAAATTCAGTTAAGTATTGGTACAAACTAAGAACCAAATTTGTGCAGCAAGTTTTTTCCTTACAAGATCTGGTTATTAACAGAACAACAGGAGAAAAAAGAAAAAAATCATATAGAAGCACATATGAGAAGATTCATCGAATCTGCATGACTTCACAGAAAAGATACCTTACAAAAGTAACTAAAACATTTTTGTCAAAAGAGCACTACTACTGAAATAAGATGTTCTGCATGCATAGAAAATGAGGATTAAACATACTCAAGTCAAGCATTGTGACAGGTTGTCAACATGAACATGAACATGCAGTGACAGTCATATCACCTGGGCTGGGCACCATGCCACTACCCTAATTAAACCCTAAAATACACATTTCATTTTGCACACATTATATAGCGCAACATGTTGTTTGTCAAGCATGTTGGAGCTCATTCTTGGAACTCTGTCTATTGTCAGGACATTCTATAGGAATTTTCATCAATAACAAGGGTTTTTCTTGGCTGATAATGCCATCCATTTTTTCATGGCCTTTTACTGGTGTGGCCTGTGGACCATGCTACATTATCTAGGCATATGCAATTTCCTTTCTGCAATTCTTCTTTTAATATATTAGTGTTGTGCAGTTTCATACAATCTCATCAGAGATTCCACTGCACAGTTAAAAGTTAGGCAAGCATACTCACACCAATGAGTATTGAGTGTAAGAGATTCTACTGTCTATTGATTTTAGTTAGTCAAGTGAATCTCGTTAAGGTGATAAAAAACCATAGAACTCCTTATGCTAGGCTACTTCCTCACAGTAACAGAACATAGTAGGCTCGTCAAATTGGATCACATACTTAACACACCTATTTGTTAATCGCCAAATAACAGGAGACTGTCAAGCGTGATATGCTAAGTATTATATATGTCCACACGAACATGAGATAATCACCTCTATTTCTGAGATTGATCATGTACTCAATTATAATTAGAGGCATACTAGAAAAAAGACAAGAGAATAAGCAATTGCTACTGTATGTCATTCATTCAAGATTTAATCAGTGCAGAAAACCAACATTTCAGGTTTGTAGTTGGACACGATGAGGAGAAGAGAGGAGAAGAGAGGAAGAGGGAGGAGGGTTACCTGACCATGATGAGGTGGTGGACGGAGCGGAGACAACGGAGGGCGGAGACGGCAAGCTTGGGGGAGGCGGGGATAGACGGCGGGGAGGTCATGGGCCTCCTCTCCTGGTGGACGTGGGGCGGCTCCAAGGCTCCAAGTCTCCGGCGGCTCCGAGGCTCCGAATCTCCGGCGGTTTTCTATGGTTTCGAGGGAGGCGAGGGAGGCGGCGCTCGGGGGGGAGGCGGGGCTCGGGGCGGAGGCGGGGCTCGGGGGAGAGGCGGCGCTCGAGGGGGAGGAAGGGGAGAGGGAGGCGGCGGGGGCGCGTGGGCGGCTGCGGCGCAGTGGGTCGAGGCAGCAGCGGCGGCGCCGCGGTGGAGGGAGGGATGAGGGAGGGAGCGGCACGGTGGAGGGAGAGGGACGAAGTGTCTGGCGAGAGGGAGGGATGAAGTGTATGGATGGGGGAAGATTACTAATGGCGCACCCCCTGGTGGTGCGCCATTAGAATGTTTTTTTATAGCAATGGCGCACCAGCGGGACCGTGCGCCATAAGTATTCTTTTTTTAGATAGCAATGGCGCACCAGCCAGCCGTGCGCCATAAGTAAGATTTTTTATTATTATTTTGTTGCATCTAATAATTTTTTAGAAAATGAATATGAATATGAAACAGTAATAATTTTTTATAAAAAGTAATATTTTTTTTAAAATATCATCAGATTTGTTATTTGAAAATATTTATGAATATAAAAAATATATCATCAAATTTGTTATTTGAAAATATAATCAAATTTGTTTTTTGAAATATCATCAAATCTGTTTTTTTGGATTTTTAGTTGCATTCATTTGTGACGGTGGAGCAGGGGAGGGTGCGGGGGTTGTCAGCGGTGGTGGAGCGCGGGAGGGAGCGGGGGGTGCTCGGCGGCGAGGGGGATCTGGCAAGGGGGATCTGGCGAGGGGGGATAGCGATCGAGATGAAGGGGGATCGAGATCGAGTGTCCTCATGAATATTCAATATTTTTCATGAATTCAAAAGGTGCCCATGAAATTTAAAAATATTCATGATAGTACAAAAAGTGCCCATGAAATACAATCAAGAAATGAAGACTACAATTTAAATACAATTGATCTTAGCTAGCTAGCTATCTGTTCACAATCTTCTTGCCCTTCTTTTTCGCAAATGGAGTTCTTCTACGGAACAGACGTCCTTTAGGTAGGGTGGTCCTACTTCTTCTTGTGGTGTCTGCTGCTACTTTATCGTCGTCGTCATGTTCGATCTTCGGGTCGCCGTACTTGTCGAAGCCTTGCTCATTGGCTACTCCATCCATTCCGATGATCTTCCTTTTGCCTCTCCTCACGACAACACGACTGGGCTTTGACGGGTCGGTAAGGAAGAAGCATTGGTCCACTTGGGAAGCCAGTACCCATGGCTCATTTTTCGCGGTGACGTTTGCGCCCGCGGTCTTGGATTTGGCTTAGGGTATAACCATGGTGGTGAAATACCGGTCTTCTTTTAGGACACTATTGGCCCATTTGACACGAAACATAGGGACCTTCTCTCCAGCGTAGCTCCGCTCCCAGATCTCCTCGATCCTTCCGTAGTATCTGTCCTTGTTGTTACCGGTGTAGGATTCCATCGTTACCCCGGAGTTCTGATAACAATCGCTCTTCATGTCCTTGTCCTCGGTGTAGAATGTGTAGCCGTTGATATCGTACGCCTCATAGGTCATCAGGTTGTGCTCAGCGCCCTGTGACAAGGCGAATATGAGTTGTTCTTCCGCGGAAGAATCCTCATGTAAAGGGTACGACGGAAGCTTCTGCTTGAACCAACGCGTGAAACATGAGTTGTGCTCTTTGATTATATCTCCGTCCGTCCTCTGTTGGCCTCGGTCATTGTACGTCTTCTCAATAAAGATTTTGTGCTCTACCACCCAAGGATTGACCACGTCTATGTGTTGTAGCGCGACTAGGTTTGCTCTTTCAAAGTCGGCGATTCGACCCTCGAAGTCGACATGCATTTCACGGCGACCCTCACGGTGACCCCATCCAGCGAGCCTGCCGAGGTGCCTGTTGACGGGCAGACCAACGGGGTTCTCGATGCCTAGATAATTCGTGTAGTAGGAGATGCACTCTTCGGTCAGAAAGCCCCTGGCTATACTTCCCTCTGGACGTGACATGTTGCGAACGTATCCTTTGATGACACCATTCATCCTTTCGAACGGCATCATGCTGTGCAGGAACATCGGCCCGAGTTGGATGATATCCTCCACGATATGGACCAGCAGATGCACCATAACATCGAAGAATGCAGGCGAGAAGTACATCTCAAGGTCGCATAGTATCACCACGATCTCTTCCTGTAGCCTTCTGAGTTGCCTCACTCCAACCAACTTCCGAGAGATGACGTCGAAAAAGTTGCATAGGCCAAATAGCGTTTCACGGACATGCGCATCCATGATCCCACGGATTGCAACTGGAAGTAACTGTGTCATCAGCACGTGACAGTCGTGAGACTTCATCCCGCTGAACTTCTGCTTCGCTGGGTCTAGGAATCTGCTTATCTTCCCCGCGTAACCGTAAGGAAGTTTTAATCCTACGAGGCAGGTGAAAAACTGCTCGATATCCTCCTGACTTAGAGTGAAGCACGCGGGAAGGTAGTCATTTCCGGTCTTCTTGGCCTTTTTGCCTTTGCGACAACTTTTTGTGTCCTTCTTCGCCTCATCATCATCATCATCATCATCATCATCATTAGCGTAAAGCTCCTGCCTGATGCCCATTGATTTCAAGTCTGCCCTTGCTCTCGGCCCATCTTTGGTCCTCTCTGGCATGTTGAGCAGGGTACCAAGCAGACTCTCGCACACGTTCTTCGTGATATGCATGACATCAAGGCTGTGAGGCACACGATGGATCTTCCAGTACGGCAAGTCCCAGAAAACAGACCTCGTTTTCCATACCTTCAGCAGCGGCACTGGCGCCTTTCGCTTCTTTCCCGGCTCTGGCGCCTTTTGCTTCTTTCCCGGTAGTGGGCAATCTTTCCAATTTTTCAACAGCTCGTCTATTTCCTCGCCGCTCCTCGTACGCGGGCGTCTTCGGGGTTCGATTTCACCATCGAACAGATCCTTGCGTTTCCTCCATGGGTCATCGTCGCTAAGCCACCTTCGATGTCCCATGAACACGGTTTTCGAAGACCCGGGATCTCTATCTAGCTGGCGATATGTTGTGTCATCCATGCACCTAACGCATTCTGAAAATCCGTGGACCACCTGCCCCGCGAGATATCCGTAACTGAGATAGTCGTGCACCGTCGTGAGCAGTGTGGCTCTCATAGGGAAATGTTCTTTCTCTGCGGCGTCCCACATATTGGTTGGCGTTTTCCACAGCGTGTCTAGCTCCTCTTTCAGCAGCCCCAGATACAGATTGATGTCGTTCCCTGGTTGTTTCGGCCCTTCAATTAGCATACTCATGTGAATGTACTTCCTCTTCATGCACAACCAGGGGGAAGGTTGTACATCCACACAAACACAGGCCAGGTGCTATGTGTGCTTCTCTGGCTGCCAGACGGATTGACTCCATCGGTGCTCGTGCCCAACACGATGTTCCTTGGATCCTTCCCAAATTTTGGGTGTTCGAAGTTCAATGCTTGCCACTGGATCCCATCCTTAGGGTGACTCAGCATCTTGTCTTTTTTATTTATCTCCGGATCATTTGCATCATCTTCTCGCTTCTTCTCCTCCCTATCCGCGTGCCAACGCAAGAGCTTTGCTACCTTAGGGTCCGCGAAATACCGCTGCAGACAAGGAGTGATCGGAAAGTACCACACCACTTTTCGAGGAGCTTTCTTCCTCTTTTTGTATCGAGTGACGCCGCACACCGGACATATGGTAGACTCCGCGTGCTCGTCCCGATAAATGATGCAATTGTTCATGCACACATGGTATTTCACGTGCGGTAAATCCAGAGGACACACGATTTTCTTTGCCTCCTCAAAACTGGTAGGGCACTTGTTCCCCTTGGGAAGACGTTCGTGGCAGAATGACATGTTCCCGTCAAAGCATGCGTCGGTCATTTTGTGTTTTACCTTCATCTCCAGAGCCATGAGCGTTACTTTCAGGCGGGTATCCTTGGGCCTGCATCCTTCATACAACGGAGTAACCGCGTCTATCTCCAGTTGATCCAGCTTGGCTTTCTCTCGGCAGCAGCTCTTGCGTTATGCTTCTGCTTGAGAAGCAGCTCTTGAATATGAGGGTCCTACACCCAGCCCATCGATGGTCCATCGTCGTCTGCTCCGCCAGGATCTTCATCTTCATGATCATGCCCTTCGTCTGCTCCGACATCTTCCTCATCATCATGCCCGGCATCTTCTACATGATGACTGTGTACAGCATCACCGTCGTGATCATGTCCTGGAGATTCTTCGTCTTCTCTCCCGCCCGAGCCGCGGTGGTTGTCTTGCTACCCTTCCTCATTTCTTGCCCGGCCCCCATGGACGACTTCATAGTCATCTTCATCACCTTGCCACCGATAGCCATCCATGAAACCACGCAAGAGCAGGTGGTCCCGCACCTGCCCGGAATCCGGGTCCGCAATAAGGCTCTTCAGCTTGCATCTTCGACACGGACATCTTATCTCCGTCTCGTCCTTTTGAAGCATCTCGGCCTTCGCGGAGCTCAAAAACCTATTCACGATGCCTTCGGTCATCGTGCGGACCATGGTCGCCTGCGGGGTAGAGCAAAACGATATTCTAGAACCAAGAAAAAATTTGGCATGACTTTCCCTAAAAATAGGACCAAAAATAATGCATAGCGCCAAAATTCTCGCCGAAACGGAAATGAATCAACATTCCGGCAAAATATTGGCAACTATCACATTTCAAATATCGGTACCTGCAAACACAAACATATATGCAACACCACAAACATATGCAACACCACAAACATACATAGATCTAGTGGTGCACCGAGTGGCTGGTGCGCCATTACTAGTTAGAACTAGTAATGGCGCACTTTGCCTGGATGCGCCATTAGTATGTTTGGAAAAATGAAAAAAAATTGTTACTAGTGGTGCACCATGTGTCTGGTGTGCCATTAGTATATAGTAGTGGCGCACCACATGTCTGGTGCGCCATTAGTGTCAATTTCATGTATAGCCCTTTTCCTAGTAGTGTGAGGTGCCCCCTCCCCCGTATACAAAGGAGTGGAGGAGGGGGAAGGGGTCGGCCTCCTAGGCGCGCCCCAAGGGGAGTCCTACTCCCACCGGGAGTAGGACTCCAACCCTTCCAAGAGTAGGAGTAGGAGGTAAGGAAGGAGGAGAGATGGGGAAGGAAAAAGGGGGGCGCCGCCCCCCTTCCTTGTCCAATTCGAACTAGAGGGGGAGGGGGCGCGCGGCCTGCCCTGGCCGCCCCTCCTCTTCTCCACTAAGGACCAATAGGCCCATTACACTCCCCGGGGGGTTCCGGTAACCCCCCAGTACTCCGGTATTTGTCCGAACTTACCCGGAACCCTTCAGAAGTCCACACATAGTCATCCAATATATCGATCTTTATGTCTCGACAATTTCAGGACTCCTCATCACGTCCGTGATCATATCCGGGACTCTGAACTACCTTTGGTACATCAAAACACATAAACTCATCATACCGATCGTCACCGAACGTTAAGCGTGCAGACCCTATAGGTTCGAGAACTATATAGACATGACCGAGACACATCTCCGGTCAATAACCAATAGCGGCACCTGGATGCTCATATTGGCTCCTACATATTCTATGGAGATCTTTATCGGTCAAACCGCATAACAACATAAGTTGTTCCCTTTGTCATCGGTATGTTACTTGCCCGAGATTCAATCGTCGGTATCTGAATACCTAGTTCAAACTCGTTACCGGCAAGTCTCTTTACTTGTTCCGTAATACATCATCCCGCTACTAAATCATTAGTTGCATTGCTTGCAAGGCTTATAGTGATGTGCATTACCGAGAGGGCCCAGAGATACCTCTCCGACAATCGGAGTGACAAATCCTAATCTCGATCTATGCCAACTCAACAAGTACCATCGGAGACACCTGTAGAGCACCTTTATAATCACCCAGTTATGTTGTGACGTTTGGTAGCACACAAAGTGTTCCTCCGGTATTCGGGAGTTGCATAATCTCATAATCATAGGAACATGAATAAGTCATGAAGAAAGCAATAGCAATATACTAAACGATCAAATGCTAAGCTAACGGAATGGGTCAAGTCAATCACATCATTCTCTAATGATGTGATCCCGTTAATCAAATGACAACTCATGTCCATGGCTAGGAAACTTAACCATATTTGATTCAACGAGCTAGTCAAGTAGAGGCATACTAGTGACGCTCTGTTTGTCTGTGTATTCACACATGTACTAAGTTCCTGGTTAATACAATTCTAGCATGAATAATAAACATTTATCATGATATAAGGAAATATAAATAACAACTTTATTATTGCATATAGGGCATATTTCCTTTAGTCTCCCACTTGCACTAGAGTCAATAATCTAGTTCACGTCGCCATGTGATTTAACACCAATAGTTTACATCACTATGTGATTAACACCCATAGTTCACATCGCTATGTGACCAACACTCAAAGAGTTTACTAGAGTCAGTAATCTAGTTCACGTCGCCATGTGATTAACACTCGAAGAGTACTAAGGTGTGATCATGGTTTGCTTGTGAGAGAAGTTTAGTCAACAGGTCTGCCAAATTCAGATCTGTATGTATTTTGCAAATTTCTATGTCTACAATGCTCTGCACGGAGCTACTTTAGCTAATTGCTCCCACTTTCAATATGTATCCAGATTGAGACTTAGAGTCATCTGGATCAGTGTCAAAACTTGCATCGATGTAACCCTTTACGATGAACATTTTTGTCACCTCCATAATCGAGAAACATATACTTATTCCACTAAGGATAATTTTGACCGTTGTTCAGTGATCTACTCCTAGATCACTATTGTACTCCCTTGCCAAACTCAGTGTAGGGTATACAATAGATCTGGTACACAGCATGGCATACTTTATAGAACCTATGGCTGAGGCATAGGGAATGACTTTCATTCTCTTTCTATCTTCTGCCGTGGTCGGGCTTTGAGTCTTTCTCAATTTCACACCTTGAAATACAAGCAAGAACTCCTTCGTTGACTGTTCCATTTTGAACTACCTCAAAAGTTTGTCAAGGTATGTACTCATTGAAAAAACTAATCAAGCGTCTTGATCTATCTCTATAGATCTTGATGCTCAATATGTAAGCAGCTTCACTGAGGTCTTTCTTTGAAAAACTCCTTTCAAATACTCCTTTATGCTTTCCAGAAAAATTCTATATTATTTCTGATCAACAATATGTCATTCACATATACTTATCAGAAGGGCTGTAGTGCTCCCACTCACTTTCTTGTAAATACAGGCTTCACCACAAGTCTGTATAAAACTATATGCTTTGATCACACTATCAAAGTGTATATTCCAACTGTGAGAGGCTTGCACCAGTCCATAAATGGATCACTGGAGCTTGTACACTTTGTTAGCACTTTTAGAATCGACAAAACCTTCTGGTTGTATCATATACAACTCTTCTTTAATAGATCCACTAAGGAAGATAGTTTTGACATCTATTTGCCAGATTTCATAAAATGTGGCAATTGCTAACATGATTCGGATAGAATTTAAGCATTGCTACAAGTGAGAAAATCTAATCGTAGTCAAACACCTTGAACTTTGTCAAAAACCTTTTTCTACAAGTGTAGCTTTGTAGATAGTAACACTACTATCAGTGTTCGTCTTCCTCTTGGAAATCCATTTATTCTCAATGACTTGCCGATCACCGGGCAAGTCAACAAAGTCCATACTTTGTTCTCATATATGGATCCCATCTCAGATTTCATGGCCTCAAGACATTTCATGAAATCTGGGCTCATCATCGCTTCCTCATAGTTCATAGGTTCGTCATGTTCTCGTAACATGACTTCCAGAACCGGATTATAGTACCACTCTGGAGAGGATCTCACTCTGGTTGACCTACGAGGTTCGGTAGTAACTTGATCTGAAGTTACAAGATCATCATCATTAGCTTGCCCACTAATTGGTGTAGGAGTCACAGGAACAGATTTCTGTGATGAACTACTTTCCAATAAGGGAGCAGGTACAGTTACCTCATCAAGTTCTACTTTCCTCCCACTCACTTCTTTCGAGAGAAACTCCTTCTCTAGAAAGGATCCATTCTTAGCAACAAATGTCTTGCCTTCGGATCTGTGATAGAAGGTGTACCCAACTGTCTCCTTTGGGTATCCTATGAAGACACATTTCTCCGATTTGGGTTTGAGCTTATCAGGATGAAACTTTTTCACATAAGCATCGCAACTCCAAACTTAAAGAAATGACAACTTTGGTTTCTTGCCAAACCACAGTTCATATGGTGTCGTCTCAACGGATTTAGATGGTGCCCTATTTAACGTGGATGCAACTTTGTCTAATGAATAACCCCAAAACGATAGTGGTAAATCGATAAGAGACATCCTAGATTGCACCATATCAAATAAAGTACGGTTACAATGTTCGGACACACCATTACAATGGTGTTCCAGGTGGCGTGAGTTGCGAAACTATTCCGCATTGTTTCAAATGAATACCAAACTCGTAACTCAAATATTCTCCTCCACGATCAAATCATAGAAACTTTATTTTCTTGTTACGATGATTTTCTACTTCACTTTGAAATTATATGAACTTTTCAAATGTTTCGGACTTATGTTTCATCAAGTAGATATATCCAGATCTGCTCAAATCATCTGTGAAGGTCAGAAAATAACAATACCCGCCGCGAGCCTCAACACTCATCGGATCGCATACATTAGTATGTATTATTTCCAGTAAGTCAGTTGCTCGCTCCATTGTTTCGGATAACAGAGTCTTAGTCATCTTTCCCATAAGGCATGGTTCTCAAGCATCATGTTATTGATAATCAAGTGATTCCAAAATCCCATCAGCATGGAGTTTCTTCATGCGCTTTACACCAATATGACCTAAACGGCAGTGCCACAAATAAGTTGCACTACCATTATTAACTCTGCATCTTTTAGCTTCAATATTATGAATATGTGTATCACTACGATCGAGATCCAACAAACCATTTTCATTGGGTGTATGACCATGGAAGGTTTTATTCATGTAAACAGAACAACAATTACTCTCTAACTTAAATGAATAACTGTATTGCAATAAACATGATCAAATCATATTCATGCTCAACGCAAACACCAAATAACACTTATTTAGGTTCAACACTAATCCCGAAAGTATAGGGGGTGTGCGATCATGATCATATCAATCTTGGAACTACTTCCAACATACATCATCACCTCACACATAACTAGTTTTTGTTCATTCTGCAACTCCCGTTTCGAGTTACTACTCTTAGCAACTAAACCAGTATCAAATGATGAGGGGTTGCTATAAACACTAGTAAAGTACACATCAATAACATGTATATCCGATATACCTTTGTTCAGTTTGCCATCCTTCTTATCCGCCAAGTATCTAGGGCAGTTCCACTTTCAGTGATCATTTCCATTGAAGTAGAAGCACTCAGTTTCAGGCTTGGGTCTAGCTTTGGGCTTCTTCATGGGAGCAGCAACTTGCTTGTTGTTCTTTTTGAAGTTCCCCTTCTTCCCTTTGCCCTTTTCTTGAAACTAGTGGTCTTGTCAACCATCAACACTTGATGCTTTTCTTGATTTCTACCTTCGTCGATTTCAGCATCACGAAGAGCTTGGGAATCGTTTCCGTTATCCCTCACATATTATAGTTCATCACGAAGTTCTAGTAACTTGGTGATAGTGACTAGAGAACTCTGTCAATCACTATCTTATCTGGAATATTAACACGCACTTGATTCAAGTCCTCAGGCATTCTGAGCACATGCTCACTAGCTGAGCTATTCTCCTCCATCTTGTAGGCAAAGTACTTGTCAAAAGTCTCACACCTTTTGACATGGGCATGAGTCTGAAATACTAATTTCAACTCTTGGAACATCTCATATGATCTGTGGCATTTCAAAAACGTCTCTGAAGCCCCGATTCTAAGCCGTAAAGCATGGTGCACTAAACTATCAAGTAGTCATCATATCGAGCTTGCCAAACGTTCATAACGTCTGCATTTGCTCCTGCAATTAGTCTGTCACCTAGCGGTTGCATCAAGGACATAATTATTCTGTGCAGCAATGAGTATAATCCTCAGATCACGGATCCAATCAGCATCATTGCTACTAACATCTTTCAACTTAGTTTTCTCTAGGAACATATCAAAAATAAAACATGGGAGTTAAACGCGAGCTATTTCTCTACAACATAGATATGCTAATACCACCAGGACTAAGTTTGTTATAAATTAAAGTTCAATTAATCATATTACTTAAGAACTCCCACTTAGATAAGTGATCACGTGATCCATATCAATTAAACCATGTCCGATCATCACGTGAGATGGAGTAGTTTTCAATGGTGAACATCACTATGTTGATCATATCTTCTATATGATTCACGCTCGACCTTTCGGTCTCCAGTGTTCCGAGGCCTTTTCTGCATATGCTAGGATCATCAAGTTTAACCCGAGTATTCTGTGTGTGCAAAACTGGCTTGCACCCGTTGTATGTGAACATAGAGCTTATCACACCCGATCATCTCGTGGTGTCTCAGCACGAAGAACTATCGCAACGCTGCATACTCAGGGAGAACACTTGTACCTTGAAATTTAGTGAGAGATCATCTTATAATGCTACCGTCGAACTAAGCAAAATAAGATGCATAAAGGATAAACATCACATGCAATCGATATAAGTGATATGATATGGCCATCATCATCTTGTGCCTTTGATCTCCATCTCCAAAGCACTGTCATGATCACCATCATCACCGGCTTGACACCTTGATCTCCATCGAAGCGTCGTTTTCGTCACGCCAACTATTGCTATCACGACTATCACTACCGCTTAGTGATAAAGTAAACCAATCACATGGCGATTGAATTTCATACAATAAAGCGACAACCATATGGCTCCTGCCAGTTGCCGATAACTCTGTTACAAAACATGATCATATCATACAATAAAATTTAGCATCATGTCTTGACCATATCACATCACAACATGCCCTGCAAAAACAAGTTAGACGTCCTCTACTTTGTTGTTGCAAGTTCTACATGGCTGCTATGGGCTGAGCAAGAACCGTTCTTACCTAGGCATCAAAACCACAACGATATTTCATCAAGTATGTGTTGTTTTAACCTTCACAAGGACCGGGCGTAGCCACACTCGATTCAACTGAAGTTGGAGAAACTGACACCCGCCAGCCACCTTTGTGTGAAGCACGTCGCTAGAACCAGTCTCGCATAAGCGTACGCATAATGTCGGTCCGGGCCGCTTCATCCAACAATAACGCCGAATCAAAGTATGACATCCTTGTAAGCAGTATGACTTGTATCGCCCACAAATCACTTGTGTTGTACTCGTGCATATAACATCTACGCATAAACCTGGCTCGGATGCCACTGTTGGGGAACGCAGTAATTTCAAAAAAATTCCTACGCACACGCAAGATCATGGTGATGCATAGCAACGAGAGGGGAGAGTGTCGGCCATGTACCCTCGTAGACCGTAAGCGGAAGCGTTATGACAACGCGGTTGATGTAATCGTACGTCTTCATGATCCGACTGATCCAAGTGCCGAACACACGACACCTCCGAGTTCAGCACACATTCAGCTTGGTGACGTCCCACGAACTCACGATCCAGAAGAGCTTTGAGGGAGAGTTCCGTCAGCATGACGGCGTGATGACAGTGATGATGATGCTACCGATGCAGGGCTTCGCCTAAGCACCCCTCCTCTTCTCCACTAAGGCCCAATAGGCCCATTACACTCCCCGGAGGCCCATTACACTCCCCGGAGGCCCATTACACCCCCCGGTACTCCTGTATTTGTCCGAACTTACCCGGAACCCTTCTGAAGTCCAAACATAGTCATCCAATATATTGATCTTTATGTCTCGACCATTTCGAGACTCCTCGTTATGTCTGTGATCATATCCGATACTCCAAACAACCTTCGGTACATCAAAACACATAAACTCATAATACCGATCGTCACCGAATGTTAAGCGTGTGGACCCTACGGGTTCGAGAACTATGTAGACATGACCGAGACATGTCTCCGGTCAATAACCAATAGCGAAACCTGGATGCTCATATTGGCTCCTACATATTCTACAAAGATCTTTATCGGTCAAATCGCATAACAACATACGTTGTTCCCTTTGTCATTAGTATGTTATTTGCCCGAGATTCAATCGTCAGTATCTCAATACCTAATTCAATCTCTTTACCGACAAGTCTCTTTACTAGTTTCGTAATACATCATCCCGCTACTAACTCATTAGTTGCATTGCTTGCAAGGCTTATAGTGATGTGCATTACCGAGAGGGCCCAAAGATACCTCTCCGACAATCGGAGTGACAAATCCTAATCTCGATCTATGACAACTCAACAAGTACCATCGGAGACACCTGTAGAGCACCTTTGTAATCACTCAATTACCTTGTGACGTTTGGTAGCACACAAAGTGTTCCTCTGGTATTCGGGAGTTGCATAATCGCATAGTCATAGGAACATGTATAAGTCATGAAGAAAGTAATAGCAATATAGTAAACGATCAAGTGCTAAGCTACCGAAATGGAACAAGTCAATCACATCATTCTCTAATGATGTGATCCTGTTAATCAAATGACAAATCATGTCCATGGCTAGGAAACTTAACCATCTTTGATTCAGCGAGCTAGTCAAGTAGACGCATACTAGTGACACTCTGTTTGTCTATGTATTCACACATGTACTAAGTTCCTGGTTAATACAATTCTAGCATGAATAATAAAAATTATCATGATATAAGGAAATATAAATAACAAATTTATTATTGCCTCTAGGGCATATTTCCTTCGACTTGGTGGTATAAATTTAGCAACAATGTAAGCATACCATGGAGTGATGACCCACAAGTATAGGGGATCTATCATAGTCCTTTCGATAAGTAAGAGTGTCGAACCCAACTGTCACGCCCAAGATGCGACCCTATCCTAAAGGAACTCGAAGGTCTCACCAAGGATAGAAGCGCATCTTGAAGACACTTTTGCAAGGTGGATATCATTACATCAACATTACATAATAGTGGGGATACAACCAAGTCATACAATGTCACATGAATACAATAGTACATCATATACATAAGATCAACATCCGACTATGGATGAAACATAAACAGAAACTCAAACAATATCCACCCTGCTAGCCCAGGCTGCCGACCAGGAACCTAACCCAAGATCGACGAAGAAGAAGAAGAACTCCAAAACATCGCTCTCACGTCATGATCATCACGTAACCTGTACCTGCAACTGGTGTTGTAGTAATCTGTGAGCCACGAGGACTCAGCAATCCCATTACCATGGGTATCAAGACTAGCAAAGCTTAAAGGGGTAAGGAAGGGGGCAAAGTGGTGAGGTTGCAGCAGCGACTAAGCAATGTATGGTGGCTAACTTACGCAAATAGAGCGAGAAGAGAAGCAAAGCAAGCGGTCGCCAACTAGTAATGATCAAGAAGTGATCCTGAACTCCTACTTACGTTAAACATAACCCAGAAACCGTGTTCTCCTCTCGAACAACCCCGAAAAGAGACACTCACGGTTACGCACACGGTTGGTGTATTTTAGAAGAGTTTACTTCAAGTTTACTACAACCGGACATTAACAAATTCCCATCTGCCACATAACCGCGGGCACGGCTTTCGAAAGTTCAAACCCTGCAGGGGTGTCCAACTTAGCCCATGATAAGCTCTCGCGATCAACGAAGGATATTCCTTCTCTCGGGAAGACCCGATCAGTCAGTCTCGGAATCCCGTTTACAAGACATTTCGACAATGGTAAAACAAGTCCAGCAAAGCCGCCCGATTGTGCCGACAAATCCCGATAGGAGCTGCACATATCTCTTTCTCAGGGCACATCCGGATGAGACATCCTATGAGTAAAACCAATCCTCAAGTTTCCCCAAGGTGGCCCCGCAGTCTACTCGGTTTGGACCAGCACTTAGAGAAGCACTGGCCTGGGGGGGCTAAATAAAGATGACCCTGGGTTAATTACTCCCAAGGGAAAAGTAGGTGGTGGTGAGGCAAATGGTAAAACCAAGGTTGGGCCTTGCTGGAGGAGTCTTATTCAAAGCGAATTGTCAAGGGGTTCCCATAAATCACCCAACCGCGTTAGGGACGCAAAATCCGGGAACATAATACCGATATGACGGAAACTAGGGCGGTAAGAGTGGAACAAAACACCAGGCATAAGGCCGAGCCTTCCACCCTTAACCAAGTATATAGATGCATTAATAATATAAGAGATATTGTGATATTCCAACATAAACATAAACATAATCCAACATGGAGCAATCTTCATCTTCACCTGCAACTAGCAACGCTATAAGAGGGGCTGAGCAAAAGCGGTAACATGGCCAAACAACGATTTGCTAGGAAGGGTGACAAAGGTTAGAGGTTCATGGCAATTTGGGAGGCTTGATAAGCAAGTGATAGGTAACGCAGCATAGTGGTAGAACGAAGCAACTAGCATAGCAATGATAGTAATGAGATCCAAGGTGACGGTCATATTGCCTGAAATCCCGCAAGGAAGAAGAACGAGTCCATGAAGAAGATGAAGCCACGAAGACGAACCATGCGTAGACGAATGAATCCTCACGATCGCAACGTAACGAGAACTATCAAGAAGAAGCACACAACATGGTAAACGCACCACACATGAACAAGGCATAATGCTCAACCAAGTATGACGCATGACAATTCTACATGAAGCTACTCATGGCAAGAGATGATACATATAAGATCAACACATCAAAGCAAGTTTAAATGAGGCCGGAAACAACGTACAACACTTCCGGTAAGTCCTCATATGCAAATTTCGAAATTGGTCCAGATCTGAATAAAGCTTATGTTCAAGTTATTAAACAGCAAGTTAAGGTGCACCAACATAATGTACGCAAAATTCTAGTCAAGTTACATATAAAGTTCATTTAATTTGGAGCTACGGCCTAGAAGATATGAGCAAAACAAGATAAACATGGCATTGATGCAAAATGCATTCAAACATCAAGCAAACACATCAAAACAAGGATGCAACATGATAATATTAGACTACATGCAAAACTAAGCAAGTTTTATATAGAGCACACTCAAAACGGAGCAACGGTTCAACACATACATCCTATACAAGTTATAACAACAATCTGTCCAAAACAGCAAGTAGGCATATTGCAAACATCAAAACAACATGCTACAAGATATCAATATAAAAACAAAAGGAATGGACATGATGTATAGGCAAAGCATGACAAAACATGAACACTGAGCTAACTCCAGAAACTACTAGAACATGCTCTAAAGGACATGGCAAGATTGCAAATAATGACAGGTTCACAGACTTGGTGAAATTTACAGGACATGGCATAAATAACATCAGGTTGCAACATTTAGAGCTACCAAACAACATGTTAAAGCAAGCTATCATGTCAAACTAGAGCATGGCATGAATCTACTCAAAGCATTTAACAAAAGTCCCTTACTGACCATAAGCCAAAAGGGATCAGAGAATACAATTGCAAGCATGTGAACATAGCAAAAACATAAACAGATTCAGACTTAGCAAGAACTACAATTGCAAGCATGTGAAAAACTGGAGCAAGGCAAAACAGATAACAAGTAGGCATGTTTACGAGCTCGATGCACTCACTACGAGGCATTGCATGACAAACTAAGCATACACCCAGCAACTAGACATGGCATAGAAGCTATACTTAGCAAGAACTACAACATAGCATACAAGGGTCAACAAAACACAAGCTAGGCAAAATTGCTAAACATGTTAACAATCTGCCAGGAACATTTTATAGCAAAAGTAGAGCTCGATTGAGTCAAACTAAGTTGCTCCACAAATGCAAACAGAGGCATGGATGGATAGAGCACAACCATATCTACAAAACATCCTTACTGATCATCCTCAAAAGAGGCATGGATCTCACTGTATCAACATGAATACATGGCATAAAAATGACAGCAGGCAAAGACTTGGTGAAATTTTAAGTCTCTGAAATCAGCAACATCACGGAGCCTACTTTGCAAGCTTGAAACAATCAACACATGGCATATCATGAAGAATGGATTGCACCACAGCAAAGATGGCATGTTGTAACTCATAACACATGTAACTTCATGCTCAAAAGAAAATCACACAAAAAGATGCAAAAATGACAAATGAGCAATTTCTGATAACAGGCAGCAGTTAACATCATATAGCACTCTTGCATCAGTGATTAGGGCATCAAAATTAACTCTAATGAACATGGTACAATGTAGCAAAATGAAGAGCACATCCTGATGAACATTTCGATATATTATACATACAAAACGGAGCTACGGGCATAAAGTTATGACATGGCAAAGTGGTGCACAAAATGTCCGAAAACAGGGACTTGGTGGAATTTCAACCTCGGGAAAAATGGATGACGCGGTGCGGGATGGATGGATCCGGGAGCGGGGCCGTGCGTTTGGATGGGGAACCCGGTGGATCTGGTCCACCTGACTAGATCCGGACGGGGACGGGTCCGGGTCCGGCGACGGCGGCTCGCCGGAGGCCGGCGACGACGGGCGGGAGGCGAGGCGGCGGAGGGCGCGGGCCGCGGGGCGGGGTGGAGAGGAGGAGGCCGGCGGGGTCGCGGTGCTGGGGCGGAGCGGGCGGCCGGCGGCGAGGAGCTGCGGCGGCGCCGGCGAAGATCCGGCAGGCGCGGGCTCGCGCCGCGGCGGCGTCGGGCGGAGGAGACGGGCGCGGGCCCGCGGCGGGAGGAGACGGGCGACCGCGTGCGGCGACCGGGCCGTGGGGGCCGGCCTCGGGCCCGAGCGGGCCAGCGCGGTGGAGGGCGGCGTAGGCGACGTGGCAGGCGGAGATTGGCCGGAGGGCGGCGGCTGCACATGTCCGGCAGGGATGGACATGTCCGGCAGTGGGAGGTGGAAGAAGACTAGGGTTTGTACCGCGATTTTCAGGAGGGGAGCACATATTTATAGGTAGAAGGAGGTGGGAGTGTCCAACTGGAGTGTAGTTTTCGCCCACACGATCGTGATCGAACGGCCGAGAGTATGGAGGGGGTTTGGATGGGTTTTGGGCCACTTTGGAGGGGTGTTGGGCTGCACACAAAAGAGGCATTTGCGGCTACCCGGTTAACCGTTGGAGTATCAAACGAACTTCAAATGGCACGAAACTTGACAGGCGGTCTACCAGTGCTATACCAAGGCCGCTTGGCAAACCTCGGTCCATTCCGAGAAAGTTTAACACCCGCACATGAAAAGAGGCAAAAGGGGCGCCGGAGGACATAGGAGTGCCGGATTGCAAAACGGACAACGGGGAAAAATGCTCGGATGCATGAGACGAACACGTATGCAAGATGAGATGCACATGATGACATGATATGAAATGCAGATGATGACATGGCAAAGTGCAACACGCAAGCACATGATACGGCAATGATGGCGAATAACTGGCGGACACCTGGCGCATCGGATCCGGGGCATTACACCAACGAGGAGCAGAGGGAAATGACAAGCGGTTTTCAGTAAGGTATTCTCTGCAAGCACTGAAATTATCAGTAACGGATAGTTTTGTGATAAGGTAATTTGTAGCGGGCAACAAGTAATGAAAGTAAATAAGGTGCAACAAGATGGCCCAATCCTTTTTGTAGCAAAGGACAAGCCTGGACAAACTCTTCTATAGAGAAAAATGCTCCCGAGGACACATGGGAATTATCGTCAAGCTAGTTTTCATCACACTCATATGATTCGCGTTCGTTACTTTGATAATTTGGTATGTGGGTGGACCGGTGCTTGGGTACTGCCCTTTCTTGGACAAGTATCCCACTTATGATTAACCCCTCTTTCAAGCATCCGCAACTACAAAATAAGTATTAAGGTAAACCTAACTATAGCATGAAACATATGGATCCAAATCAGCCCCTTACGAAGCAACTCATAAACTAGGGTTTAAGCTTTTGTCACTCTAGCAACCCATCATCTACTTATTACTTCCCAATGCCTTTCTCTAGGCCCAAACAATGGTGAAGTGTCATGTAGTCGACGTTCACATAACACCACTAGAGGGAAGACAACATACATCTCATCAAAATATTGAACGAATACCAAATTCACATGACTACTTATAACAAGACTTCTCCCATGTCCTCAGGAACAAATGTAACTACTCACAAATCATATTCATGTTCAGAATCAGAGGGGTATTTATATGCATAAAGGATCTGAAGATATGATCTTCCACCAAATAAACCAATTAGCATCAACTACAAGGAGTAATCCACACTACTAGCAACCCACATGTACCAATCTGAGACTTTGGGACTAAGATTGAATACAAGAGACGAACTAGGGTTTTAAAGGAGATGGTGCTGGTGAAGATATTGATGGAGATTGACCCCCTCCCGATGAGAGGATCGTTGGTGATGACGATGGTGATAATTTCCCCCTCCCGGAGGGATGTTTCCCCGGCAGAACAGCTCTGTCGGAGCCCTAGATTGGTTCCGCCAAGGTTCCGCCTCCTGGCGGCGGAGTTTCTTCCCGAAAGCTTGCTTATGATTTTTTCCAGGGTAAAAGACTTCATATAGCAGAAGATGGGCACCGAAGGCCTGCCAGGAGCTCCACGAGGCAGGGGGCACGCCCTGCGCGCCCCCACCCTCGTGGATGATGGGTGGCCCCTCTCGTACTTTCTTCGCTCAGTATTTTTTATTAATTCCAAAAATAACTTCCGTGGAGTTTTCAGGACTTTTGGAGTTGTGCAGAATAGGTCTCTAATATTTGCTCCTTTTCCAGCCCAGAATTCCAGCTGCCGACATTCTCCCTCTTCATGCAAACCTTGTAAAATAAGAGAGAATATGCATAAGTATTGTGACATAACGTGTAATAATAGCCCATAATGCAATAAATATCGATTTAAAAGCATGATGCAAAATGGACGTATCAACTCCCCCAAGCTTAGACCTCGCTTGTCCTCAAGCGGAACCCGATAATGATAAATATGTCCACATGTTTAGAGATAGAGGTGTCGATAAAATAGAATACGGACATGAGGGCATCATGATCATTCTTATAACAACATGTATGGATATTGTCATATGATTTCTTATGCTCAAGTAATAATCTATTCACAATGTCAAGTATGAATCAGAAACTTTATTGAGAATTAACAAACTATGATCTCGGTCATTGAAGCAATTGCAATTTATCATAACATCGGAAAGAGTCAATATAAGAGCTTTTCAGCAAGTCCACATGCTCAACTATCATTTAGTCTTTCACAATTGCTAACACTCACGCAATACTTATGGGTATGGAGTTATAATTGGAAAGATAGGGGCTTATAGTGTTGCCTCCCAACCTTTTACCTCAAAAGTAATGTTAACCATAATAATTCTTGTTAACTTACAACCAATTGGATTACAATAGTTATTCTGATCACAGCGGCCCTAAAGAGCCGAACAGGTGTTCCCGAGATCCGAAGAGCATAGCCAGACCGGACCATAAGCACTTTTCCGAACGGCCTTATAACAAGCGCCGACCTTCTCCTTCTGCAGCCCCGCCGCCGTTCTCCTTCTGCAGCCCCGCCACCGTTCTCCTCCCGCGACCCGTCCCCAGCCTCCTCCTCTGACCCGTCGCCGGCCTCCTCCCGTGACCCGTCGCCGGCCTCCTTCAGCGACCCGCCACCGGCCTTCTCAAGAGGATCTGCTGCCGGCCTCCTCCCGCGACCCGCCGGCGGCCTCCTCCCGCGGCCCCGCCGCCATCCTCATCCTACCAAAGCCGGCCATGCGCACCGCCACTGGTGCTGCCGCAAAAACACGTCGCACCAGTCGCTACTGCTCAAGGTTGAGGATCGATTGGATCTTGCTAGAATTGGAGTTGCATGGACTACCTCGCACCCGTGCTGGCGCACCTTCATGGAGGCCTCGGGTGTCCCTGGTGACCACCTCTTCATTGCACGGCCACCGTGTCTCTCTCCGGCCAGAGCAGCTGCTGCTTCCTGCACTTGCCCATGCTCCGCCGCCTGCACACCTCGTCTTTAGTATTGGGTCTCCCTGGCGACCACCTGCCCATGGGAGATCCCATGCAGGTCACCGCACCATGCTCCTGCAGGTCGATTGCGCCGCCGCACGAAGTTCGCCGGCCAGAGGTGGTGCCGGATGCGTGGTCAGTGCGTCACCTCGGTCAACCTCCACCGCTGTCCCTCCATGCATCTCACCAATTCGGCTGCCCAGGGCCACCTGCGCGCTGCCGCTACGCCACACAATGTCGTGTGCCTCCTCCTCCCAGGCCAACTCCCTTTGGATCAGGGTCGGATCCTCGTGCGTGTGCAGCCATTCCAGCTGCATCGGGCAGTGCTCTCACTGCAACCGTACTTGGACAGCTAGTCTCTATTGAGATTCTTCCATTTGTGTGCTTCAACCCTGCAATTGATGCATCTCCTATGACTGGCTAGTCCCCTGATCCCCTGCTTCGTCGGAGATAATTTTCGTACAAATTTTGTGGAAGCTATGCACTATGGATCTGTACACAAACATTGCGCTGCCGCTCCTCAGTCTCCCAAATCTGCTTAATATTGTTTTGACTGAAACTGACGTATTGATGTTTGTTTGAACTGAACCTTTATGGTTTTTCCTGTTGATAACTACAGGAGTAGATGGATTGATGCCAGTGGCTGCCGCTAGACAACTCTCTTTTCTGCTAGTGCGTGCAACCCAGCTGCTTCTGCTTCCCTCTCTTCCTGTCACTCAATGTTGATGCCGGTCACTGCTAGCTGCTGTTGTCGGACATTGCTAGTTGTTGCTGTGCCGTGTGGCTGCTCGGCGCCACTGCCGTTTTATGGCTGCTATTGGTACGCTATGGCTGCAGTTCAATGTGACAAAAAGAGTCATTTCTGTTATAGATTAGCACTGCTGCTGTCCGTGGTTAAAGAAATGAGAAGAGAGAGAGAGTGAGAGAGAGAGAGAGAGAGAGAGAGAGAGAGAGAGAGAGAGAGAGAGAGAGTGGATAGGATATAGCGGTGGGCGGTGGATACAAACCATCAATTATAGTGAAAAGGTAATTCTTTCTCTGGCACTTGGTGCGTGTGTATTTCTCTGAATTGTCGTTAGTGTGTTCTCTCTACAAAGCATAAACTATGCTTGCTTGTTTCATGTCCTATTCAATTGGCAAAATGAAAAATAAAGGATCAGTTTTTTACACGCATTCTTGTCATGTGAGTTAACAAAAAAAAGAGCCTTTCGTCTAGTCCTAATTTGCATGTATGTTAAGTAGCGCTTACCCACATGTACTGCGACTGGGAAGTTCAACGACCAGAAAACTTTAGGTTCAGGTGTGAAACCACATAAAATTCAGAGAAGAAAAAATAGTATATAAAAGCCGGAAAGTTCAACCAGAGAAACACAGAAAGTTAAGAAAAACATTCAGTAGTTCATTTTTGAGAAGCGTGAAACTTAAAAAATATCAATAAAAAATCCATGTCCAAAAAAGAATAGAGATTTAAGAGGAAAAAATTCAAGAATATTGTGGGTATCTAGAAGTTTGTATACTATGTCCCAAGAATTTTGAAGAAAAAAAAACTGTAAGTGGAGTTTAAAAACAAGGGCGCAAAAAAATATGTTTAATTTTTTCCCTGATTTAGAAAAAAGAAACGTAGAAGTTCAAAATAAAATAATTGAGGAGTTCAATGTTTCTAGAAAATATCCTATCTTTTATAATAAAAATAGGTTTCTCATGTATCTAAAAAAACAAGAAGTTTCAAATTAAAAAAAATAGGTTGTCTCTGTTTCAAAAAGAACTACAAGTTCAAATGTAAATAAAGGAGTGATTCGACTTTTATTGCAAAATTAGGATTTCCGCCGATTGTAAATAATGACCCAAGAAGTTCATATTGAAAAAATAGAGCAGTACACTTGTTCTAAATGGATTTTCCACATTTCTAAAAATACCTAGAGGTTCAAATTTAAATAACGAAGAAGTTTAATATTTAATACAAACCCAAGAAGGTAAATTAAAAAAAATATGGAGAAGTTCATATTAAAAAGATGGAGAAGTTCGATGATTATAGAAAACTCAGATTTTCCTTGTTATTAAAGAATAGAAACAAGAAGTTCAATAATTAAATAACAAGAAGTTCAATTTTTAATAATAGAGCGCTTCAAAATTTCATAAAAAAGATTAATAAATAAAACCAGGAAGTCCATAGGAAAAAGATGGAGAAGTTTGATGATTACAGAAAACTCAGATTTTCCTCGTTATTAAAGAATCGAAACAAAATGTTCAAAAATTAAATAATAAGAAGTTCAACTTTTAATAATAGAGCGCTTCAAAATTTCGTAAAAAAAGATTAAGAAATTCAAATTAATATTCGAAAAAAACTCAGATATTTTCATGTAATGAGAGAAGTTTAAACTGATAACTGACAGAAGTTCACGTACTACACGGTGTGCATTCTGTATTAAAAAATAAAAAATGCAAAGACATAAGTTTTGTTATTATAAGTTCAAGTCTTTGACCGGATAAAGTTAAAAAAATATTGTGAGAGAGGTTTCTACAAAAAGAATATCATTTGTGTAACACTAACGAATGAATGAGAAAATTACAAACGAAAATACATCACAGAAGTTCAACGTGAAAACAACAGGAAGTTCACCAACTACGCTGAATGAATTACAGATGAAAAACTTTTAAAATCGTCGCGAGTATGAAAAAATGATCAACACGAGAAAGTTGTGTGTTTACAGCAGCTTTCCACTGGTATATCACTTGCTCAATTCTAGTGAATGGATGGAGAGCTACGAGTAAAAAAAGCACGTGAAAAACAGAGTGAAGTTCAAGTGAGCATGCCGAGAAATTCGTGTTCTTCACCCGGTGCATTTTTGAAAATTATGTTTCGCGATAAAGGCAGAACGAATAATCCCGCCGTTTTTGAAATTAGGTGAAAACGGCTAGGAATCAGCGAAAACCATCAACATGAAAAAGTTTCGCATTTTTCGTAGCTTTTCAACGGTATATTATTTGCCCCATTCCAATAAAATTCGTAAAAATTACGGTGAAAATACGTTTTTAGCCATTTTCAAAATTAACATAAAACCGTACTGAATTTGGAGAAATAATATATACCAAAAAGTTTCGCATTTTCTCAAGCTTTCCAACGCCATATCGTTGCTGCATTCGAACGTATGGTTAAAAAAATAGCTCGAAAATATGAACTCGATGGAACTGGTACGGTTTTCTAAATTACTTTTAAACCGTTCAAAATTAGAAAACTTTCAACAATAGGAAGTAGCGCATTTTCATGAGTTTTCCAATGCCATATCATTTGCCTTAATTAGATTAGCCGTTTCAAAATGCCATCGAAAATACTAACTCGGCTGTTCGGTTTGCGAAAGTTTACGATTTTCCATATTACTCTTTAACTATAAGAATTGGAGAAAACTTTCAAAATGTGGAAAGAGCGGTTTCACAGCAGTTTTCCAACGCCATATTATTTGCCTCATTCCGATAAATGGTTTAGGAATGCGATCGAAAATATCATTCATGTTTTTTGTATGAAGAAAAAATGGTTTTCAAAACTGCTCTTAAACTGCTTGCATTTTGTCAAAAAATTAACTTGGGTCATGATACTGGTGTCCATAGCTTTCCAACAGTATATCGCAAGCCCCATTTGGGAAATGTTGGCGGAAGTTCAATCTAGCACTGGGAGAAGTTCAGGTCGAACAACTCAGGCAGTAAAATTGCAAAAAATGCAATTTCATCACGACCCGAGAACAAAATCCGCCAACGAGCGAGATTCCTATTTAAAACTGGTATTTATTTGCTAAAAAATGTTTCTATATTACACTAACATCATATAGAACACGACTAACCAGAATAATTCGCGGGGGAAGCCACGGTTGCGAAGATAGCCTGAAGGTCGGGTTCGTATAGAGGGAAGTTCACGCGCGTTAGTCAGGCAGTTCAGGTTGTGATCAGAATATTATTTTGATCCCGTGATCAGAATAGTGTTTATGTATATATAGAGAGAGTAGCACTATTATGATCCCAGGATCAGAATACTTATTCTGATCACGATCAGCCCTATAAGGGCCCGCGGAGCCCCTCCCGAACTCCCGAACCCGTGGAGACAAAAAAGAAAAAGAAAATCCACCCATGCCTCCTCTGCCTCGATTTCTCTTGCGCCTCCCCTTCCCCTGCCCTGGGAACCAGCCGCCTCACCGCCACCAGTCCTAAATCCGGTCGCCGCACCGCTCACTCCCTGGGATCCGGCAGCTGCGCCGCCATCGTCCCCGGATCCGGCCGCTGCGCCACCCCCGTCCCCGAATCCAGCAACTGTGCCACCTCCGCCCCGGGATTCGATCCCATCACCGCCTGCCTCCACCACGCAATGGTTGTACCGCCGTTTCTCGGACACGGCCGCGCCGCCTGCCTTTGGTGCGCCGCCGTGCCTCCCCTGGCCTCGCCTAGCTCCTTCTCCCGGCGACGACCTCCTGCCATGTGCGCTCCCTACTTCGCCCCGGCCACGCGCGCCTTCCTGATTTCTCTATTCACAGCCGTGTCACCCCCGACCACCGACGACATGCCTAGCAGTGCACCGCCGTGGCCAACCACCAGCCTCCTCTCGACTCCCAACCGCTTCTCCCATTGCCATGTTGAACTTCTCGTGGAGGCTGCTTGGAACTTCTCCCTCGACTGAAGCACCATGTGAGACACTGTTGAGCTCTCTCGTTCTTCCTGCAAAACAAGGCCAGGTTTAGTTCTGGTGGCTTGATGCTGCATGCGCTCGGTACTACTTGAACTGCTTGCTGCATCTATGACACCTTCTCATCCTATAGTCCTCAATCAATGGACGAAACATGGCTATAATGTTCCTGCTATTCAAATTACTCTAAATTTTTATGGTCGACACTTCAAATTTTTGCATTTCCAGGTGGCATTCAAAAGATCAGCTCGGCGCCATGCGGGACACTTCAGAGTTGTCATGGTGACCATGCTGAAGTGAGGTCAAGGCGCTGGAGTCCGGCGGCACTGCTGCATGCTGTGTGTTCTTTCTTGCTGAGGTCGAGCAGTTGGAGTGCGGTGGTGTACATGCTCGTCACCCTCATAGAGTCCGGCTATGTTGTTGGCTTTCTCTTGTTGTTGTTTGTCTAACCGTGAGAGAGAGCATGTGTTTTCTCTTCTTGTATACTTACTACTCTAAATAAATGGTTCTCGTCAGTAGGTTGGTGTTGTACTAATAATGCACATAATTAACAGTCCGGCGGCACTGCTGCATTTTTCTGTGCACTACAGCCAAATCCGTTCTGAAGGCCAATCTACTGATGCTTGGTTTTGATTTTATTTTACAAACGAAGTTGCTAGCAGCAGTAGATCTTGGGATTTGGGAACACAAGGAAGAAGATGAAAAGAAAAATGGTGAGTTGGAGATTGCATATTTGTTGCTCAGAAGGATAAGATCCTTTTTGGTTTAACTAGAGAACTCCTAGTGGGGTAAAAAAGCAGCTTAATGGTTTTCTCTGTTTAATGGTCTGCTTCATAGACTAAATTGTTCATTGTTTCTTTTTGTATGAGCAGGAAACTTGATTTAAATGTGAGGTGTTTCGCTGACAGTAATTTTGCCAGTTCAATAATATATGTACAAGTTGACCTCCTAGCGATATAAAAAGCAAGTTTTTCCTCGTTATTAAAGAATGGAAACAAGAAGTTCAAAAATTAAATAATAAAGAAGTTCAACTTTTAATTATAGAGCGCTTCAAAATTTCGTAAAAAAAGATTAAGAAATAAAATCAGGAAGTCCATATTAAAAAGATGGAGAAGTTCGATGATTATAGAAAACTCAGATTTCCCTCGTTATTAAAGAATGGAAAACAAGAAGTTCAAAAATTAAAAAACAAGAAGTTCAACTTTAAAAAAAATAGAGTGCTTCAAAATTTCAGAAAAAATTAAGAAAAAAACAGGAAGTCCAAATTAAAAAGATGGAGAAGTTCGATGATCATAGAAACTTAGATTTCCCTCGTTATTAAAGAATGGAAAACAAGAAGTTCAAAAATTAAATAACAAGAAGTTCAACTATTAAAAATAGAGCGCTTCAAAATTCATAATTTTTTAAAGAAAAATCAGATTAAAAGTTCATAAAAATTCAAATATTTTCACGTAACAGAGAGAAGTTCAGGTTGATAACTGCTAGAAGTTAATGTACTACACGGTGTGCATTTGTGTATTAAAAAGGAATAAAAAAGCAAAAGCTAAAAGTTTGTTTATATAAGTTCAAGTTCTCCGTCGGAGAAAGTTAAAAAATATATCATGAGAGAGGTTTATACAAAAGAAATACCATTGGTGTAACACTTGACGAATGGATGAGAAAATTACAAATGAAAAATACGTCACACAAGTTCAACGTGAAAACAGCAGGAAGTTCACCTACTGCACTGAGTGAAATATCAGATGAAAAACTTTTAAAATCGTCGCGAGAATGAAAAAATGATCAACACGGGAAAGTTGTGTGTTTACGACAGCTTTCCATCGGTATATCACTTGCTTAATTCCGGTGAATGGATGGAGAGCTACGAGCAGTGGATAGAGAGCTACGAGCAAAAAAATCACGTGAAAAACAGAGTGAAGTTCAAGTACACGCGCTGAGAAATTCAGGTTCTTCACGTGGTGCATTTTCGAAGAATCTGTTTCGCGATAAAGGCAGAACGAATGATCTCGCCGTTTTCGAAATTACAGGAAAACGGCTAAGAATCAGAGAAAACCATCAACATGGAAAACTTTCCCATTTTCCGTAGCTTTTTAGCGGTATATTATTTGCCTCATTCCGATAAAGTTTGTACAAATTACGGGGAAAATATATTTTTATCCATTTTAGAAATGTACTTAAATCATAAATAATTGGGAGAAGCAATATATACAAAAAAGTTTCGCATTTGTCCAAGCTTTCCAACGCCATATCGCTTGTAGCATTCGGACTTCAGGTTAAAAAATTAGCTTGAAAATACGAACTCAGTGGAACTTGTATCATTTTCTAAATTACTTTTAAACTATTCCAAATTAGAAAAAATGTTTAACATGAAAAAGTAGCGCATTTTCATGAGCTTTCCAATGCCATATTATTTGCCTCAATTGGATTAGCCGTTTAGAAATGACATCGAAAATACGAACTCGGGTGTTCGGTTTGCGAAATTTTACGATTTTCTGAATTACTCTTTAACCGTAGGGAACTAGAGAAAACTTTCAACATGTGGAAGGAGCGGTTTTGCAGCAGCTTTCCAGCGCCATATTATTTGCCTCAATCCGATAAACGGTTTAGAAATGCGATCGAAAATACGATTCACGTTTTTTGTATGTAGAAAAAACGGTTTTCAAAACTGCTCTTAAACCGATTACATTTTGTAAAAAATTTAACTTGGGACATGATATTGGTGTCCATAGCTTTCCAACGGTATATCGCAAGCCCCATTTGGGCAATGTTGGCGGAAGTTCAACCTAGCACTGGGAGAAGTTCAGGTCGAACAACTCAGGCAGTAAAATAGCAAAATACGCAATTTCATCACGACCCGAGAGCAAAATCCGCCAACGAGCGAGATTCCTATTTAAAACCGGTATTTAGTTGGTAAAAAACGTTTCTAGATTACACTAACATCATATAGAACACGACTAACAAGAATAATTCGCGAGGGAAGCCACGGTTGCGAAGATAGCCCGAAGGTCGGGTTCGTACAGAGGGAAGTTTCAGGCGCGTTACTCAGGCAGTTCAGGTTGTGATCAAAATATTATTTTGATTCCGTGACCAGAATAGTGTTTATAATATATATATATATATACATATATATATATATATACATATATATATATATATACATATATATATATATATATACATATATATATATATATACATATATACATATATATATATATATATATATATATATATATATATATATGTATATATATATATATACCCCTAATGGTGCCATGTCATCAAGTTTGACTAAGCCAAATTGCCACTTGTTAGAAAACCAGAGTATAATTCAAATTTAAATTTCAAGTCACATAATTGTTTCTTCAAACGGTAAAATAAAAATGTTTCCTCGGTTGCAAAAATTCACTAGCTAATCGTCTTGAATGAACCAATATTATTTGAAATTTTAAAATGCCCCTAACCTATTTAAAACAGTGCCCAAAACAGCCTTCTAATCCATTTGCATTTATGCAAAATCCAATTGAATTCAAATTCTCACCAAACCTTTTTATGGCAGTACTAAATATTGCAAAGTATTTAATGTGGCTAGTGGCACAATTTTACAAAGGTCATTTGGTGCTCCAATTAAGTGCAAAACATAGGCAAAAGAATTGAAACAGAAAAAGGGAAAAGGAAAAGGCCTAGCCGCTACTGTGCCATTGGACCTAAGTGCTACAGTGCACGAAGGCCCAGTCCACACTGGTTTTCTTCAACCTGTAGTAGGGATGCATCTGGAGCACATCCACGGATGCCATGGCGCGCATCCACGGCCCCCTCGCCCTACTTAGCAGCGGCACCACTCCCCTGAACCCTAGCTTGACTCTCTTTCGCTCACCCACCCTCTCCCCGCTCTGATTCGAGATTGCCACAGCGCACCGGAGCTCGTCGTCATGGACCACCACATCCACCGGCCACCTCGAGCTACGCCACTGTGTCCAGGAGACTCGTCGGCTTCGTCTTCATCAGCCACGGGCACGGATTCGAGCAACACGGCGCGACATCGTCGGGATCGAGCCGATCCCCTCCTCTGCATCACCGGCGCGCCATCGCGTCTATCTACTCATCTCCGACCGTCCCCGGCACCCCCGAGCCTTCCCCGAGCATCACAGTGAGCTCTGCCTCGATCCCCTTTTCCTCTAGGCGTCGTTCCCGTTCTCTTGCCGCCCTTCCACGAGATCCGCTCCAGCCACCGCATCAACTCGTCGTAGTCGTCGTTCTGGTGTGCCTCAGCTCGCACCCACAGCATGGATCGATGCGGCGCCTCGCGCTGGTTTCGTAGGAGCTTGCGCCGCTCCGTTTGGCCGCCCGGAGCTCACTCCCGCGCCGTCTCTGTCGCCGGCGAGCACGCACTTGTGCGCCACGGCCGCGCCCCCGTGCTCCCCTTGGGGGTACGCCTGCACCACCGCAACTACTCCCGGTCGCCCTATGGGCACGCTCCCTCGCCTTCTACTGCTGCTGCCTCCTACTGCTACTACCGTTACCGCTCCGCTGCCACTGCTCCCCGCGCACCGCGCTTGCCCGCCGTTGCCTGCTGCTGCTACTAGTTGCGCTGCTACTGCTACTTTGTCGTTGGTGCTCCGCTTGCCTCGCTGCTGCTGCTGCTTTGCTGCTACTCCTACTAGGTGCCGCCTCTGCTGCTGATGGAGACGGCCGCTACTATCGCTGCTCTATTGCTATTGTAGCTGCTAGCGGTGGCACACAAGTGGCTGGCTTGCCCAAGCACACCATGTGTGCATGCCCAAGCATACCGATGGCCGGCTTGGGCCATGGCCGATGGGGCTAGCCCCTGTTTAGGCCAGTAGATGATAATTAGTGGTTACAATAGTCTATGTACAAATGACATGTGGGTCCCCTAGAGATTAAAATAAATAACAAAATTATTTTAGCTACTATCTGTGACTTCAGGGTCCCGCGGGCACTGTTCATTTTGACCGGTCAACTCTGACTGGGCTGCTGACTTTGACCCTGGCCCCACTCGTCAACCTTTGAGGCTACTGCCACGAGTACACTTTTGGGTGCCCGAAGCAGTTTGCCGAATTATATTTTGAATTAAAAGAATTCATGAAAATCATTAAATCTTTGATAATTAACAGAAAATAAATCGTAGCACCGATGAAAATGTTTTCTATGTGAAAGTTGCTTAGAAAAATCCAAAGAATCCGTATGCGCGGTACATTCATCTGTCACATGCCCCTAGCATGCTAACATGGAACATTCCCCCTCCGGTCATCTGTGTGACACAGGTCCGGAACCGGGAAAACATTCCTGGCTGATTTCCCCCCTTCACCTTTATTGTGTAGCCATACGTTAGGTCACACCCGACACATCATATTGCCATGTTATGCTTTGTGATGCTATGTTTGCTTTATATTTATTGTTTATTTCCCCTCTTCTCTCCGGTAGACCCCAAGACCGATGCTGCCCCTGTGATCGACTATGTCGACAACGACCCTTCTTCCTTTTCAGCAGAGCTTTCAGGCAAGCCCCCCTTTGATCATCCCGATATCGTCCATTCCATTCTCTCATGCTTGCATTAGATTTTGCTACTGTTATTGTTTGCTCCTATTATGATGCATAGCCTGCTTTTGTAACCTGCTTATTGTTACCTTGCCTGCTTATCCTAAACTGCTTAGTATAGGTTGGTTAGTGATCCATCAGTGACCCCCACCTTGTCCTTGTCGCCCCTGCTTCATCATCGGCGACTCGATCAACGGGATCGAAGACCAGAGCCCGACACCTCACATCACATCACGCCCCTTTTGTTGCTCGACTCTGCAGAGTTACTATCAAGTGCTGAGGGTGAGACCTCATCAGCACTTCTGATGTTAACCCTGTAGTGTAGCTATTCGGTCTTTCTCATCGAGGGTGATTCCGCCTTAACCACTTATGATACGACTCTGTCGTGCAACCTCTCAAGTGTGAACCTCGAGAGTGGATCCTATTACGTTCACCTTGATGATTACTTCGAGTGGAATACACTGAGGGTGGTTCCTCGGAGTTTCCCCTTGGTGTTTGGACACATGGATACTTGGGCTTTACCACTGCTACTTGGAAAGATGGGTCAGCATTGAGGGGTACCCGTGAGTGATCTAGAGATGGGTAGACCTGGAGGGTACCCGAGAGCTGAATACGAGGCGTGGCCGAGCATTCTTAGCCCTTGCCGCAAGTCCTCGAGACGGGGCGACGGGGTCACATCTTTCGTGAGTCTCTGCTCGTGACCGCACTACCAACACACTAACGGTATGGATATTTGATCCGAGGGAGCTCTGGCCTGATAGCACTAACCATCACGTGGGCATAGTATGGGCATTCTACATCGTATACATCAGCCGAAGCTTAATAGACGTCAACGACTGAGCGGCGCGCGCCGGGTTGGACTGGTAAGCACCTGCCTTTTGAAGGAGGTAGCTAGGTCTGCTCACCGGCCACGTTCACAACATGCAGGAGTTCTCGGGGCGATGGTCCATGACCCTTGGGGGCATAGGTTTAGTCCGGCATGCTGACCTCTCTATTAAGCCTAGGTCGGGTTGCGGCGTATTGTTTGGCTGAGGCCGGGCATGACCTAGGAAAGTGTGTCCGTCTGAAGTTAATCGAGCATGATGGGTAAGTTGGTGCACCCCTGCAGGGAAGAAAACATCTATCGATAGCCTGTCCTACAGTAACGGACACTTGGAGTTGTATCCCGACCGATACAACTAGAACTGGATACTTGAGATGAGAAATGGATAATATGGCTCTGGGATTGCTTTCTCGCAGGGACTCGAGAAAGGATATCTGGGCTCTAACACCCCGGTGTAATGATGCTACAGTAACCCCTGGGGTTAAGTTAATCTTTTTGCTAAACATGTGCCTGATCATTATTGTCTCATATTCTTTCAAATTCTAGTTGAATTCAAATTCAAATTCTGTGTGAAATTCAAAATGCTCAGACATGAAAACAAAAATGTTCATCATGTGCCAAATAATCCACAACTTATATTGGTGGTGAACCAACATTTTTGCAAAAGGTTTAAGTGGCCTAAGCTACTTAAAACGGTGACCTAAGCAATAAATTAAATGTCTTTTTAATTAATAAAATTGGCAATCTTTTCTAAAAGTCTGACCATATTTTTGTGACAGTGCAATATACTTCTTTGAAATTATTTGGGCCAATGGCATAATTTTTGCAAAGTCTTTATTGGCTAAAAAGAAAAAGAAAAGTTGCAAAATAAAGGAAAAGAAGAAGGGGTGCGAGAGCCCTGGACTCCCCTTGGGCCTCGGCGACCCACAGCCCCCTGCCCCCCTTGGCCCCCAACCAGCCCAGACGGCCCAACCTCCCCGGTCGCTCTCCCCTCCCCCTGTTCAACCGACCGAGGGCGCGCGCCCGCGCGTCGCCGCCAAACCGCCTCGCCGTCGACGAGGAGGATAAGGTCGTCCCCCCCTCGACGCCTCGGCCTACTCCCCACCTACCTCCACTCCCCTCTCTCGCCTCCCAGATCCACCCGCTCTTCCCCCCCACTCTGTCTCGCTCGCCCGCCTCTCCCGAGCGCGCTCGCCGCCGTTCTCCGTCGTCACCGCGGCCACAGCCACCACCTCGCTCTGCCATCTTGTCGTGGAGCTCCGTCGGGGTTGACTCCGTCGTCTGGTGCCCCCAGGTGGAGTTGGGAAGCATCGCTGACATTGCACGAGCTCGCACCCTTCCGCCCTATCGCCGGCGAGATCCCTCGATTCCGGCTTCCCCTGCGCTCCTAAACTACCAAGGGCCATCGGCGTGCCGCTCGGTGAGCTCCACCCCTTCCTCTCCCTGTCATTGCTCTCTTTCCGTGCCATAGCAAGCTCTGCGCGACGCGCCGCAATTGCCGCGCCCTGGCTCCGCTGTCGAGCTCGCGGCCTTCGCTGTAGGGCCCGTCCCAGTCCGCCGAGCTCACCAACGCATTCGTGGCTTCGAGTAGTCGTCTTAGGAGTTGTGCGTCGTCCTTTTTACAGCCGCTTTCGTCTCGCGCGAGCTCGCCATGCTTCGGGCCCCGCCACTCTTGTCGCCGGCGCCGTTTCCGGTAGCGCCATCTCCGGCCGGCCTCACCACGCGGCGCGGCGGGCTCTCCCTGTTGGAACGCGCCCTCCCGCGCCCGTGTTGGCCCCTGTAGGCGAATCCCGGCCGTCTCCGGCGTCGTGTCGCCGCGGGAGAGGTTGCCGGAGCCTTCTCCGGCACCCTGCCGACGTGGCCGGTCAGGGCCACCCCCCTGGGTCACTGCCAGCGGACCCCGCGGGCCCCTGTTGACTAAGTTGACTCAGCCAACTTTGCTTACTGGGCATCCCTTGTCAATGACAGGCGGGCCCCACTCGCTAATTAACCTTAGTGTAATTTAAAGTGGTTAATTAACCTATGCAGCCACTGACACCCGGGGCCCACCCCCTTAATTAGCTCTCTGTCTATGACATGTGGGTCCCACTGGACCCACAGGTCAGTTTGACCTGGTTAGCGACTCTGTTGACTGCTGACGTCATCACGTACGTCATGCTGACGTCATTTTATCCTTTCTGTTAAAATAAATAATTCCGGAAATTACTTTAACCTTTAAAATTGCATAGAAATTAAACCGTAACTCGGATGAAAATGTTTTCTATATGAAAGTTGCTCAGAAAAATCCAACGAATCCGATTACGCGGTCTGTTCATCTGTCACATGCCCCTAGCATGCTGAACATGGAACCGTCCCTCTCTTTCATCTGTCCGAAATCCGTCTACCGCTGGGAAATCATCCTCGGATGTTTCCCCCCTTCGTCTGCAACGTGTAGTACCGCGTTAGAGCATGCCTAGCACTACGTATCGTCATGTCATGCTTAGTGATACCTCTGTTTGCTATGTATTTACTATTTCTTCCCCCTATTCTCTACGGTAGACCCCGAGACCGATGCTGCCCCTATGATCGACTACGTCGACGACGACCCCTCCTTGCCAGAGCAACCAGGCAAGCCCCCCCTTTGATCATCCCGATATCTCCCATTCCTTTCTCTCATGCTTGCATTAGATTTCGCTACTGTTATTGTTTGCTCCTATTCTGATGCATAGCCTGCTTTTGTATCTGCTGTTGTGCCTTATCTGCTTATCCTAAACTGCTTAGTATAGGTTGGTTAGTGAGCCATCAGTGACCCCCACTTGTCCTTGTTGCCCCTGCTTCATCATCGACGACTCGATCTACGTGACCGAAGACCAGGCCCCGACACCGCACATCACTTCCCTTAGTTGCTCGACACTACTGGGTTACTATCGAGTACCGAGGGTGAACCTCTTCAGCCTTCTGACATTAACCCTGTAGTGTAGTCATTCGGTTGTGGTCATCGAGGGTGATTTCCTCCTTAACCACTTTCGATACGACTCTGTCGTGCAACCCTTCAAGTGTGAACCTCGGGGGTGATTCCTCTTACGTTCACCTTGATGATTACATCTAGTGGAATTCATCGGGGGTGATTCCTCGGGTTTTCCCCTTGATGTTTGGACACACGGATACTTGGACTTTACCACTGTTACTTGGAAAGACGGGTCGACCCTGAGGGGTACCCGCGCGAGCTTAATTGCGAGTGATGTGGAGTCGGGCGGACCTGGAAGGTGCCTGCGAGATAATTACGAGGCGTGGCCGAGCATTCCTGGCCCTTGCCGCAAGTCCTCGAGACGGGGCAATGGGGTCACATCTTTCGTGAGTCTCTGCTTGTTACCGCGCGTTCCTAATCCACTACGATTTGGATATTTGATCCGAGGGGCCTCTGGCCTTATAGCACTAACCATCACGTGGACATAGTATGGGCGTTCTGCGTCGTATACATTAGCCAAAGCTTAATAGACATCAGCGACTGAGCGGCGCATGCCGGGCTGGACTGCGTAAGTGCCTGCCTTGTTGAAGGAGGTAGCTAGGTCTGCTCACCGGCCGCCCACGCAACGTGTAGGAGTTCCCGGGGCGATGGCCCATGACCCCTGGGGGCATAGGTTTAGTCCGGCGTGTTGGCCTCTCTATTAAGCCTAGGTCGGGTTGCGACGTATTGGTTGGCCGAGGCCGGGCATGACCCAGGAAAGTGTGTCCGGCCGGAGTCAATCGAGCGTGGTGGGTAAGTTGGCGCACCCCTGTAGGGAAGAAAACATCTATCGATAGCCTGTCCGACGGTAACGGACACTTGGAGTTGTATCCCGATCGGTACAACTAGAACTGGATACTTGTGATGAGACTAGATGGTGATGAGTAGTGGATTGTGATGATAACTGGATAGTATGGCTCTGGGTTTGCTTTCTCGCAGGGAGTCGAGAAAGGATCTCCGGTCGAGGTTGATAACACTTCTAATACTTTACTTTATGCTACTCTACTCCCTCCGGTTGCTGCAAGATGGTGGTTTCCAGAAGATGCTAGTCTTTGATAGGACTAGGCCTTCTCTCTATTCTGGCATTTCTGCAGCCCAGTCCACATATACAGCCTTCCTTTGATAATGTTGCGATCAGCGCCAAGTTCTTCACGAACGACAACAAGAAGACGCTCGTACACGCATCGAGCGCCGAAGAGAAGCGCAGCGTCAATCAGACCGGCGCGCTGGGCCCACTGTCGACATGCATGCGCCAGGGGAACCAGGTGACCTGCCGTACGCGGTAGGCTGCCCTGCGTTTACTCGTGAGCTGCGGCAAGTCCAGTGGCCCAGCACGAAGAATTTCAAGCCAGACGTGCCAGAGAAGTACGACGGCAAATTGCATCCGTCGGAGTTCCTCAGCATCTACACCATCGCGGTGCAAGCTGCTGGGGGGTGGGACGACAAGATCCTTGCCAACTACTTCCCGCTGGTGCTCAAACCCAACGTCAGGCCCTGGCTCATGCACTTGCCGGACAACTCCATATCCTCCTGGGCGGACCTGTGCCATCAGTTTGTCGGCGCCTTTACAGGCGGCCACAAACCTCATGGCCAGGATAGTGATCTTCGTCTGCTCGCCCAGAAGGAAGGAGAGCCCTTGCGCAAGTACATCCATAGATTCAGCCAAGTACAACGCAACATCCCAGATGTCCACCCTGCCGCGGTTATCAGAGCGTTCCATCAGAACGTGCGTAACCGCAGGATGCGGGAGGAGATGGCGATGTGCAAGATAAGAGACGTCAGTGAGCTGTATGCCCTGGCCGACAAGTGTGCACGTGCTGAGGAAGGGAGGAGACTCCCCGGAGAGAATACAGGAGCAGAAGGATCTGACAGCGAGGATGCTGCCCC
The DNA here is from genome assembly GCA_032464435.1 of Aegilops umbellulata. NCBI lineage: Eukaryota > Viridiplantae > Streptophyta > Magnoliopsida > Poales > Poaceae > Aegilops > Aegilops umbellulata. The sequence goes on from CP136056.1 coordinate 85,979,549, forward strand.
GGCAAAGAAGAGCCGGCGGCGGAACAACAGAAAGAAGAAAGGCAAAGAGGTGCTAGATGTTGAGCAGTCCGGCAACGAAGGTGGCGCCAAGACAGCCAAGGCTGGTAACTCCGGCAAGGAGGTTGCCGCATGCACCAACTGCCAGGCTGTGGCGGCCGTCGACAAGCAGGACGGCACCAACAAACAATACTGCAGAGTATGAAGGTTTGCTTGCCGGTCTCAGGATTGCGGCAGACCTTGGTATCAAGAAGCTCATTGTCAGGGGTGACTCGCAGCTTGTCGTCCGCCAAGTGAACAAGAGTTATCAGAGTCCATTGATGGAAGCTTACGTTGATGAAGTGAGAAAGCTAGAAGAGCACTTTGTCGGCCTACAGATGGAACACGTTCCAAGATCTCAGAACGACATCGCCGATGGCCTGTCAAAGTGCGCAGCACTTAAGTTACCTGTGGAACCAGGGATCTTTGTGCTCAAGCTGACTCAACCGTCTGTTACGCCATCAACTAGACAGAGCAAGAAGAGGAAGTTGATTTCTGGTGACTATTTTCCGGCAGAGCTTCCCGAAGCCGCCGCCAAGAAGGTCCCCAGGATCAACGCCAAGAGTGCTGAGGAGCAGTCTGCTCCGGCAAACCCCAGGGTTTGTTCCGTCGAAGTAGACGCTCCCGACAAGTTTTGCTCCGGCAAGCTTGCCGGGGAACGTCAAGCTCTGGCTGAGCCGCAGGTTCTCGCCGTAGAAGCGGATGTTCCCGCAGCAGCAGATATGCCTTTAGTCCTTGTTGTCGAGCCGCAAGCTCCAGCATGGGCACAGCAGATTGTCCGTTTCCTTCAGACAGGAGAACTTCCCAAAGAGCAAGAAGAAGCGGAAAGAGTAGCCTGGCAGTCAAGTATGTACCAGTTTTTCGACAGCACACTGTATGGAAGAAGACTCAACGGTGTGAAATTGAAGTGTATTCACCGGGAAGACGGACATAAGCTGTTGGCAGAGATGCATGGAGGCATATGTGGTCACCACATTGGCGCAAGAGCACTTGCCGGCAAAGCTTTCCGGCAAGGTTTCTTCTGGCCGACAGCCCTCCAGGATGCAACTGCACAAGTAACCAAGTGTGAAGCGTGCCAGTTCCATTCCAAGCAGATACACCAGCCAGCTCAAGCTCTCCAGACGATCCCTTTATCCTAACCATTTTCGATCTGGGGGCTCGACATCCTCGGCCCCTTCCCCCGAGCAGTCGGGGGCTTTGAGTACTTGTACGTTGCGATCGACAAGTTCAGAAAGTGGCCGGAAGTGGAAGCCGTGAGGAAGGTGACAGCACAGTCAGCAGTCAAGTTCTTCAGGTCAATTGTTTGCCGCTTCGGGATCCCTAACAGGATCATCACCGACAATGACACGCAATTCACGAGCCGCACCTTCATGCAGTACGTCCAAGATCTTGGCGCCAAGGTCTGCTTCGCTTCTGTTGCTTACCCCAGAAGCAACGGTCAAGCGGAGAGGGCAAATGCTGAAGTGCTGCGTGGGCGCAAGACCAGGACTTTCGACAGGCTGCACAAGTGTGGAAGAAACTGGATCGAGGAGCTGCCGGTGGTTCTTTGGTCGATCAGGACGACACCAAATCGAGCCACTGGCCAGACACCTTTCGCTCTAGTCTATGGAGCAGAGGCAGTTCTCCCCACGGAACTCGTATACGGGTCACCTCGAGTGCTCGCTTATGATGAGCTTGAGAAAGAGCAGCTGCGAGAAGATGACGCGCTGCTCCTTGAGGAGGACCGTCTTCAGGCTGCTGTGCGAGCTGCTCGCTACCAGCAAGCTTTGCGCCGCTACCATAGCCGCAAAGTTAACGCCAGAAGTCTCGAGGAAGGCGACCTTGTTCTTCGGCGCGTTCAGTACGCCAAGAATTCCAACAAGTTGACGCCGAAGTGGGAAGGCCCTTACCGGATGAAACGAGTCACTAGGCCTGGCGCTGTCCGCCTTGAGACCGAAGATGGCATTCCGGTGAGCAACTCCTGGAATATTGAGCATCTTCGTAAGTTTTACCCGTAAGGCGTGGTTGTCGGACCCTGTTTCGGCAACCACCTTTTGTACAAGTCTTGCCGCTGTTGCATGTAATCCTTTGTACAAAGCCAGGCGCAGACCCTGTGCATAAATAAGGCTCATGTGCTCCACGCACCTTGTCGATTTCATGCTTTTTATTTTTTGCATGAGTTATCTGACACTTTGTGCAGCGCCAACCCCCGGTAAGCAATAATGAGCCATAAGGCTCCATATCTTTATTTTCTCTTCTTTCTTTTCTCAAGGAAAGGAAGGTTCCCCTCGCCAACAAGTTTGCCGGGGGGGAGGAGGAGATAATGGTGTGGACCAGGCGTCGCTCAAGAAAGTTCCGCCTTGCCGGGAAGCAAACAACAAAAAAGCTAAGTTGCTAAAGTTTGAGCAATCAGATTTTTAAATTTTTAAGTTATCTTCCTTGAATGACCATGCTTTGTATGGAAAACCTGTGCGTGGAGGAACCAGCTCATGGCTAGTTGCGCCCTTACTTTGTTTCGAGTTTGCTCAACAACTTAAGTGTGCTGCAACTAGAGTTGCGCCCTTATTTTGTTTCGAGTCCGCTCAACAACTTAAGTGAGCTGCTATAAGGTTTCTTGTCGGTAACGGCACCGCCGGCAGGCTGCTGACGTCCCACACTCAGCGCTGGCGGCAAGCGTGCTTGCGCCGACAAGTTTCCTAAAAGCGTAGGGTAAAAGCATACAAAGGAAGGAATCAAATAAAGGAAATAACATTGCAACCATGACCCAAAATAAAATTATATTACAAGATAGCTTGTCGCGGCTCTAATAGATTGTTTTCGTAACATGATCAACAGCGACAAGGAAAGAAGAAAATAGGCGGCCTAGTCCATGCGGTCGCCCTCAACCCTCTTGATCCCGCTCACCCTGCCCACAATGGGTGCGACAAGGGTCTTGAGCTCATCCAGATCGGCATCCGCCGGCAGGGACCTGAGGACGTTGGTGAGGATGAGGCCTGGGTTGCGGTAGGACACCTTCATCAACACCTTCTGAAGAGCTCCTGCGCAGATCTTGCGCGACTCGTCGGCCAGCTGCTTTGGGATCCTCTCCCGGAGCCGCTGGAGGGCCGTCGCCACGCCTTTGAAGAATAGAGTGAGCTTGGCGCTGGATGGGAGGCTCTCGTCGGAGGGATACGGAGAAAGATACGACGTGATCCAGGCCGCGCGTGCCCGTGCCCTGTTTTGGGCCTGGCCCAACAGCGCTCGGCACCGTGTATGGCCCAGGCCCGGGGGCTCCTGACGGTGTACTAGAGTAGGGGTACCCTAGTATCCCGAACTTGTGCACGGGCAGCTGCAGCGTCCCGCGGCAAGGCTTGCCAGGTGATCGCCAAGGACCTCCATGGTTCCTTTGGAGCCATTCAAGAACAAAGTGTTCAAGCCAAGGAGACAAGGCCCCGGCAAGAGGAGCTTGCCGGGAAGGCCACTCAAGACACAAGACCCCGACAAGAGGAGCTTGCCGGGAAGGCCAACCAAGGCATCTCAAGGAACTTGCCGCGACGCGCCACGCGTCCCGGTAAGGCCCAGCGAGCGACAAGCTTCCAGACGCGACAAGACAACGACCGTGGCAAGGCGTTTGCCGCGGCAAGCAACCACTCTGTACCCGCGCTCCAGCACACCCACCAACGTGTCGCTCTAGGACCCTTCCAGGCGTACGTGGCGGAAGGCTGTGCAGCCAGGGGTACACTGTGGCAAGCGGCGCTGACAAGATCACCATCGTGGCGAGCGGTGGCGTCCCTGGCGGTCCCTTTTCTGCACTATTTGGGCGACGTAGATAGGCATTTAGTGCCCTTGTCCCCTGCCGTCAGGGTTAGGTAGAATACACTGTGTAGGTAGCTGTACCAACCGCAGCACCTTTTCCATTTTTGCCCTTACCTACGTTGCCACCTGTCGGTGACCCCTTGAGCATATAAAAGGAGGCCCATGCGCAACGTAGAGGGGGGAGAGGAGAAACAGAAGAACGCTCGGTCTCGTTAGCTGCTTGAGTGTACTGTAGCACTCTACGCTCCCGAGCAAGAACACAATACAAACCACAGATGCAATAGTAGGGTTTTACGCATCCGTGCGGCCCGAAGCTGGGTAAACTGCTCGTGTGCCTCGCCTCGATCCGCTCTTCGTGCGACCTCCGCCCCCCGCCGAACCGAAAAGGGGCTCCGTCCCCATAGGTGCTCGTGGAGGCAGTTTCCCCGACATCCAGCTACATTCTCCCATCTGATGAACTACATATTCATGGATTACCTCGACAAGTTCGTCGTAGTCTATCTGGATGATATCCTGGTATATTCGAAGAATAAAGAAGAACATGCTGAACATCTTCATCTTGTTCTAGAAAAGCTTCGAGAGCATCAACTTTATGCCAAGTATTCCAAGTGCGAATTATGGCTTCCCGAAGTCACCTACCTTGGTCACGTCATCTCCAAGGATGGTATTGCCGTCAACCCAGAGCGAGTTCAGGCGATTCTTGACTGGACCCCTCCGAAGACTGTCAAGCAAGTTAGAAGCTTTCTCAGCCTAGCCATCTACTGTCGCCGCTTTGTCGAGAACTTCTCCAAGGTCGCCAAGCCACTAACCAATCTGCTACACAAAGGCGTTAAGTTTGATTGGAGAGACAAATGTCAGGAAAGTTTCCAGGCACTCAAGGACAAGCTGACTTCTGCCCCAGTGCTTGCTCCCCCTGATTCTCGCAAGGACTTCATCATCTATTGCGACGCTTCACGTCAAGGATTAGGCTGTGTCCTAATGCAAGAGCGCAGAGTGATTGCTTATGCCTCCCGTCAAGTGCGTCCTCATGAAGAGAACTACCCAGTTCATGACCTCGAGCTTGCTGCGGTTATCTTTGCACTGAAGCTATGGCGACAGTATCTTCTCGGTAATCGTTGTGAGATCTTCACCGATCATAAGAGTCTGAAGTACCTGTTTACTCAGCCAGATCTGAACCTCCGTCAGCAGCGGTGGATGGAAGCTATTGCTAACTACAACTGCGGTATATCTTATACCCCTGGCAAGGCTAATGTAATGGCCGATGCCCTGAGCCGTAAGTCTTATGGGAATAATCACCAGGTCTACAAAGCTCAACCCCGCCTTTATGAAGAGCTATGCAAACTGAACCTTCAACTAGTTCCACAGGGTTCTCTGAATAACCTTGTCTTGGAACCAACTCTTCTGAAAGCAATCAAGTCTGCTCAAGCCAAAGATGCTCATGTTGATCTGATGAAAAAGGATCTTGCATTAGAGAAATCCAAAGATTTCTCACTTGGTGAAGATGGAACCTTATATTTCAGAGATCGCATTGTAGTGCCCCGGTTCGAGCTTATGACAGAAAAGGTGATGAAAGAAGCGCATGACACCCCTCTCTCTATTCATCTGGGAAGTACCAAGATGTATCTAGACATCCGTCAGAAGTACTGGTGGTCTAATATGAAGCAGGACATTGCTTGATATATTGAAGAATGTGACGTTTGTCATCGCGTCAAAGCAGAACATCAGAAACCGGCTGGACTTCTGCAACCGTTTCCGATTCCTGAATGGAAGTGGGATAAGATCCAAATGGACTTCGTCACTGGCCTTCCCAAGTCTCAGAAAGGTAACGATGCTATCTTTGTCGTCATCGACCAATTCTCGAAGGTTGCTCACTTTCTGCCAGTCAAGGAGACTATCACTGCTAGTCAATTAGCAAACTTGTATATCTCGAGAATTGTGTCACTCCACGGCATTCCGAAGGAGATCAGTTCAGACCGCGGCAGTATTTTCACTTCTAAGTTCTGGGATAGTTTCCAAGAGGCAATGGGAACTCATATAACCTGGAGCACTGCTTATCATCCCCAATCCCAAGGCCAAGTCGAGCAAGTCAATCAAATTCTTGAAGACATGCTTCGGGCTTGTGTTATTTCTTTTGGCAAGAAGTGGGAAGAATCTCTCCCTTATGTGGAGTTCTCTTATAACAACAACTATCAAGACAGTTTGAAGATGGCACCCTTTGAAGTGCTATATGGACGTAAGTGCCGAACCCCTCTGAATTGGTCAGAAACTAGGGAACGAGCGCTCATTGGTCCAGACATTATTCATCAAGCTGAAGAGCAGGTTCGCATTGTCCGGGATAATCTCAAGGCGGCCCAGTCCCGCCAGAAGAGCAACTATGACCGGAAACACTGGGGTTCAACTTATCAACCTGGTGAACAAGCTTATCTACGTGTCACTCCTTTGAGAGGCACTCATTAGTTCGGAGTCAAGGGTAAGCTAGCTCCGCGCTGCATTGGTCCTTTTCGCATTCTCTCCCGTCGAGGACTGGTGGCTTATCAATTGGAGTTGCCACCTCAGTTCTCTCACGTTCATGACGTCTTCCACGTGTCACAACTTCGTCGTTGCTTCAAGGATCCGGAACGTGAAGTGGATCGGGAATTGATTGAAGTTCAAGATGATCTCACATACAAAGAGCACCCGATCCGCATTCTTGAGGAAGCAGAGCGTCGAACCCGCCAGAAGGTTATCAAGTTCCTCAAGGTGCAATGGTAGAATCATACTAAAGAGGAAGCCACTTGGGAACGCGAAGATAACCTCTGGGCTGAATACCCTGACATGTTCCCTTCTACCTCTTAATTCTCGGGACGAGAATTTCTTTCAGAGGAGGAGAGTTGTAACACCCAGATGTAATGATGCTACAGTAACCCCTGGGGTTAAGTTAATCTTTTTGCTAAACATGTGCGTGATCATTATTGTCTCATGTTCTTTCAAATTCCAGTTGAATTCAAATTCAACTTCTGTGTGAAATTCAAAATGCTCAGACATGAAAACAAAAATGTTCATCATGTGCCAAATAATCCACAACTTATATTGGTGGTGAACGAACATATTTGCAAAAGGTTTAAGTGGCCTAAGCTACTTAAAACGGTGACCTAAGCAATAAATTAAATGTCTTTTTAATTTATAAAATTGGCAATCTTTTCTAAAAGTCTCACCATATTTTTGTGGCAGTGCAATATACTTCTTTGAAATTATTTTGGCAATGGCATAATTTTTGAAAAGTCTTTATTGGATAAAAAGAAACAGAAAAGCTGCAAAAAGAGGAAAAGAAGAAGGGGTGGGAGAGCCCTGGCCTCCCCTTGGGCCTCGGCGACCCACAGCCCCCTGGCCCCCTTGGCCCCCAACCAGCCTAGCCGGCCCAACTTCCCCGGTCGCTCTTCCCTCCCCCTGTTCAACCGACCGAGGGCGCGCGCCCGCGCGTCGCCGCCGAACCGCCTCGCCGTCGACGAGGAGGATAAGGTCGTCCCCCCCTCGACGCCTCGGCCTCCTCCCCACCTACCTCCACTCACCTCTCTCGCCTCCCAGATCCACCCACTCTTCCCCCCCCACTCTGTCTCGCTCGCCCGCCTCTCCCGAGCGCGCTCGCCGCCGTTCTCCGTCGCCACCGCGGCCACAACCACCGCCTCGCTCTGCCATCTTGTCCTCAAGCTCCGCCGAGGTCAACTCCGTCGTCTAGTGCCCCCAGGTGGAGCTGGGAATCACCGCTGACATTGCACGAGCTTGCCCCCTTCCGCCCATGTCGCCGGCGAGATCCCTCGATTCCGGCTTCCCCTGCGCTCCTAAACTACCAAGGCCATCGGCGTGCCGCTCGGTGAGCTCCACCCCCTTCCTCTCCCTGTCCTTGCTCACTTTCCGCGCCGTAGCAAGCTCTGTGCAACACGCCACCATTGCCGCACCCTGGCTCCGCTGTCGAGCTCATGGCCTTCGCTGTAGGGCCCGTCCCAGTCCGCCGAGCTCACCAACGTGTTCGTGGCTTCGAGTAGTCGTCATAGGAGTTGTGCGTCGTCCTTTTTACCGCCGCTTTCGTCTCGCGCGAGCTCGCCATACTTCGGGCCCCGCCACTCTCGTCGTCGGTGCCGTTTCCGGCAGCTCCAGCTCCGGCCGGCCTCACCACGCGGCGCGGCGGGCTCTCCCCGTTCGAACGCGCCCGCCTGCACCCGTGTTGGCCCCATGTAGGCGAATCCCGGCCATCTCCGGCGTCGTGCTGCCGCGGGAGAGGTTGCCGGAGCCTTCTCCGGCGCCCTGCCGACGTGGCCGGTCAGGGCCACCCCCCTGGGTCACTGCCAGCGGACCCCGCGGGCCCCTGTTGACTAAGTCGACTCAATCAACTTTGCTGACTGGGCATCCCTTGTCTATGACAGGCGGGCCCCACTCGTTAATTAACCTTAGTGTAATTTAAAATGGTTAATTAACCTATGCAGCCACTGACACCCGGGGCCCACCCCCCTTAATTACCTATGTTTATATTAAAATGAACTCAATTAGCTCTCTGTCTATGACATGTGGGTCCCACTAGACCCACAGGTCAGTTTGACCTGGTCAGCGAGTCTGTTGACTGCTGACGTCATCACGTACGTCATGCTGACGTCATTTTATCCTTTCTGTTAAAATAAATAATTCAAGAAATTACTTTAATCTTTAAAATTGCATAGAAATTAAACCGTAACTCGGATGAAAATGTTTTCTATATGAGAGTTGCTCAGAAAAATCCAACGAATCCGATTACGCGGTCCGTTCATCTGTCACATGCCCCTAGCATGCTGAACATGGAACCGTCCCCTCTCTTTCATCTGTCCGAAATCCGTCTACCGCCGGGAAATCATCCTCGGATGTTTCCCCCCTTCGTCTGCAACGTGTAGTACCGCGTTAGAGCACGCCTAGCACTACGTATCGTCATGTCATGCTTAGTGATACCTCTGTTTGCTATGTATTTACTGTTTCTTCCCCCTCTTCTCTCCGGTAGATCCCGAGACCGATGCTGCCCCTGTGATCGACTACGTCGACGACGACCCCTCCTTGCCAGAGCAACCAGGCAAGCCGCCCCTTTGATCATCCTGATATCGCCGATTCCTTTCTCTCATGCTTGCATTAGATTTTGCTACTGTTATTGTTTGCTCCTATTCTGATGCATAGCCTGCTTTTGTATCTGTTGTTGTACCTTATCTGCTTATCCTAAAATGCTTAGTATAGGTTGGTTAGTGAGCCATCAGTGACCCCCACTTGTCCTTGTTGCCCCTGCTTCATCATTGACGACTCGATCTACGTGATCGAAGACCAGGTGCCGACACCGCACATCACTTCCCCTTAGTTGCTCGACACTACTGGTTACTATCGAGTACCGAGGGTGAACCTCTTCAGCACTTCTGATGTTAACCCTGTAGTGTAGTCATTCGGTCGTGGTCATCGAGGGTGATTTCCTCCTTAACCACTTTCGATACGACTCTGTCGTGCAACCCCTCAAGTGTGAACCTCGGGGGTGATTCCTCTTACGTTCACCTTGATGATTACATCTAGTGGAATTCATCGGGGGTGATTCCTCGGGTTTTCCCCTTGATGTTTGGACACACGGATACTTGGACTTTACCACTGTTACTTGGAAAGACGGGTCGACCCTGAGGGTTACCCGCGCGAGCTTAATTGTGAGTGATGTGGAGTCGGGCGGACCTAGAAAGTGCCCGCGAGATAATTACGAGGCATGGCCAGGCATTCCTAGCCCTTGCCGCAAGTCCTCGAGAAGGGGCAACGGGGTCACATCTTTCGTGAGTCTCTGCTTGTTACCGCGCGTTCCTAATCCACTACGGTTTGGATATTTGATCTGAGGGGCCTCTGGCCTGATAGCACTAACCATCACGTGGACATAGTATGGGCGTTCTGCGTCGTATATATCAGCCGAAGCTTAATAGACGTCAACGACTGAGCGGCGCGCGCCGGGTTGGACTGCGTAAGCGCGTGCCTTGTTGAAGGAGGTAGCTAGGTCTGCTCACCGGCCGCCCACGCAACATGCAGGAGTTCCCGGGGTGATGGCCCATCACCCCTGGGGGCATAGGTTTAGTCCGGCGTGCTGGCCTCTCTATTAAGCCTAGGTCGGGTTGTGACGTATTGTTTGGCCGAGGCCGGGCATGACCCAGGAAAGTTTGTCCGCCCGGAGTCAATCGAGCATGGTGGGTAAGTTCGTGCACCCCTGCAGGGAAGAAAACATCTATCGATAGCCTGTCCTACGGTAACGGACACTTGGAGTTGTATCCCGATCGATACAACTAGAACTGGATACTTGTGATGAGACTGGATGGTGATGAGTAATGGATTGTGATGATAACCGGATAGTATAGCTCTGGGATTGCTTTCTCGCAGGGAGTCGAGAAAGGATCTCCGGCTGAGGTTGATAACACTTCTACTACTTTACTTTATGCTACTCTACTCCCTCCAGTTGCTGCCAGATGGTGGTTTCCAGAAGATGCTAGTCTTCGATAGGACTAGGCCTTCTCTCTATTCTGGCATTTCTGCAGCCCAGTCCACATATACAACCTTCCTTTGATAATGTTGCATATGTAGTTTAGATCCTTGCTTGCGAGTACTTTGGATGAGTACTCACGGTTGCTTTGCTTCCCTGTTTCCCCCTTTCTTCTTTTTTCGGGTTGATGCAACCAGATGTCGGAGCCTAGGAGCCAGATGACACCGTTGATGCCTACTACTACGTGGAGACCGCTGACGACCAGGAGTAGTTAGGAGGCTCCCAGGCAGGAGGCCTTGCCTTTTCGATCGTTGCTACTTTTGTTCTAGCCTTCTTAAGGCAAACTTATCTAAACTATGTCTGTACTCAGATATTGTTGCTTCCGCTGACTCTTGTGTAATCGAGCTTATGTATTCGAGCCCTCGAGGCCCCTGGCTTGTAATATAAAGCATGTATTATTTTAATTTGTGTCTAGAGTTGTGTTGTGATATCTTCCCGTGAGTCCTTGATCTTGATCGTACACATTTGCGTGTATGATTAGTGTACGATTGAATCGAGGGCGTCACATGGCGAGGTTGATAACACTACGACTACTTTACTTTATGCTACTCTTATCTCTTCTGTTTCTACAAGATGGTGGTTTCGAGAAGATGCTAGTCTTCAATAGGACTAGCTTCTCCCCTCTATTCTGGCATTCTGCAGTTCAGTCCACAGATACAACCCATTTCAGTGATATTGATGCATATGTAGTGTAGATCCTTGCTTCCGAGTACTTTGAATGAGTACTCATGGTTGCTTTCCTTCCTCTTTTCCCCCTTTTTCTATTCTTCTTGAATGTCGCAACCAGATGATGGAGCCCAGGATCCAGACGACACCACCTACGACTACTATTGCCCTGAGGGTGCCTACTACTACGTGGAGACCACCGACGACCAGGAGTAGTTTGGAGGCTCCCAGGCAGGAGGCCTTGCCTTTTCGATCGTTGCTACTTTTGTGCTAGCCTTCTTAAGGCAAACTTGTTTAGCTCATGTTTGTACTTAGATATTGTTGCTTTCGCTGACTCTTGTGTATTCGAGCTTATGTATTCGAGCCCTCGAGGCCCATGGCTTGTAATATAAAGCTTGTATTATTTTATTTGTGTCTAGAGTTGTGTTGTGATATCTTCCCGTGAGTCCTTGATCTTGAACATACACATTTGCGTGTATGATTAGTGTACGATTGAATCGAGGGCGTCACAAGTTGGTATCAGAGCCGACTGCCTGTAGGTAGCCCCCTTTCCAACTCCTTGGCCGAAGTTGAGTCTAGTCGTCCAAAACTGTTTTACTAACTTGGCTGTGTGGCTTACGAGCCCACATCGCCATCGGGTGGTATTAGGATCTTTTATTCCTCGTCTTTACTCTACGATTCTGATCTCTCCTCTATTCGGGTTAAATGATTTTGCTAACTCTGACTCTAGGATCTCGTAACCACTTCTTCCCGGAGAGCCCCTTCACTACAGATGGTCGCTTGCTTCGCTAGAAGATTCTGCAGATACTCAATGTTTTCCGAGACCCTGTGCCCACTGCTTTGTGGTTCACGACCACCGATAAGTCCCCATGGATAACATCGTTGCCGTTTGTACCTTCATCCCCAGTTTCTCTTATTGTTAGAAGTTACCCCAAGTACTCTTCGTTGTTCCGAGAATCCTTTGTGCTTTTTGCTATGCAGCTTCTTTTTGCACTATGGATAATTCACTTAACCGGGGTTCGTTTGTCCCTAGTTGTTCTTATGCTTTCCAAAATACCTGAAAATGCTATCTGATCTTTCAAAATCCTCTGCAGCCTATTTCTCTTGATTCTCCTTGCCTGCTTGCATTAGGATTAATTCCATATGTCTAGCAATATTCTTTAAAATTCTTTGTGATTGTCATTCTGTTCCTATGGATTCAACGTGTGTGCAAAATACTCGCAATCATCAATTAATACTTGGAAATTTTCTTTCCAGCTCAGACATCCTTCCAGATATGAGCTGGTTCTTGCCCAATCCATTTTTGATCGGGTGCACCTCTAAGCCTATTCAACTTACTCATCTTTTGATCAGAGCCTCTGCTTCTGATCCTTCGTCTTGAAATCATAATTCCTTTGTACCCAAGCATCAAATCTTTCAGACGTTTCTATAAGCCGATGCCTTCGCATCCCCTTCTTCATCTGATTGATTACCGATAATCACATCAACTCTGTCGTAAATTGCCAGATCCATTGTTGGGTTGTTATCCATTGCTGGGTTGTTATCCGAAAGTGTCCTTCACATCCAAAATCGTATGAGTTTTTCCTTGATACATAATACCTTCGGTAAATTGTATCATCTGTGTCAGAGTAATGGGCCACGGGTAGGCTAACCCGAGGCCCAGAACCTTTCAAGACATCAGGGCAGGCTACGTCCCTCAGGAACCCCAGGACGGAGGGCCGCCTCTGGGAGTCGGCAGCGACGCTGCCGACTACCCACTCACGGCCGAGTCCCAGGGACGACTACAAGATGAGCCGACTCCTAACTGGCGGCTTCCAGAGAAGCCGGCTATGGGGAGTCGGCCCGCGACTCCAACCACCCTCTGCCTTCGTAAGAAGGGACGGGACAGGAAACGGCCGTAGTATGGCCCGCCCCCACCCCGATTACCAGGGGCAGGCATGGCCACAATGCGCCGTACAAATGGAGATCTCCGTCCGGCGCGACACTGTTGCCATGCCAGCCCTGACATCAGCTTCAGTGGCGGAGCCCTGTGCCCACGTCGGCCTGCCTGTACGGCCTCGAGACGGCGGGCCCCGCCGGTCAACGGGGGGACAGAAGACGGCGAGAGCGCCACAAGACGGACCCCGTGTGAGTCCGCCTCCAAGAGTCGGCCGGCCCCTCCCACGGGCCCCGCATGCCATTAACCAGACAAGACGGGGAGTGGCAACAGTGATCGCCCGTCAGGCGGCGGCACTGTTGCCATGACCCCATGACCAAGCCAGCGTCATTAGAAGCACGGCTACAGTAATCCGCAGCCGGCGAGACCCGCCCGCGGCGGACAAGGCCTGTCGGCTCCGTACCGGGCCAGTCGGCGGGCCCTAGTAGTCGGCGGAGAAGACGGCGGCCTGAGAGATAGACGGCTGGGACCCACGCCCAGCCGAATTACCAGTGTACCCCCGGGGGGTAGGCTTATATAAACCCCCCGAGGCACCCATGCAAAGGGTTCGATTCCATTAGCACTAGACCAGAAAATATAGGAAGGAGGGAGCTAGCCTTGCCTTCTCCTACCTCCAGGAAATAGCTCAAGGAGCAACCTTGTACCCACTTTTCCATAGTGATCATGCGGAAACCCCGCAGAGCAGCAGTAGGGGTGTTATCTCCTCGGAGAGCCCTGAAGCTGGGTAAGATTCGCCGGTGTGCATGTCTACGCCTCATCCCGCTTCCAGGCACCGGCGATGTTTTACTCGCCCCCACCATGATAAGCCATCCTTTGGCATATGTCGCACCCAACCCCCGACATTTGGCACCCACCATGGGGCGAGGTGCACCGTCGTCTGGAGACCTGCTCTGGACGGGAACCCTCTTCCTCCCTGGCGAGCGCAGCCAGCCCGGCACGCCAGATGGAGTTTGCGCCAACGCGCTGCACGGCGCTGAGATTGCCTGCGCAGCCAGCTGCCTCGCCGAACTTGTCGGCGAGGTTCGCCTCTCCAACGAGCCTACATCCGACGCAGGCACGGGCAGCCCCGAGAGCCTCCTCGCGGGCCTCCTCGATCAACTCCACGTCGCCGGCGAGCCTGCCGTGGACCTGGAGTCCGTAGGCTCCACCGACCCGATGCTGGTCGACTCCGACACTGCGTCGCTCGACGCATTTCCCACCAACGTGGTGGTTTACGATGAACCGCTCCCTCGTGCGGAGAGCGGCGGGAGCACCGTCATAGAGGTGCTCATCATCGATCATGGCGAGCATTCCAGCGGAGGAGCTCATGACCCGCTCGACGCGGCGCTACAAGACCTAACCGCGCCCATTCCAGAAGACGCTGACGCCGAGACGCTGGAGGAACGCCGCCTTCAGCTCGTCGTGGGCGCGAAGAAGCTGGCAAGCATGACACGCTTGTCAGAGGCCTACCAGCGAGAGATGGATCGCGCTGTGGGCGGCTCGCCGGCCCCGACGGGGCCTAGCCGCCTGGGCGCGGTGCGGCAACGCGGCGTGGACATCGCCAACCTGTTCGGGGCCAATTGCCCCGTGTACACCACGCCCGCGGAGAACATCCGTGCCGCCCAGGTGGCGGCGGACGAGCTGGACAACTTCGAGGGTGAAGAGCGCCGCCTGATGACGGAGCGAGTCCAGCGACTCCTCGATGCGGCTGCCGCACAGAACGAAGCCGGCTGCTGCACAGAGGCGCCGCAACGGCAAAACGACGACCTGCCTCCCCGCCGGGATCAAGGCGCGACGTTCCGGACACCGACTGGTGGTGTCCGCGGAAGAAAGGACAAGGATCCGGCTGTCAGCCACAGTCGGACTTGCATCACCATCGAGCGCGACCAAGACGGCCGCCCAAGAGCAGTGGAATGACGGGACGACTGTCCGCCTCCTCCACCTCGCAAGGAAAGGCGAGTCTCCCCGCCGCCTATTGACCATCCGACTCTTGGCGACCGCCTTGGCCGCCGAGAGGGAGTCGGAGAAAATGACGCCCGCCACCGGATCGACCGACTTCACCGATCCCTGGCGCTGGAAGAAGAAGACGAGTTGGGCCCGCCCTGTTTCGGACCCCGCATCCGAGATGAGCCCGTTCCCAAAGGGTTCACGCTCCCCCGAGATACGCCCAAATACACCGGCTCCGTGAAGCCGGAAGATTGGCTGGTTGACTACTCAACGCCCGTCAACATAGCGAACGGCAACAAGCGCGTTGCCGTGAAATATGTTCCGCTCATGCTCCAGGGCACGGCCCGGACATGGTTGAACAACCTGAAGCCCCGTAGCATCAACAGCTGGGTCGACTTCACCGAAGCCTTCATCCGCAATTTCACGAGCACGTACAAGCGACCTCCCAAGCCTCGTCAGCTCTCCTTGTGCGTGCAGGGCCCCAACGAGTCAACTCACGACTACCTCACGCGTTGGGCCGAGCTTCGGAACTCCTGCGAGGGCGTGCACAAGGTGCAGGCTATTGAGTACTTCACCACCGGGTGCAGAGAAGGCACCCTCCTCAAGCACAAGCTCCTCTGCGACGAGCCAGAAACCCTTGACGAGCTGCTGATCATAGCAGACAAGTATGCCACAGCCTACTCCATGAAGGCGGAGATTCAAGTTAGTGCGACTGGCAAAGTGGCCCCTCAGGCTCCCAGAACTCCGGCTAGAGACGCCAGCCGGCGACAACAGCAGAATGACCACAAGCACAAGGCCCCACAGCCGGCTTCCAGCAGTCGGCAGGTTGCGGCGGTCGAAGACCAGCAGCCGGAGGGGCAGCCTCCGCCTAAGTGACAGAAAGGCGGCACGTCCAACTGGTTGCCGGCCGTCTCTTACGAGCAGACTCTAGATGGTCCTTGCAAGTTCCACAGCGGCGCGAATCCGTCAAACCACACCACCCGGAAGTGCCACTGGCTCACCAGGATCGCCAAGGGAGACGGCCTCCTGCCTCCCCCGCCTGCTGGGCCGCCGCCTCCACCTCCACCCCAGCAGCCGGATGTCAGGCCAGTCGGCGCAGTACAAGATGAGTACCTAGAAGAGCATGGAGCCTACATGGTGTTCACCAGTGTGGCTGACGCTCAACGCAGCAAGCGGCTGCAGCAGCAAGAGGTGAATGCAGTGGCATCAGATACTCCAGAGTTTATGCACTGGTCCGAGAAGCCTATTAGTTTGAGCAGAGCTGATCACCCAGAAGTGATGCCGAATCCGGGCTCCTACGCCCTGGTCTTGGGTGCCACCTTTGCCACATATAAAAGAGCCGCTCGTTTCTCGCGAGTTCTGATAGACGGAGGCAGCAGCATCAACATCCTGTACAAGGACACAATGGAGAAGTTAGGAATCAAGCAAAGACAGCTTCAGAACAGCCGGACTGTGTTCCACGGCATTGTCCCCGGCCTTTCCTGCTCACCAATCGGCAAGATTCTGATAGATGTCCTCTTCGGAGACAAGGATCATTTTCGCCAAGAGTCAGTCTGGTTTGAAGTGGTGGACCTTGAGAGCCCGTACCATGCGTTGCTTGGCCGACCTGCTTTGGCCAAATTCATGGTGGTGCCCCACTACGCCTACCTCAAGATGAAGATGCCGAGTTCCAAGGGAATTCTGACCATAGCCGGCGACTACAGAAAGTCGTCCGCATGTGCGGCTGAAAGCAGTCGGCTAGTCGAGTCCTTGGTGATCGCGGCCGAGAAGCGGATCCTTGATCGGGTTTGGCGATGGCAAACAAGCGGCCGGAGATGTCGCCTAACCCCAAGGAGTCGGAAGCTGAAGGTTCGTTCAAGCCGGCCAAAGAGACAAAGAAGATACCCTTGGACCCGGAGCACCCAGAGAGGTATGCTGTCATAGGTGCAAACCTTGACAGCAAATAGGAACGCGAGCTCGTTGATTTCCTCCGTGAGAATCAGGACATCTTCGCATGGTCCCCCAAAGACATGCCAGGTGTACCGATGGAATTCGCCGAGCACAAGTTACATGTCCGATCTGATGTGAAGCCAGTCAGGCAGCCCTTGCGCCGCCTGTCAGAAGAGAAGAGAAGAGTTGTTGGAGAAGAGATAGCCTGACTCCTTGCACCCGGCTTTATTATGGAAGTGTTTTCCCAGAATGGCTAGCAAACCTGGTCCTGGTGCTGAAGCAGAACAAGCAGTGGCGGATGTGTATCGACTACACAAGACTCAACAAAGCATGCCCGAAGGACCCATTTGCTCTGCCAAGGATTGATGAGGTGATAGACTCCACAACCGGATGCGAGCTGTTGAGCTTCTTATATGCATATTCAGGATATCACCAGATCAAGCTGAACCCGGCAGACAGACTGAAGACCGCCTTCATCACGCCGTTTGGAGCCTTCTGCTACCTAACCATGACGTTCGGCTTGAGGAATGTCGGCGCCACCTTTCAGCGTTGCATGCAGAAATGCCTCCTCAAGCAACTCGGCAGAAACGCCCACGTCTACGTGGATGATGTGGTGGTGAAGACGGAAAAGCGCGGAACACTACTGGAAGACCTCAAGGAGACCTTTGAGAACCTGCGCCGATTCCAGATCAAGCTCAACCCTGAGAAGTGCGTCTTTGGAGTACCAACCGGCCAACTCCTTGGCTTCCTGGTCTCTGAAGGCGGCATAGAGTGCAACCCTATGAAGATCAAAGCCATCAAGAGGATGGAGGTACGCAACCGACTGCTGGATGTGCAAAAGTTCACTGGCTTCTTGGCATCCTTCAGCCGATTCATCAGTCGGCTGGGCGAGAAGGCTCTCCACCTGTACCAGCTCATGAAGAAGACCACTTTTTTTGAGTGGAACCACAAGGCGGACAAAGCTTTTCTCCAGCTGAAGAAGATGTTGGCTACTCCCCCTGTGCAGGCGGCTCCGACTCCTAAAGAGCCCATGCTCCTGTACATCGCCGCCACCAGCCGGTAGTCAGCACAGTCATCGTAGTTGAACGCAAGGAGGAAGGCAAGGCACTACCTGTCCAGAGACTGGTATATTACCTAAGTGAAGTACTGTCAACCTCCAAGCAGAACTACCCCCACTACCAGAAGATGTGCTATGGCATACACTTTGCCGCCAAGAAGCTGAAGCCTTACTTTCAAGAGCATCCAATCACTGTGGTTTGCACAGCCCCACTAGCCAAGATCATCGGAAGCCGAGATGCCTCTGGCCGAGTGGCCAAATGGGCCATAGAGCGCCCCCCTACACAATCTACTACCAGCCCCGCACCGCCATCAAGTCGCAAGCGCTGGCCGACTTCCTTGTCGACTGGGCCGAGACCCAGTACCTGCCACCAGTGCCCGACTCCACCCATTGGCGGATGCATTTTGGTGGCTCCAAGATGCGCACCGGCTTAGGAGCCGGCGTTGTCCTCACTTCTCCCAAAGGCGACAAGCTCAAGTACGCACTGCAGATCCATTTCGCCGCCTCCAACAACATCGCCGAATACGAGGCGCTCATTCACGGGCTCCGGCTTGCCAAAGAACTTGGCATTCGCCGGATCCTGTGCTATGGCGACTCCGACTTGGTGGTCCAGCAGTCATTTGGCGACTGGGACGCCAAGGATGCAAACATGGCAAGCTACCGCTTCCTCGTGCAGCAACTCAGTGGATATTTCGACGGGTGCGAGTTCCTTCACGTGCCAAGAAATGACAACAACCAAGCAGACACCCTGGCGAGAATCGGCTCCACCCACCAAGCAATACCATCCGGCGTCGCCCTTCAGCGCCTCCTCAAGCCGTCTGTTAAGCCTTCACCGGAGTCAGACTCCATCTTTGTGCCGGATCCCCCCGAAGAAGTCGGATCCGACTCAAGAGCCCCAGCAGATGACACAAGAACTCTTGCAGATGGCTCCAAGAACGCCGCAGTCGAAGCCGGCCCGGGGACTTCAGAACCCGGCCCGGGGACTGCGGCGACCAGACCGAAGACTCCAGAGCTCGGCCCGAGGACTGCATCAGTCGGCCCGGGGACTTCATCAATCCGGCAAGCGGCCGCGGACTCCAGCCCGCCGCCTCCCAGCCTAGCCGCCCTCGTCCAAGTCACAGTTCTGGCAGTCAAAGAAATAGCAGCACCCTCATGGGAACAACCCATCCTCAAGTTCCTAGTGAGCAAAGAGCTGCCAACCGATGAAATCTTGGCTCGGCAAGTACAACGCCGAGTGGCAGCCTACACCATAGTCAACAGAGAGCTGGTCAGGCGCAGCATCACTGGTGTCTACCAATGTTGCGTCGAGCCACAGCAAGGCCAAGCAATTCTTAGAGACATCCATCAAGGCGAGTGCGGCCACCATGCGGCCTCAAGAGCACTCGTCGCCAAAGCCTTTCGACATGGTTTCTTTTGGCCGACTGCCCTAGAAGAAGCCAAGGATTTGGTCCAGAAATGCAAGGGGTGCCAGAAGTTCCGTTCCAAGCCGCATCAGCCGGCTTCTGCATTCAAGACCATTCCCATCGCCTGGCCCTTTGGAGTTTGGGGCCTGGACATGGTGGGACCATTCAAGATGGCGAGAGGAGGCCTAACTCACCTACTTGTCGCGGTGGACAAGTTCACCAAGTGGATAGAAGCAAAGCCCATCGAGAAGTTGAATGGCCCGACTGCCGTGACTTTCATCTCCGACATCACAATTCGGTACGGCATACCGCACAACATCATCACCGACAACGACACAAATTTTTCCAAAGGCGCCTTGGCCCGTTTCTGCGTGACACAGGGCATCCGACTGGACTTAGCGTCCGTTACCCATCCGCAGTCAAACGGCCAGGTGGAGCGAGCAAACGGCCTCATCCTGTCTGGCATCAAGCCTCGACTGGTCGAACCACTGGAGCGTTCGGCCGGCTGTTGGCTTGACGAGTTGCCAACCTTCCTCTAGAGTCTGCGCACAACTCCAAACAAGTCGACTGGCTTCACGCCCTTCTTCCTCGTCTATGGCGCTGAAGCCGTCATCCCAACGGACATAGAGTTCAACTCCCCGCGAGTCACCATGTACACCGAGGAGGAAGCAGAAGAAGCACGTCAAGACGACGTCGATCTGCTTGAAGACGGCCGGCTGTTGGCACTCAGCCGGTCCAGCATCTACCAGCAGAGCCTGCGCTGATACTAAAACAGGAAGGTCAGGCCGAGATCTTTCCAAGAAGGCGACCTTGTGCTCCGACTGATCCAGCGGACAACCATCCAGCACAAGTTGTCGGCGCCTTGGGAAGGCCCCTTCATCATCAGCAAAGTACTGGGCAACGACTCCTACTATCTGATTGACGCTCAGAAGCCCCGAGCACGCAAGAGGGACGACTCCGGCAAAGAGACGGAACGGCTATGGAATGCAAATCTTCTCAGAAGATTTTACAGTTAATGCAGTATCTACCATGCTACCCTTTGTATTAAAGTACCAAGACTGCGGGCCCCCCGAGACAAGCTCGGGGACTGCCCTTTTTGTTATATGTATGATAAGAATCATGCCTTCGAGTATGCCACTCTTTTTTATGCCGCTCGGCACCGGGTCCGACTAGTCGGCCCGGGGACTCGCCGTCTTGCACTATGAAATGCTTCCTGCAGTCGGACAAGTAGTGTGTGGTGCCTAAGCCGTCTCCTGTCAGAAGCCGCAGCTTGCAGAGCGACTATCCGGGGGGCATTGGCGGCAATCTTCTCGCCATTTGCCCTCCGCGCCTCGCGATCAGCCTCGATGGCTTGAGTGGCAGCTTGCGTGTGGCCAGGGAAGAAGTCTGCCAAAGGCGAAAAAGAAGCAAGTCAAAAAATCAAGAGTCAGCCCGACCTGCAGTCGGCGGCTCAAAGAAAGAGAGTAAAAAAAACTCACCGTCGACGATATTCTCAATCTCATGAAAGCCGGAGGTCAGCATTGCCTCCTTGTCGGTCCAGGAGGAGCGCTCGCTTTCGAACTCGGCCAGAGTGCAGTCCCTTTCTTCTCCGCCTCCTCCTGCGCCTTCTTAAGCAGTTCCCTCTACTCCGCCAGCTATGTAGCCAGCAGGTCGCGCTCTGCGACGAGCTTGCCACACTCCTCCCCCTTGGCACGCAAGGTGGTGTTGGCTTCGCCTAGCTGCTGCTGAAGAACGACATTGGACTCTGAAGAAAAAAGAAGAAGAAGATGCTAAGCTGTCAACAAAGAAGGTCGCCGGGAAGATCCGGCCCGACTGCTCAGCAGTCAGCCCGAATCTTGGGGACTACAGCCCGCGGGTGCGCCAGCGCGCCCCCGCGAAGAAGAAGGAGAACTCACTCCGGCTCTCCGACAAGTCGGCAGTCCGCTTGCCCAGCTCCTTAACATTGCGGTTGAAGGTGGCGACCCGGAGGTTGTGATAATCCTGTGATAAGTATTTCAAACAAGAGAAAGTACTTAGAACTCGCCAATGGAGTTCCAAGCCGCCTGCTCAGCAGCCGTCCCGGAACTCGGGGACTACACCCAGTGGGTGCGCTGGCGTGCCCCCACAGAGAAAAGCAAGTAAAACAAAGTCAGAAGAAAACATACCCGGATGGCTGCTCGCGACGCCAGATGCGCCTTGGTGCAGTTCTGGATGGCGTCGCCCTCAGCCCGCAGCTTCGCCTGGACGTCTAGAAGCGCCTGGTTTAGCGGGACTGTGCCGCCTCCTCTCACCCACCCAACGGGCGCGGCGCTCGTTGCCTCGACGTCTGCGATGGCCGAGCTGGCGGCGCCGGTCTCCAAGGGGCGTGGCGCTGAAGTCGCCTTCTCAAGGCGGCGGCGCGTTGGCGAGGCGACTTGAAGGAGCAGCTTCGCCACGGCCTCGTCTTTAGTCGGCGGCACCAGTGGGTCCGCCGGCTGTTCACCTCGCACGCTCCCAGACGGCGGCGGAGGCGGCGGAGGCACGGCCGTGTCCGACATGGAGGCCTCGCCGCCTTCCCTCTCCATGATGAGGTTCTCGCCGCCGGCTTCCCCAGTCTGCTCCGTGAATTTCGGAGGCGGTCGCGCTGAGTTCAGCGGGATGACGAACAACGCCGACTGGCGGCGCGCGGCTTCCTCAGCATGCCGCTTTGCCGCGACGGCAAGTTCGGCATCGTCCAGCTTCTTCTGGGCGGAGGCGGCCGCCTTCTCAGCCTCCGCCTTCTCCCGGCGGTCGGCTTCTTCCTCGTCGCGCTTCTCCTGCGCGTTCCGCTCCGTCGCCTCCCGGAGATCGGCGGCGGGGTCAATCCGCCGAGTGGTGGTGGACGCCTCTGCTGACCCCATGATGGAGGCGGCGGTGACCCTCTCAAGGGTGAGGGGAGCCCTAGAACAGGGGAAGCATGAAAAAGACTTAGACAAAATCAACCAACAGAAAACAAGACGAAGGGCGGCAGCACTTACGCAGAGACCAGTGGCAGCTTCTTCACTTCCTTGCGGAAGCGGTTGGCCCTTGCGACCGCCTCTTCCCGCTTGGTCTCCGCGGCCGCCCCCTTGGACTTCTTCGACCAGCCACCAAGAGAACTCGGCCCAGCCCGACGCTTCCTCGCGCCGCCTAGATCATCCAAGGTGGCGGACGAACTCGCGCCGGGGTGGCCGGCCTTTGTGAAAGCACAAGTGCTCCCTGGGTGGTTTTGGTAATTAATGTCAACATATCTCTTGTTGGACTAACACTTTTACCTAGTATGTTTCAGATAAGTTCAACAATGGAGTGGCATGGACTAGAGGATGTGGAACCCCTTCAAGATGCTAAGGACAAAGGATGGCTCAAGCTTCAAGATCAAGACTCTACATTTTCTATTTTAGCGATCCAAGATCACATTGAGTCTATAGGAAAAGCCAATACTATCAAGAGGGGATGAGGTGTTGCTTAATGGCTTGCTTGCTCAAAGTGCTTAGTGATATGCTCCAAAACCCTCAACTATCTTCCCACATCCACATATGACCTAAACCACCGAGTTTAACGATTCGGTCCCACCGAGTTTGGCAGATTGTGTGTAACGGTTAGATTTTGTGTGGAGGCTATATATACCCCTCCACCCACTCTTAATTCGTAGAGAGAGCCATCAGAACACATCTACACTTCCAATACACATGTTCTGAGAGAGAACCACCTACACTTGTGTTGAGCTCAAGATATTCCATTCCTACCATATGAATCTTGATCTCTAGCCTTCCCCAAGTTGCTTTCCACTCAAATCTTCTTTCCACCAAATCCAAATCCTGTAAGAGAGAGTTGAGTGTTGGGAGACTATCCTTTGAAGCACAAGAGCAAGGAGTTCATCATCAACACACCATTTGTTACTTCTTGGAGAGTGGTGTCTCCTAGATTGGCTAGGTGTCACTTGGGAGCCTCCGACAGGATTGTGGAGTTCAACCAAGGAGTTTGTAAGGGCAAGGAGATCGCCTACTTCGTGAAGATCTACCGCTAGTGAGGCAAGTCCTTCGTGGGCGACGGCCGTGATGGAATAGACAAGGTTGCTTCTTCGTGGACCCTTCGTGGGTGGAGCCCTCCGTGGACTCGCGCAACCGTTACCTTCCGTGGGTTGAAGTCTCCATCAACGTGGATGTACGATAGCACCACCTATCGGAACCACGCCAAAACATCCGTGTCTCCAATTGCGTTTGAATACTCCAAACCCTTCCCTTTACATTTTGCAAGTTGCATGCTTTACTTTCCGCTGCTCATATACTCATTGCATGCTTGCTTGATATGTATTGTATGTGTTAAAATTGTGCCTAAACTCCACCTAAACTTAAGAATACTAAAAACTACAACTTTTGGCACTTAGTGTCTAATCACCCCCCTCTAGACACCTCTTCTCGATCCTTTCACTTTGGTTGGTGGCGCGGGGCGACTTCCCCCTCAAAGTCGTCATCAGGCCAGTCGGCAAAGGTAGCCGAAGGCCTGAGGCCGCCTCCTTCTCCTCCGCCTCCTCCTTTGGCGTCGGCCTCCATCGCCGCCGCCCCCATGTCGGGGTCGTCGACGTCGCTCTCCGCTCAGTCGGGGACGAACTGGCGGGCCGGCCCCGCGGTGCTGGCCGAAGGCTGAACGAGAGGGTTCTGTTTCGAGTACTAAAAAAGATTAGAAGTCGGACTTGGCTAAAGAAAGAAGCAGAATAAGAAGAGAAATGACTTACAACAGGCGGGGGGTTGGCCCGCGAGTATGGCTCCTTGCCGAACTGCCAATCCTCCGAGAGACCGCAGTTCGCGATGTAGTTCACCGTGTCCGCCACCTTCGTGTGGGGCATGTCCTTGGAGCACATCCGACATGGGTCCCGGTGGCCACTCATCTGACATATCATATGAGGCCGGCCTTGGAGTGGGAGGACTCGGCGCACCACGAAGGCGGCCAGCAAGTCGGCCCCTGTCAGACCCTCTGACTGCGTCAGCACTCGGAGTCGCGCGATGGCGGCGGCACCGGCAGGATTCAGCGTCTTGGCCTGGTGGGACCAGCTGGGGAGCCTTCCGGCCGGCGTGCCGGCTTCGTAAGGCGGCAGGTTGACCCACGCCTTCCGGGGCGACGTTCTTCACGTAAAAATAAGATCGTTGCCACATCTTCACCGATTTGATCAGCGAAATGGTGGGAAACGGGTTGTCGGCCACCGACCTCCGTATCGCGATGAAGGCACCGCACTGGGCTGGCACGCCGGCGACGTGCGTGCCGAGCTTGGACTGGAAGAGTTCCCCCCACAGCTTGATGGTGGGGAGAACACCGAGGAAGCCTTCGCACAGGGGTGGCGAAGGCGGCCAGCAGCACCATCGTGTTTGGTGTGAGGTGGTGCGGCTGGAGCCCGTGGAACTCCAAGAAGGAGCAGAAGAAACCGCTCGCCGGCAGCCCTAGGCCGCCCATGAGGTGCGAACGGAATATGACCCGCTCGCCCTCCTCTGGCGCCGGCGATACCTCCCTCGCCGGCGCGGCGCGGGCCCGCACTAGGTCCTTGCCAGGGAGGCGACGCGTCTTGCGAAGGAACTCAATGTGGTCGTCGTCAACCTCGGAGCCGTCCCACACGCCGGAGCGCACGGCGGCGGGCACGGCAGCAGAAGAAGAGCTCATCGCTGCGGGCGTGATGAGGTTCGGCGTGGCGGCGGCGAAGGAAAGAAGAAGCAAGAGGAAGCACAGGGGAGTAAGGGAGAATGAGCGCGCGTGCTTCGCCGCCCTGCTCCCTCCGCCTACTTATAGGCTCGTAGGCTGAGAAGCCGATGGGGCGTCGTGGGATTAACTGCGCCCAGGACCCCACAACCCCCATGATTTACCACACGAAGTTACTGTGCGCAGTTACTGCGCAGGAATCCCAACTATCCGCACGACCGCAACAGATCCGTTCGAAGGCCGAGGTGCGGTAGTGGTGGGCCCCGCCTGCAGGCCTGTCCTGTCGCGCGCGTGGGCGGGCAGATTGGCCCGGTGACGTGGCGCCACACGGCGGGTCCGCAACGGGCGGCAACCTGGAAGCTTATCAGGCACGCCGTCTGGATCCCGCTACGACTTTCAAACTCTTTAAGAGACGAGACGGCCTTCAGTGAGTCCGGCTCCCGATAGTCGGCTTGAAGGAAGACGGCGGGCGAAGCCCAGATCCAACCACCGGAAGGAAGAAACTGTTGAGGCTCCTCGACATGTCTCCCTCGGCGCCTCACCAGCTTCGGGGACTACTGTCAGAGTAATGGGCCACGGATAGGCTAACCCAAGGCCCAGAACCTTTCAAGACATCGGGGCAGGCTACGCCCCTCAGGAACCCCAGGACGGAGGGCTGCCTTTGGGAGTCGGCAGCGACGCTGCCGACTAACCACTCACGGCCGAGTCCCAGGGAAGACTACAAGATGAGCCGACTCCTAACTGGCGGCTTCCAGAGAAGCTGGCTATGGGGAGTCGGCCCGCGACTCCAACCACCCTCTGCCTTCGTTAGAAGGGACGGGACGGGAAACGGCCGCAGTATGGCCCGCCCCCACCCCGATTACCAAGGGCAGGCATGGCCACAGTGCGCCATACCAATGGAGATCTCCGTCCGGCGCGGCACTGTTGCCATGCCAGCTCTGACATCAGCTCCAGTGGTGGAGCCCTGTGCCCACGTCGGCCAGCCTGTACGGCCCCGAGATGGCGGGTCCCGCCGGTCAGCGGGGGGACAGAAGACGGCGAGAGCGCCACAAGACGGACCCCCTGGGAGTCGGCCTCCGAGAGTCGGCCGGCCCCTCCCACGGGCCCCGCATGCCATTAACCAGACAAGACGGGGAGTGGCAACAGTGATCGCCCGTCAGGCGGCCGCACTGTTGCCATGACCCCATGACCAAGCCAGCGTCATTAGAAGCACGGCTACAGTAATCCGCAGCCGGCGAGAGCCGTCCACGGAGGACAAGGCCTGTCGGCTCCGTACCGGGCCAGTCGGCGAGGCCCACCAGTCGGCGGGCCCCAGTAGTCGGCGGAGAAGACGATGGCTTGAGAGACAGACGGCTAGGACCCACGCCCAGCCGGATTACCATTGTACCCCCGGGTGGTAGGCTTATATAAACCCCCTGGGGCACCCATGCAAAGGGTTCGATTCCATTAGCACTAGACCAGAGAATATAGGAAGGAGAGAGCTAGCCTTGCCTTCTCCTACCTCCAGGAAACAGCTCAAGGAGCAACCTTGTACCCACTTTGCCATAGTGATCATGCGGAAACCCCGCAGAGCAGCAGTAGGGGTGTTATCTCCTCGGAGAGCCCTGAAGCTAGGTAAGATTCGCCGGCGTGCATGTCTACGCCTCATCCCGCTTCCAGGCATCGGCGATGTTCTACTCGCCCCCACCATGATAAGCCATCCTTTGGCATATGTCGCGCCCAACCCCCGACAATCTTCTTTGACTTTGATACTCTGCTTTCGAACTCGTATCTTTTGCTTGGTTGATGGTTGTATAGATTCATAAAAACGCCCCGATGTGTTGAACTTATGCCTTCCATAATCTGTATGAACCCGAGAGTTCTCACGAGTCTTACTCTTCTCGTACTTCGCCAGATAAATCTTCTGCACTACAATTTCTTCGAAAACGAGGAGTGAATGAAAGGTTATGCATTGAAGAAGTGGGAGTTGACCTTGAACCTTTCTGTTCATGCCCATGGACCGATGTAGAACTTATCATGGAAGTTTCTCGTAAAAATAATTATTTCTTTGGTACAAGCTCATCTTGTATCTATGAATTGATCCTTTGCAATCATGGTTTCGGCCATATTATTCTTCTTTGATCCCATTTCTCGGACTAGTTAAATTACTTGTCTTCTGCAGATCATTTCACCTGCCAAGCATCTATTCTACTCTACCTTCGAGTATTACCCTCTGCTATCTCGAGAATATCAAACAACTGTGTTGCTTCCTATGAGTCTTCATCTAGTATTGCTTCTCACCGATTTCAGATTTCCCCTGAGTTATTAATCACTCGAGGAAACCATTAAGTGAATCGGTTGAATCGATTCCGCACTCAAATTCCATAACTCCAAGTAATTTTCATTGCTTACGAGTTTAATAATCCTTCAAGTCATTCCTAGCCTAGCCGGCTATGTCATTATCGTGCTAAATTTTAACTGTGCTAACCGGTCCTTCTTACCAGAACAGAATTTTTGATGATGAGCTAAGCTTATGTCGATCTTCCTCATCACACCATTTCGCCTTGAACAACAAGCTTGCTTTCGAGTTTGTATCGTACCCGTGGTTCCAATAACTTTTCGCTTCATCATTCCTTTGACTTGATGTCATCGCTGATCCATTACATCTTCCTGAAATCTCTCGACAATTTTGTCATGCTCGTCAACATTCTGAGATCTTCCAGCATATCAATCGATTTCGTGATGAGAAATACCATCCTTAACCTTGGATGATTTGATATATCACCGACAACTCCCTTATCTTCTTTCCAACACATGTTTGATCATGTCTTGGTTATACCTTGGACTACTTGCTATTCCTGCAATTGTTCCTTGAGTATTTCTTGTGATCTTCAACTCCAACCCCTACTTGTAACACCATGTTAATGCTACCTCCAAGCATGGCTGAGGTATTCCGAATATCAACAAGAACATTGGAAGCACATTGTCGAATGTTTCTAGATCTATTATCCAAACACCGTTGTATGGGTAATATCATGATTCTTCCCTCGCCCCCTTTATCTAAATGCTTTTAAACTTGTTGTCATATCATTTATATCCTGCTCTGCTTCCCCTTGGGAAGGATATACTCCCAATTCTTATGTGTAAACACATTTTCCTTTCCATTGGTCTGATTAATCCGATAATTTCATTTTCCTTTCCATTGTTTTGTTTAACCTTCTTGTGATCTATATGATGTAAGCAGAAATAATTCCCTGCTTATAAAACACCCCGATGTACAACCTTGTCAGTGAGACCCTGTTATTATTGTTGATGACATTCCAGTAACCAGCGATGGACGTGAACCTTGTCGATTGGTCCGCCTCGTTCAATGAGCAGGAATATGGTTCTCTTTGTCCCTCGCCCTTTGTACCAATGTTGCCACCGACATAACTGACAGGCTAACCTCTGACATACCTTATGGTCGTGATCAGTAAAATGACACCATTCTCCATACTCTTGATCGACCCTCATCACAGTTCCACAGGACCGGAACCTGACTCTCCTGTATATCCTTGATTCTGAGGTATCATATGCTCTTGGCTTTGTGTGTTATCATGGGCCACCTTCCAAGGGATGATCTATTCCCGATACTCAGAACCCCCTTCCCACACTCTTTTCAGGTATCAATCATTTGTCCATTAGCTTGAAACTTCCTATTGCACCTTCATACTTTGCTCTCGATGTTCTTTTAAGTTTCAACTCGAGAGATACTTCTACCACATTCCCTGAATTGTCCACCAGGTGTTTAACCCTATAAGGGTCAGTCCTCCCGAAGTTACCCTTTACTTCCCCACTTAAATCTCGGGACGAGATTTCTTTTAGTGGAGGAGATTTGTAACACCCCGAGAATCATCCTACAGTAATCTCCCCTAATGGTGCCATGTCATAAAGTTTGACTAAGCCAAATTTCCACTTGTTAGAAAACCAGAGTCTAATTGAAATTTAAATTTCAAGTCACATAATTGTTTCTTCAAACGGTAAAATAAAAATGTTTGCTCGGTTGCAAAAATTCACCAGCTAATCGTCTTGAATGAACCAATATGATTTGAAATTTTAAAATTCCCCTAATCTATTTGCATTTATGCAAAATCCAAATGAATTCAAATGCTCACCAAACCTTTTTATGGCAGTACTAAATATTGCAAAGTATTTAATGTGGCTAGTGGCACAATTTTACAAAGATCATTTGGTGCTCCAATTAAGTGCAAAACAGAGGCAAAAGAATTGAAACAGAAAAAGGGAAAAGGAAAAGGCCTAGCCGCTACTTAGTTCTCCTTTGCTGGTGAAGAAGATGGTGGTGATGATGGATAGTCGCACATCGAGCGTAGGAGATCCTCCAATTTGCGAATAATGCCCTTGAGTGCGGTGATATGCTCCTTCAACAAAATATTTTCATGCGTGAGATACTTATTTTGTATGCGAACTAACTCAATCATCTTGAAAGCTTCAATCTCCATTCGGGTAAGAATATTGTGATGAGGTTGGAGGATGTCTTCATCTTCTGCTGTCGGAACTTGGTCCTCCATGGCCTTCTTGATCCCATCATCCTTGTTGATTTCCCCGGGTTCTTCTCTCTTCAGCTCTATCTTCATTAGCCAAGCATCGTTGTCACCATTATTGGAGGAGGGGGACGACATGATGCCTGGCATTGACAACTCTGGCAGAAAACAGCTTGAAACGAAAACATAGGATATTTGCGTGGTACGGTGGTCAAAACCTTCGGGAGATTATATAATGAATTTTTACTAACCAAAATAAGTATCGTGCAAGAAAACGGAGTCCGGAGGGTACACGAGGTGCCCACGAGGCAGGGGGCGCGCCCAAGGGGTAGGGCACACCCTCCACCCTCGTGGACGCCTTGTGTCCTTCCCGGACTACATCTTATTTTCCTGTTTTCTTAAATATTCCAAAATGGAGAAAAATTGCCATTAGAGCTGTTTTGGAGTTGGTTTACTTACCGTACCACATACCTATTCCTTTTCGGAGTCTGAAACATTCTGGAAAGTGTCCCTTATGTATTCCTCCGGGGTTATGGTTTCAATAACATTACTTTCAACATTTATAGGATTACCTAAGATATAATGTTTGATTCTTTGACCGTTCACCCAGAGCCCAATGCCAGTTCCTGTTTTTTTCCCTTGTTTCAGTGTTTCGAAGAAAAGGAATATCAAAAGGAGTCCAAACGGAATGAAACCTTCGGGAGAGTTACTTTTGGAACGGAAGTAATCTAGGGGACTTGGAGTGCACGTAAGGGAAGCTACGAGGAAGGCACGAGGCAGGGAGCGCACCCACCCCCCTAGGCGCGCCCTCCACCCTCATGGCTCTCCTGACCGACTTCTTTCGCCTATATATCTCCATATACCCTAAAACTATCGGGGAACAGAGTAGATTAGGAGTTCCGCCGCCGCAAGCCTCTGTAGCCACCAAAAACCAATCGGGACCATGTTCCAGCACCCTGCCGGAGGGGGGATCCCTTACCGGTGGCCATCTTCATCATCCCGACGCTCTCCATGACGAGGAGGGAGTAGTTCACCCTCGGGGCTGAGGGTATGTACCAGTAGCTATGTGTTTGATCGCTCTCTCTCGTGTTCTTGAGGTGGTACGATCTTGATGTATCGCGAGCTTTGCTATTATAGTTGGATCTTATGATGTTTCTCCCCCTCTACTCTCTTGTAATGGATTGAGTTTTCCCTTTGAAGTTATCTTATCGGATTGAGTCTTTAAGGATTTGAGAACACTTGATGTATGTATTGCATGTGTTTGTCTGTGGCAACAATGGGATATCACGTGATTCACTTGATGTATGTTTTGGTGATCAACTTGTGGGTTCAGTTGAACTTATGCATAGGGGTCGGCACACGTTTTCGTCTTGACTCTCCGGTAGAAACTTTGGGGCACTCTTTGAAGTTATTTGTGTTGGTTGAATAGATGAATCTAAGATTGTGTGATGCATATCGTATAATCATACCCATGGATACTTGAGGTGACATTGGAGTATCTAGGTGACATTAGGGTTTTGGTTGATTTGTGTCTTAAGGTGTTATTCTAGTACGAACTCTATGATAGATTGATCCGAAAGAATAACTTTGAGGTGGTTTCGTACCCTACAATAATCTCTTCGTTTGTTCTCTGCTATTAGTGACTTTGGAGTGACCCTTTGTTGCATGTTGAGGGATAGTTACATGATCCAATTATGTTATTATTGTTGAGAGAACTTGCACTAGTGAAAGTATGAACCCTAGGCCTTGTTTCCTAGCATTGCAATATCGTTTGTGCTCACTTTTATTACTTGTTACCTTGTTGTTTTTATATTTTTAGATTACAAAAACCTATATCTACCATCCATATTGCACTTGTATCACCATCTCTTCGCCGAACTAGTGCAACTATACAATTTACCATTGTATTGGGTGTGTTGGGGACACAATAGACTCTTTGTTATTTGGTTGCAGGGTTGTTTGAGAGAGACCATCTTCATCCTACGCCTCCCACGGGTTGATAAACCTTAGGTCATCCACTTGAGGGAAATTTGCTACTGTCCTACAAACCTCTGCACTTGGAGGCCCAACAACGTCTACAAGGAGAAGGTTGTGTAGTAGACATCAGGAATTGTCTAGAGTTTTACTAGCATATTGGATAACATTTAATTTCTTATCAACTCTTTGTCCTAGAACAACACCTACAGCATAATCACTAGCATCACACATAATTTCAAAGTGTAAATTCCAATCAGGTGGCTGAACAATAGGTGCAGAAATAAAAGCTTTCTTAAGTATTTCAAATCCTTCTACACAATCATCATCAAAGACAAAAGGAATATCTTTTTGTAAGAGATTAGTCAGAGCCTGGAGATTTTAGAGAATTCCTTAATGAACCTCCTATAAAAACCGGCATGACCAAGGAAACTTCTTATACCTTTAATGTCCTTGGGACACAGCATGTTTTCAATAGCATCAACTTTAGCTTTATCAACTTCAATACCTCTTTGAGAAATTTTATGCCCCAAGACAATACCTTCATTAACCA
This sequence comes from Aegilops umbellulata, assembly GCA_032464435.1. Classification (NCBI taxonomy): domain Eukaryota; kingdom Viridiplantae; phylum Streptophyta; class Magnoliopsida; order Poales; family Poaceae; genus Aegilops; species Aegilops umbellulata. Next base: position 86,011,537 of record CP136056.1, read on the forward strand.
TAAAGTGGCACTTCTCCCAATTCAAGACAAGGTTAGTTTCTTCACATCTCTGCAAAACTCGATCAAGGTTGCTCAAGCAATTATCAAAAGAAGTTCCATATACGGAGAAATCATCCATTAAAACCTCAACAATCTTATCACAAAAATCAGAGAATATAGCCATCATGCATCTTTGAAAGGTAGCAGGTGCATTACATAAATCAAAAGGCATACGTCTATAAGCAAAGGTACCGAAAGGGCATGTAAAAGAGGTCTTTTCTTGATCCTCTTTTGACACAGGTATTTGAGAGAAACCAGAATAACCCTCTAGAAAGCAAAAATGTGTATGTTTGGATAATCTTTCTAGCATTTGATCGATAAAAGGTAAAGACTAATGATCCTTTTTAGTAGATTTATTTAATTTGCGGAAATCAATTACCATTCTATAACATGTAATAATTCTTTGTGGGATCAATTCATCTTTATCATTAGGAACAACAGTAATACCTCCCTTCTCAGGGACACAATGGACAGGACTTACCCACTGACTATCAGCAGTGGGATAAATTATACCTGCCTCCAGAAGCTTTAGTGTTTCTTTCCTTACCACTTCTTTCATCTTAGGATTTAACCGTCGTTGGTGATAAACAACTTGTTTAGCGTCTTTCTCCAATGTGTGTTGGCATATAGTGGGACTAATGCCCTTAAGATCATCAAGAGTATATCCAATAGCAGCACGTTGCTTCTTCAGAGTTTTCAATAATCTCTTTTCTTGATGCTCTGAAAGGTTAGCACTAATAAATACAGGATATATATATATATATATATATATATATATATATATATATATATATATATATATCTTTTTCTCATCAAGATAAGCATATTTAAGAGTATCAGGTAATGGTTTAAGCTCAAACATGGGATCACCCTTGGGTGGAGGAGGATCCCCTAGGACTTCAAAAGGCAAGTTGTGTTTCAAAATAGGTCTTGTTTAAAGAATACTTCATCTATTTTCCTTCTTTCATTCATAAACATATCATTTTCATGGTCGAGCAAATATTGTTCTCAAGGATCATTAGGAGGCACTGCAATAGAAGCAAGACCAATAATTTCATCTTTACTAGGAAATTCCTTGTAACGGGTTGTCTACGAAATTTAGCAAAGTTAAACTCATGAGACATATCCCCCAAACCAATAGTAACAATATCCTTTTCGCAGTCTATCCTAGCATTAACAGTATTCAAGAAGGGTCTACCAAATATGATGGGCCAGAAGTCATCGGGTGGGGAACCAAGAACAAGAAAATCAGCAGGATATTTAACCTTCCCACACAAGACTTCAACATCTCTAACAATCCCAACTGGTGAAATATTGTCTCTATTGGCAAGCTTAATTGTAACATCAATTTCCTCTATCTCAGCAGGTGCAATATCATGCATAATTTATTTGTATAAGGAATGAGGTATTGCACTTGCACTAGCACCCATATCACATAATCCATGATAACAATGATCTCCTATTTTAACAGAAATAACAGGCATGCCTACAACAGGTCTATGTTTATTTTTAGTATCAGGTCTTGCAATTCTAGTAGCTTCATTGCAGAAGTAAATAACATGCCCATCAATATTATCGACCAAGAGATCTTTAACCATAGCAATACTAGGTTCAACTTTAATTTTCTCAAGGTGTTTGCGTGTCCTAATATTACTTTTGTTGACCACAGTTGAAGCTTTAGCATGATCCTTTATTCTAACAGGGAAAGGTGGTTTCTCAATATAAGCACGAGGAACGACAAGATCATTATAAGTGATAGTCATTTCTTCAACTTCAATAGGTGCAACTACTTTTACTTCAATGGGAGGATTATATTTAAACCACTTCTCCTTAGGGAGATCAACATGAGTAGCAAAGGATTCATAGAAAGAAGCTACTATCTCAGAGTCAAGTCCATATTTAGTGCTAAATTCACGGAAAAAATCGGTATGCATAAAAGATCTAACACAGTCAAACTTAGGTGTTATACCTGACTCCTTACCTTCGTCGAGATCCAAATCCTCAGAGTTGCGTTTAATTCTTTCCAATAAATCCCATTTGAATTCAATAGTCTTCATCATAAAAGAGCCAGTACAAAAAATATCGAGCATGGAGCGATTATTGAGAGAAAGTCGAGCATAAATTTTTTGAATGATCATTTCTCTTGAGAGATCATGATTAGGGCATGAATATAACATTGACTTAAGCCTCCCCCAACCTTGAGCGATGCTTCTCCTTCGCGAGGCCAAAAATTATATATATAGTTACGATCACGATGAACAAGATGCATAGGATAAAACTTCTGATGAAATTCTAATTTCAATCGGTTGTAGTTCCATGATCCCATATCATCACATAGCCTAAACCATGTCAATGCCTTTACCTTCAAAGATAAAGGGAATACATTCTTCTTCATAACATCCTCAGGCATACCTGCAAGCTTAAAAAATCCACAAACTTCATCTACATAGATTAGGTGCAAATCAGGATGTAATGTTCCATCACCTATTAAAGGATTAGCTAGTAGTTTCTCTATCATACCCGAAGGATTTTCAAAGTAAACATTTTCAGTAGGTTCAGTAGGTTGAGGAGAAACTCTTTGCTCAACTGGTTGGGGTGAGGTTACCCCAAACAAGCCCCTCAAAGGTTTACTTTACATAGTAACAAGTGACAGTAAATTTCAGCACACTATATAAATTTTTCCTTACCAAATTCCACCTACCAAAGGTGCTTCACTCCCCGGCAACGGCCCCAGAAAAGAGTCTTGATGACCCACAAGTATAGGGGATCTATCGAAGTCCTTTCAATAAGTAAGAGTGTCGAACCCAACGAGGAGCAGAAGGAAATGACAAGCGGTTTTCAGTAAGGTATTCTCTGCAAGCACTGAAATTATCGGTAACAGATAGTTTTGTGATAAGGTAATTTGTAGCAGGCAACAAGTAATGAAAGTAAATAAGGTGCATCAAGATGGCCCAATCCTTCTTGTAGCAAAAAGGACAAGCCTGGACAAACTCTTTTATAGCAAAAATTGCTCCCGAGGACACATGGGAATTATCGTCAAGCTAGTTTTCATCACGCTCAGATGATCCGCGTTCGTTACTTTGAGAATTTGGTATGTGGGTGGACCAGTGCTTGGGTACTGCCCTTTGGACAAGTATCTCACTTATGATTAACCCCTATTGCAAGCATCCGTAACTACAAAAGAAGTATTAAGGTAAACCTAACTATAGCATGAAACTTATGGATCCAAATCAGCCCCTTACGAAGTAACTCATAAACTAGGGTTTATGCTTCTGTCACTCTAGCAACCCATCATCTACTTACTACTTCCCAATGCCTTCCTCTAGGCCCAAACAATGGTGAAGTGTCATGTAGTCGACGTTCACATAACACCACTAGATGAGAGACAACATACATCTCATCAAAATATCGAACGAATACCAAATTCACATGACTACTTATAGCAAGACTTCTCCCATGTCCTCAGGAACAAACGAAACTACTCAAAAATCATATTCATGTTCATAATGAGAGGGGTATTAACATGCATAAAGGATCTGAACATAAGATCTTCCACCAAATAAACCAACTAGCATCAACTACAAGGAGTAATCCACACTAATAGCAACCCACATGTACCAATCTGAGGCTTTGGGGCAAAGATTGGATACAAGAGATGAACTAGGGTTTTACAGGAGATGGTGCTGGTGAAGATGTTGATGGAGATTGACCCCCTCCCGATGAGAGGATCATTGGTGATGATGATGGTAATGATTTCCCCCTCCCGGAGGGATGTTTCCCCGGCAGAACAGCTCTGCCGGAGCCCTAGATTGGTTCTGCCAAGGTTCCGCCTCGTGGCGGCAGAGTTTCTTCCCGAAAGCTTGCTTATGATTTTTTCCAGGGTAAAAGACTTCATATAGCAGAACATGGGCACTGAAGGCCTACCAGGGGGCCCACGAGGCAGGGGGCGCGGCCCCCCACCCTCGTGGATGGTGGGTGGCCCCTCTGGTACTTTCTTCGCTTAGTATTTTTTATTAATTCCCAAAATAACTTCCGTGGAGTTTCAGGACTTTCGGAGCTGTGCAGAATAGGTCTCTAATATTTGCTCCTTTTCCAACCCAGAATTCCAGTTGCCAGCATTCTCCCTCTTCATGCAAACCTTGTAAAATAAGAGAGAATAGGCATAAGTATTGTGACATAACTTGTAACAACAGCGCATAATGCAATAAATATCGATATAAAAGCATGATGCAAAATGGACGTATCATGGAGCAGTACGAGAAGCGTTTATGACAGCTAATTGTTCATCAGGAAAGCTATCATCAATAGGTAGTGGGTCATCAAGAACATTCTCTAACCTAGACAAGTTGTCTGCAACGGGGTTCTCAGCTCCCTTTCTATCAATAATATGCAAATCAAATTCTTGTAGCAAGAGAACCCATCTAATAAGTCTAGGTTTAGCATCTTTCTTTTCCGTAAGAAATTTAATAGCAGCATGATCAGTCTGAACAGTTACTTTAGAATCAACAATATAAGGTCTGAACTTATCACAAGCAAATATGAGTGCTAAAAATTCTTTTTCAGTAGTAGCATAATTTCTCTAGGCATTGTCTAGAGTTTTACTAGCACATTGGATAACATTTAATTTCTTATCAACTCTTTGTCCTAGAATAGCACCTACAGCATAATCACTAGCATCACACACAATTTCAAATGGTAAATTCCAATCAGGTGTGTGAACAATAGGTGTAGAAATCAATGCTTTCTTAAGTATTTCAAATTCTTCTACTCACTCATCATCAAAGATAAAAGGAACATCTTTTTGTAAGAGATTAGTCAGAGGCCTAGAAATTTGTGAGAAGTCCTTTATGAACCTCCTATAAAAACCGACATGACCAAGGAAACTTCTTATACCTTTGATGTCCTTGGGACATGGCATCTTTTCAATAGCATCAACTTTAGCTTTATCAACTTCAATACCTCTTTCAGAAATTTTATGCCCCAAGACTGTAACATCCCAAAATTCTAAACTTTGGGATGTTATAATAAATAGATAGATTTGATTGATTGTTTGATTGATTGTGTGAAATTGAGTGAAATTCAAAACCTTTTGATAGTTAAATGAGAGGGAATAAAAGGAATTTCCCAAACTTTCATTTCGCATTTTGATCTCTGTGAATTCAAATTCTTTTCAAATACAAAACCCTAGAGAGAAGTTGACATGACTTCTTCCATTTAATTAAATGAAAAGGGTATTTGAAAATATTTGAATTTCATTTGGAACAATTTTCAAATTCAGAAACTTTAAGCAACTCAATGATTTTCATGAAAGAAGCTAAAATGGCTTCTTCAAAACATATATAATAGGAGTTGGAAGTTTCAAAGAATTCAAAGTCCCTCTGAAAATTATTTTCAATTTGGAGTTATTTGAGTTTTATTCAAATTATTTTTCTCCAAAATTAAAATATATGGAAATTAGGGTAAAATGATTCCCTACATCCGAAAATTGGGGAGAAATAAATTTGAAAGTATTTTGGTATTTTTAAAATGATTTTTATTGGATTTTATTAGAGCAGTAGCACTCTTTGATTTATTTAAATTTTTGTGGAATTTATTTGATGCTAGAAAAATGTTCAGCTTGTAGGAAATATTTTTCTGAAAATTTTGATATGTTATATGCCTATATAATATTTTTTTATTTCTTTTGTTTTTATTATTTCTTTTTTTTGACTATAAACAGTAGGGTAAAACCCCACTGCAATTTTTATTAAATTAAAACGCAGAGAAACAAAGTAGTCTGAAAGGCTTGAGGTAAGAGTAAGAAAGAAGATGACTAGAAAAACTAAAACCTAGGAAAACAAAAAAGAAAGAAAAGAAAGGAAAAAGAAAAAAACTAGACTACCAACTATCCTAAGAACAAGGAATTACAACATTGCCAAGCCAATCTGCAAATTGCCGCTCATACTTCTTCCTCATTCTATATTTGAGAAGCTTCAATTCCTCCAGAAATATGAACTTCCACCCTTGGAATGATGGTGCAATATTTTCAAAGATCTTATTGCTTCTGGTGATCCAAATGGCCCATGCTCCTAGAATGATTATCTCCATGTAGAATGGGTACCTTAGCTTTTCTTTGAGGTCTTGGAATGCTTCTAACACAGACATGTTTGGAGCTCTTGTTGGGCAAATGAAGTCCCAGCATTGTTGAACAAATGGACAACCACAAAAGAGGTGGTGCAGTGTTTCTTCTTGTTGACAGACTCCCACATCACAGTTGTACTCCTCCAACAAAAAATTCTTCCTTCTAAGTAAGTTTCTGGTGTTGACTCGATCATGAAGAAGTTGCCAGAAGAAGACTTTATGCTTTGGTTGGCATGAACTCTGCCAGATCCAGTTGAAGTGTTGGGGAGTCTGTTTGTGACCAATTAAGACTTTATATGCTTTGATGGAGGAATAGTGTTCAGTCCCCCAAATGTAGCTCCATGTGTCCAAAGAGTCTAAATACTCAGATTGTCTCATGGCTATACAAATGTCTTCCATTTGTAAGAATTCCTCATAGGCCTCAGTTGTTTATTATTTCTTTCTCAGTCTGTGTTTTTTTAAAAGGACTTCCTCCGTGAAGTTAGCCGGCCCAGCCAGGCCGACCCCAGCCCAGCGACACGCCGCCCCGGACCGGGCGTCCGTTTCCGCCGCCCATACGCCATCGCCGCCGCGCCGACCTCCGCGTCCGTGCCGAGGCCAGACTCTCCTTGCCCCTCCCGCAAGCTGTCCGCCGCCTCGGCCTTTAAATAGCGACCCCGGGCCCTTGGACCCCGAGTTCGCCGCCGCCTAATCCGCCTAGCTAGCGCGCCACTGCCGCAGATCGCCGCCGCCGCAGCCGCGCCTCGCCTAGCCCCGCGCCGCCCACGTAGCTGCCGCCTCCGCTCGATCCGCCGCCTCGCCCCGACGCCGGAGCTCGCCGCGCTCGCCGGAATCACCGCACCGCCTCGCCTCGCTGCCGCCGGAGTTGACCACCGACGCTGGTCCAATCCACCGCCGACCCGCCTGAACTGGTAAGAACCACCCGGTTCGCTTGGTTTTATTTTTAGTTGATTTAGTTTTGGTTTTCGTCTAAAAACCGATTTTGTTTAGTTTTACTTATTTAGAGTCCGTCCGTTTGGTTAGGTTCTTCAGTGAACAGATTCGTCAGATTAGTTATGTTAGCGAGCGTTCGCTCGATAGACTTTTCTTTTTCTGTTTAATTTTCGGCCAGGGACCCATCCATGAAACTTTTATTTACAGAATAGTCCATGTTCTTCAAACGGTCACTACTTTTTGCTCGTTACTCGGATTTAGATGAAACCAATGCCCACTTCTTCGTTATGATCCCCTCTATCCAGTAAAATAGCTTAAACATATTTTTTAAAGTTTAAAACTTGATTTCAAATAGTTTTGTATTTGAACTTCGTTTGATCGTAACTCGAGTTTTTTTAACTCCGTTTGAGTTGATTCTTTTTGCAAATCGAAGCTATTCACCTAAACTTTCTGATAAGGCCAAATTCACTTGATTTTGGTATTGTTAGAAATTGTTTCCTGTTGCAAGAGTTATTCGCTTGGTTTTGATTTTTCCGAATTTTTTTCTTTGTTCTTTCCGATCTTTTGAGTGATTACTTATGTGTGGTTACTATTGCTTGCTTACAATAGATTGACCGGAGTGTGACGTGTAGAACTATCAGGAGTTATGAGTGCGAATCATCTTCATCAGCAGTACAAGTAAGTTCACACGTTGATCATATCCCTTTCATACCCAGTTTTTATGCATTTGTTTCAACCCTCAAACATTGCATGGTTAGGAATTAATAACATGTAGGTATTGGGAAGTAGTTGATGGAGTAACTCCTGGAACATTGATGTCAGTGTATACACTTTTTGTACCCCTATAACTGTGCACGGGCAGTCTGAGCCACGGGCACCACCATACTGAGCAAGGCAAGGGAGGTGAGCCAAGGTAAGACCGAAGCTCGAGAGGAGCAGAACGACGCCAAGACCAAGACCACAAAGAGCAAAGGGGACGGAGCGGACTCCCCCGGCAAGATCCTTGCCGGGAGGTGGTTTTAGCAAACCTGGCAAGACCCTTGCCGTGGCAGCTCGCCCCACACCTACGGAGCGAGTCACCCTTGAGTCCACTGGCCCCATGGGGCAAGGATTCGGGAGACATCCCCGTGGTGGCATGCAGATCTTTGTGAAGACATTCAAGATCAGATACACAATTTAGAAGGTGATGATCCTCGGCGGGATCCCAGCCAAGGAGGACCACAAGGCCCCCGGCAAGAGCCTTGCCGGGGATGACAGTAGGCGCCACGGCAAGACCCTTGCCGGGGCCCCGGCAAGGCCCTTGCCATGAACACTCGTAGGGCCACCATCAGGACCACGCCAATCAGACCTCCACCGCCGTTCGCATGCAGCTGCCGACCCAACCAGCTGGGCAGGCACTTGCGTGGCAGCATGCGGATCTTCGTGGAGACCCATCACTGCGCCACCTCAGCTACCTACCTGCCGACATGGCACCATGGGCACCGCTGGCCAGGGCGCGTGTCGACGCAAGAGGGAGCGGCGACGGACGAGACAGGGCTCTCCCCCGTCCCCGATAAAGCAAGGACACCTAAGCAAGAAGCATTAAATGCGCCTTGTGATGTAATGCGAGGGATTACCTCGCATCACTGTACCCTTTCCACCTCCTGTGTGCCACTGTGGCAACCCCTTTCCCTATAAAAGCAGGCCCAAGGCGACCAGGAAGGGGATTCGGCTTTTTGGAGCTCCTCACGCCCCATTGCTATTTCAAGAACACAGACAAACAATCCACCAAAGCAGGAGTAGGGTTTTACACATCCTCGCGGCCCGAACCTGGATAAAGGAACCGTGTGCTACCTGTTTGATCCGCTCTTATCACGACCCCGCGCCCCGCAACCGTAGTAGGGATTCTTGTGATCCCATAGGTGTCGTTCCCACCGACATCTTTGGCGCGCCAGGTAGGGGGCAGTTGCGAGAATCGGCTCTAGCAGTTAGTTCGACGCTTCTTCATCGTCATGGCGCCCAAGAAGAAGACGACGGTGGCGGTTGGCCCGTCGGAAGCCGGACATCCCGTCCCCACGCGGGCGAGCAGCGGACCGGTCGCAAAAAGGACCCGGGGCGCCGTTCACGAACACCAACACCGTCCCTGCAGCCGGAGTTTGGGAGGCGGCGATGTTCGTGCACCTGTTAACGGGCCGCACGCCGCCAAATCCAAAGACGGAGCCAGGACCTCCGCGGGTGGTGCAGGGCCTTCCAAGATCGCTGCCACCCCGCCCAAAGGCGATGCGAGGGCTTCCATGACTCCCACGCCGGTGCCGACGGCGCGCTCCTCTCAAGCGGCGCGCGACGAGCGGCGTAATCAGGCCGAAGATCCCGGGCGTCTCCACGGAAAGAGCCCCGAGCACCACTCCCAGGATGTAGAAGGCCTGCCCGCTCGCCGAGGCGCTGGTGAAGATGGCATGCGACCGCGGGGTCGTGATAGAGCTCCTTCTAACATGGTCAGAAGTCGAAGCGCGTCGCGATCCGTGCAGGTTTCGCTGCCACCAATGCCAGAAGAAGCCTTGGCGCGCGCGCAGTTGCTCCTCGATTTTACTCCCACTACGGGGAAACTTGATGAATGGAGAGCCACTATCCGAAGCCTTGTTGCGGTGGCCAACAAAGACGAACCGAGTCCGGTGGAGCCCCTGGGTCGACGCTCCGACCGAGTCCCACGCACCAGTGGCAGGAAAGCCGGCGGCGCCGCTACCACGGTGCACTCGCCTCCTCCTCGCCTGGTACCCCGGACGCCAGCCCATCGCGACGTTACGGGTGACAAAATCTCCATAGCGTCGTCCGACTCGCGGACCCACTGTGACCAGCGCCAAGTTCTTCGGGAACGAGAACATGAAGACGCTCGAACCACTATTGAGCACCGGCGCGGAGCGCGCCACCAATCGGACAGGCGAGCAGGGCCTGCTGTGAACCACCTGGCACCGGAGAGCCCTGGAGGCCTACCTTATGAGGTAGGCTGTCCGGCTTTTACCTGTGAGCTGCAGCAGTTCCAGTGGCCCACTCACTGCACCTTCAAACCTGACGTGGGCGAAAAGTACAACGGCAAGACCCACCCGTCCGAGTTCCTCAGCATCTACACCATCGCGATGCAAGCTGCCGGAGCCCGTGATGATAAGGTGCTTGCGAATTACTTTCCGTTGGCTCTTAAACCCAACGCCATGTCATGGTTGATGCACTTGCCGGTAGACTCTATTTCCTCCTGGTCGGATTTGTGCCATGAGTTCGTGGGCGCCTTTACTGGAGGCCACCAAGCCCATGGCCAAGCAAGCGACCTGCACGTCATTCCCTAGAAGGGAGGCGAGAGTCTCCACAAGTATATACAGAGGTTCAGCCAGATACAGTACAATATCCCTGATGTTCACCCTGCCGCCATCATCAGCGTGTTCCATCAGAACATGCGTAACCGCAAGATGCGCGAAGAGCTGGCGATGAACAAGGTGAAAGATGTAGCAGAACTCTATGTTCTTGCTGATAGATGTGCCCGAGCTGAAGAGGGAAGGAAGTACCCCGGCGAAGATGCCGGCGTGGAAACCGACTCCTCAGATGAGGATACTACCGCCCCGGCGAAGAAGTGCCGGCGCCACAACAGGAAGCGCAAAGGTAAAGCCATGCTTACCGTCGAGGGATCTGATGACACCGGCTCCACCAAGAAAACCAAGGCAGATGATCCCGACAAGGAAGTTGCCGGGTGTGTCGCCTGCCGGGCCTTGGCGGTTGCCGAGAAGCCAGGAAACTCCGACAAGCGATACTGCAAGATCCATCACACCAAAGGCCATGCTCTCCACAACTGCCGACAGGTTGAGCTCCTCGCTGAGAAGCAGAGGGCTAATCCTGAGAATGGTTTAATAACTAAACCATATTTGGACCAAACCCGAATAAAATAACATGGCAGCACAACCTCAACTAAACTGTTTGATATTTTCCTCAGCCCAACTAAAACCAAACCTTTTCATCTTTCCACCCAAACTGAAGCAAACCGAATGGAAACCTGTGAATTGGAACCATCAACTAAAATTGGTTAAAACTGTTCGCTCAAATGGGTTGAGCGTTGGGCTGTGGTCAGCTTGTGAATTACTAGAGATTGGTCAAGCATACAGTACATGCTCGTCAAATTTACAGGAGAAGCCAACTCCTCGTCACCACACACACGAACACGAGCGATGTCAGTCAGATGCTCTGCGGTTGAGGAGCTCGGCGACATGGGCCACTGCGGTAGCACCGACATGACATGATCTCGCTGATCGTCGCCCCGATGGCCACCGCAGCCGCCGCTCGTTATCAGGCGCTCCATCGTGGCCTCCACGAAGCACGCGCGCAGGCAGTTGCTGAAGTACTCGGCGGGGAGCCGCGGCGCCAGCCTCGACCGGCACTCCATCAAGAATAGCATGTGGCTGCGCGCCGCGCCTTCAATGCCCACGGACCGGCTCCACAGCAGGCACACCCATGCCACCGCCGCCGCTGCCACGAACGATGACAGGCGCGAAGTCCCCCGTGCGGCCACCGCCATGTCCTTAATCCCGTCGTTCTGGTCGCGCGTAGGGGGCAGGGGGGCGTAGGTGGAGGGCAGGACGCGAGGGGGCTCATCCCGGCGAGTGTCTTGCCGAGCAGGTCGTCGGGGTCGGCAGCGAGGGAGCGATCGAGGACGGGCGGCGGCAGCAGCAACACGGCCTGGGAAGGATCAACACTGTCCAGAGCATCCCCGAGGTCTGTACGAAGAGAGTGGCAGAGGCATCATGGCAGGCGGCGTGGTGGACGGACACGCCGACGCAGACTCGCGGCCTTGGTACACGGTGGCCTGCAGGGCGGCGAGCGCCGGAGTGGAGTCCCATCCTCGCGGGCGAGCGCGGCCGGCTTGGTCGAGGTGACCCTGTAGCTTCCTCCCAACAGTTTGTTGACTTGTTGAGCCTCGCCATGGACGCGAGTTGTAGAGGCCATCCACACCGGGATAAACTATGCATAAAAACTGATCTCACACACCGGTTGTTAACCACGGGTCAAAACTATTTTGAACTGGAACTGTTTCAGCCCATACCCACCCAAACCCAGTTACTTCCTACAGTAAACTAAACCAAACCAAACTATAGTCAGACTCCACCCAGTAAGACCCAAACTAAACAAACCCACGTAGAAAACCCACCCAAAACACCCGGTTAAACAAAACCCATTCTCAGATTTACAAAGGGCTGAGTATGAGAGGCGGGACAAGGAGAAGGGCCCAGATGGTGCTGAGGGGTCCGGCAAGAAGCGTGGCGGCCAGGCGGGCCATCGCGGCAAGGATAAACAACAGGAGAGGCCAGCCCGGGGCCGTGACAGAAAGCCAGAAGACGACGATCACGAAGAGGACGACGAATCCGGCGACCAAGAGTTTCAGAAAGCTACAGAGGCCATGTGCGTCAACGGCGGCGCCTCGCTGCATACTTCTCACCGCCAGCTTAAACAGTGGGCGCGAGTGATTACAGCGGCAGAGCCGTCGTTTGATGCCCAAAGGCCGTCCGGCACACCTATCATTTTTGACACCGAGGGTCACCCTGATCGCACTACTGCGGTCGGGTGCTTGCCATTGTTGGTTTCACCAACAATACGCAACCTCAAGGTGACAAAGATGCTAGTCGATGGCGAGGCCGGTCTGAACTTGATCTCGCCTGCCGTGATCGAGAAACTAATGATTCCCGATGGAGACCTCGAAGAGACGGGCACGTTTCAGGGGGTCAACCCAGGAAGAAGCCAACCTAAGGGAAAGGTCACGCTGCCCGTGACGTTTGGAAGCGACCTAAACTATAGGACGGAGAGGATCGTGTTTGATGTTGCCAAGATCCCCTTGCCCTACAATGGGATCCTTGGCCGCCCAGCGCTGGCCAAGTTCATGGCGGCGTCACACTATGCCTACAACACCTTGAAGATGCCAGGATCTGTGACGATCATCACCATCCCCTCCGATAAGAGAGATGCGCTGACCAACTATACCAGCAAGCAGTTGCAGCAGCTGTCGCCACTAGGGCACTTGCTCCTGCCGCTGGGACCCCGGGAGGGAAGAAGAAGAAGACCGGTGAGACCTCAGACACCCACTCCGGCAAGCGCACCTCTTTGGAGTGTAGCGCTGCCGTCGAGGACGTGCCAGAGAGCTCCACCGGCAGAAACAAGAAGCCCAGGGCCATACCGCCGGGAACCAAGAAGGTTTCTGTCAATGAGGACTGCGCGGGAGGAGCTTTCACCATAAGCTCCACCCTTGATGACAAATAGGAAGACGCGCTCGTCACCTTCCTGCGGGCAAATGTCGATGTGTTTGCATGGCAAGCTTCCGACATCCCCCGCGTTCCCAGGGAGGTGATTGAGCACCACCTTGTTGTCTGTCCTCATGCGCGGCCCGTCAAGCAGAAGGTCAGAAAGCAAGCTTTGGAACGACAAGAGTTCATCACAGAAGAGATCCGGAAACTGGAAGCAGCGGGTTTGGTAACAGGAGTGCTCCATCTAACGTGGTTGGCCAATCAGGTCGTAGTGCGCAAGGCAAATGGGAAGTGGAGACTGTGTATTGATTACATAGATATCAATAAGGCTTGTCCTAAAGACCCCTTCCCGTTGCCGCGCATCGACCAGATTGTTGACTCCACGGCTGGGTGTGATCTCTTGTCATTCCTCGACGCCTACTCCGGCTACCACCAGATCTTCATGACAAGAGAAGACGAAGACAAAAGAACATTCATCACCCCATGTGGTACGTATTGTTTCATACGGATGCCTTTCGGGTTGAAGAGTGCTGGTTCGACGTTTACAAGGGCGGTCCAGATTGGTTTTGAACCCTAGCTCCTTTGAAATATGGAAGCTTATATGGATGACATAGTGGTCAAAACCAAGGACAGGGCAACCCTCATACCAGATTTGCAAGAAACATTTGCAAACATGCGCAAGATCAATCTCAAGCTGAACCCTGAGAAGTGCGTCTTTGGCATCCCGTCCAGCATGCTTCTTGGGTTCTTGGTGTCACAGTGTGGGATAGAGGCCAATTCGGACAAGATCAAGGATATAGAGCAGATTGAAGCACCCAAGCGAATCAAGGATGTGCGTTGGCTTGCTGGTTGCGTCGCCGCCATGGGCAGGTTCATTTGCATGTCTGCCGAGCGCGCCCTTCCCTTTTTCAAGATCCTGAAAAAGGCGGGCCCGATGGAGTGGATGCCAGAAGCCGAAGCAGCATTGCAAGATTTGAAGAAGTACCTCTCCTCCGCGCCAATACTAGTTGCGCCTAGGCCACAGGATCCGTTGCTGCTATACCTGGCGGCAACGAACCAGGTGGTCAGCGCCGCACTAGTGGCGCAGAGAGAGGTTGACGACGAGGTAATGGCAGCGACAGAGCCCGACACCACCAATGCAGAGACGACACAGCCAGTTGAAGTGCCGCCGAAGAAGAAAATGATGCAGCACCCGGTCTACTTTGTTAGTTCCCTCCTATAGGGTGCTAGATCAAGGTACTCTGGCGTGCAAAAACTGCTCTTCGGCCTTCTTATGGCCTCGAGGAAGCTGCGTAACTACTTCCAGGCACACGAGATCACTGTCGTCACTCGCCTCCCTCTGCAACGGATATTGCACAATCCAGGTGCAACGGGAAGGATTGTGGAATGGGCACTGGAGCTGTCCAGCTTTGGCCTCAAATTTGAAAGTACTTCGATGATTCAGAGCCGAGTCCTGGCAGAGTTCATTGCAGAATGGACCGCAACGCCTGACGAAGAAGCCCAAGAGACTGCTCTCCCCGGCAAGGAGGCAAGTTGCGATTGGATCATGTACTTTGATGGAGCTTTCTCCTTACAAGGCGCCGAGGCTGGCGTACTGCTTGTCGCGCCCACCGGAGAGCACCTCAAGTACGTGATCCAGATGCACTTCCCCAGGGAGGTGTCAACAAACAATATGGCAGAGTAAGAAGGCCTGCTTGCCGGTCTCAGGATCGCGGCGGACCTCGGAATCAAGAAACTCATCGTCAGGGGCGACTCGCAGCTTGTCATCTAGCAAGTCAACAAGGATTACCAGAGCCCGTTGATGAAGGCCTACGTCGATGAAGTGAGAAAGCTGGCAGAGCGTTTTGACGGTATACAGGCTGAATATGTTCCCCGAGCGGAGAACGATATCGCCGACTACCTGTCAAAACGCGCTGCCCTCAAGCTACCTGTAGAACCAGGTACCTTTGTGCTTCAGCTAACTCAGCCATCCGTTGATCCATCAACAGAGCAGAACAAGAGGAGAAAATCAGGGCCTAGCAAGTACCTTCCCGCCGAGCTCCCCGGAGCCGCCGCCAAGGATGTTGCCGGGGACACTGAGCCCGCCACGGGACGGCTAACTCCGGCGGAGCGTCAAGCTCTTACCGTCGAGACAGCCGCTCCTATGGCGGAGGAAATGCCTTTAGTCCTCGCCGTCGAGCCCCAGGCTCCAGCGTGGGCACAGCATACCGTCTGATTCCTCCAAACAGGGGAACTTCCTGAGGAGCAGGAAGAAGCGGAAAAAGTAGCCCGTCGCTCTACCATGTACCAGTTCGTCGATGATGTCTTGTACATAAAGAGGCTGAACGGTGTGAAATTGAAGTGTATCCCTCAAGAGGAAGGACTGGAGCTGTTGGCCGGAGGTGGAGGCAGTGAGGAAGGTCACAGCTCAGTCAGCCGTCAAGTTCTTCAAGGGACTAGTGTGCCGTTTTGGCGTACCCAACAGGGTTATCACCAACAACGGCACACGGTTCACATGCCGCACCTTCATGCAATATACCCAAGACCTCGGCAGCAAAGTTTGTTTCGCTTCCATTGCTCACCCGCGAAGCAATGGTCAAGCTGAGAGGGCACATGCTGAAGTACTGCGAGGCTTAAGGACCAAGACCTTTGACAGGCTGCACAAGAGTGGAAGGCGCTGGATTGATGAGTTGCCGACGGTTCTTTGGTCGATCAGGACGACGACAAATCGAGCCACCGGCCAGACACCCTTTGCCCTAGTATACGGGGCAGAAGCAGTTCTCCCCACTGAACTCATATACGGGTCACCTCGAGTGCTCGCTTATGATGAGCTTGAGCAAGAGCAACTGCGGCAAGATGACGCAATGTTCCTTAAGGAAGATCGTCTTCGGGCGGCTGTGAGAGCAGCACGCTACCAGCAAGCCTTGCACCGCTACCATAGCCGCAAGGTTCATGCCCGAAGCCTTGAGGAAGGCGACCTTGTCCTTCGGCGCGTTCAATCGGACAAGAATTCCAACAAGTTGATGCCAAAGTGGGAAGGCCCTTATCGGCTAATACGAGTCACCAGGCCCGGCGCAGTCCGCCTACAGACCGAAAATGCCGTTTCGGTGAGTAACTCCTAGAACATTGAGCATCTTCGCAAGTTTTACCCGTGAGGCGCGGCTTGTCGGCCCCCCCGGCAAGCCACCTTTTGTAAAAGCATTGCTGATGATGCATGTAACCCTTTGTACAAAGCCAGGCGCAGACCCTGAGCATAAATAAATGAAGCGCTGGCGCCCTAAGTTATAGCATGCATGCTAGGTCGAGTCTCGTCCTTGGTTAGGGTAGATAGTGCTTAGCGGCGACTAACCCCTAGCTTAGAGGTCGAGTGTGCGTCTCTTCGCTGTTCTTTTGTCTTCTTTGGTTTGCAGGACTCACAGATATCCTTGCCGGATCACTTCAGGACAAAAAAGAGAAGAGGGACAGACCAACATCTAGACGCCGGCAAGCCAGTATTGCCAGGGGTTGCAAGTGCAAAGATTCACCCACGACAAACCAGAGTTGCCGGGGGCTATAGCTTCCGATAAGTTCTTCATCCCTTATCATGCATTCCCCTATGGACTGAGGTATGTGAAACCTCGTTCCTTCCTAAAGCTACCGTGCTCCCCTAAACTCTAGGCCCTAGGGCTCGTTCCTGGGGCCAGGTTTGGTCGTAGTCGCGGCAACGAAAGGATGAAACAAGGAGCCTGAACCCACCTCATCCCTGCCTCCGCCAAAAGCGTGAGAAAGGTCGAGCGACGTGGGAAGACGGCAAGGCCTGCTGCCGGGCAAGGAAATGTTTATCTTAGAGATATCAAGGATTTACTCCTTGACGTGGGTTCTGCCCTGTAGGATCGGAAGTATGTCTAGAGGGGGGGGGGGTGATTAGACTACTTGACCAAATAAAAACTTAACCTTTTCCCAATTTTAGTTCTTGGTAGATTTTAGCAACTTTAGGACAAGTCAAGCAATCATCACACAATTCAAGCAAGCATGCAAAGAGTATATAGCATCGGAAAGTAAAGCATGCAACTTGCAAGAATGTAAAGGAGAGGGTTTGGAGAATTCAAACGCAATTGGAGACATGGATGTTTTTCCCGTGGTTCGGATAGGTGGTGCTATCCTACATCCACGTTGATGGAGACTTCAACCCACGAAGGGTAACGGTTGCACGAGTCCACAGAGGGCTCCACCCACGAAGGGTCCACGAAGAAGCAACATTGTCTATCCCACCATGGCCATTGCCCACGAAGGACTTGCCTCACTAGCGGTAGATCTTCACGAAGTAGGCGATCTCCTTGCCCTTACAAACTCCTTGGTTCAACTCCACAATCTTGTCGGAGGCTCCCAAGTGACACCTAGCCAATCTGGGAGACACCACTCTCCAAGAAGTAACAAATGGTGTGTTGATGATGAACTCCTTGATCTTGTGCTTCAAATGATAGTCTCCCCAACACTCAACTCTCTCTCATAGGATTTGGATTTGGTGGAAAGAAGATTTGAGTGGAAAGCAACTTGGGAAAGGATAGAGATCAAGATTCATATGGTAGGAATGGAATATCTTGGTCTCAACACATGAGTAGGTGGTTCTCTTTCAGAACATATGAGTTGGAAGTGTAGATGTGTTCTGATGGCTCTCTCCATGAATGAAGAGGAGGTGGAGGGGTATATATAGCCTCCACACAAAATCCAACCGTTACACACAATTTACCAATCTCGGTGGGACCGAATCAACAAACTCGGTCGGACCGAAAAGGTAAACCTAGTGACCGTTAGAGATTTTCGGTGGGACTGACATGCAACTCGGTAGGACCGATATGGTTAGGGTTAGGGCATAACGTAATCTCGGTGAGACCGATTACACAAACTATGAGACCGATTTTGGTAATTAGCTAACCAGAGAGTTGGTCAGGTAAACTCGGTGGGACCGATTTGCTCTTTCGGTGAGACCGAAAAGTTACAAAGGGGAAACAGAGAGTTTACATTGCAATCTCGGTGGGACCGATTTGCTCTTTCGGTGAGACCAAAAAGTTACAAAAGGGAAACAGAGAGATTGCAACCCCATCTCGGTGAGACCGAGATCCCTATCGGTAGAACCGAATTGCTAGGGTTTGGCAGTGGCTTAAGACAAGTGAAACTCGGTGGCGCCGGATGGAAAGAATCGGTAGGACCGAGTTTGGCTTGGAGTTTAGGTCATTTGTGGATATGGAAAAGTAGCTGAGGATTTTGGAGCATATCATTAAGCACATGAAGCAAAAGGCTCATTAAGCAACACCTCATCCCTCCTTGATAGTATTGGCTTTTCCTATGGACTCAATGTGATCTTGGATCACTAAAATGTAAAATGAAGAGTCTTGAGCTTGAAGCTTTAGCCAATCCTTTGTCCTTAGCATTTTGAGGGTTCCACTTTCACCATCCATGCCATGCCAATCATTGAGCTTTCCTGAAATAATTATCTTAGAATAGCATTAGCTCAATGAGCTATATGTTGTTATGAATTACCAAAACCACCTAGGGATAGTTGCACTTTCAATCTCCCCCTTTTTGGTAATTGATGACAACATATAGATCAAAGCTTTGACAAATGATAATAAGAATGAATTATATCGTCGCTTTGAGAAGTATGTGATAAGTAAGAGCTCCCCCTAAATTTGTGCATATTTAAAATTTGCTTTGGACTGCAAATGCACAAAGAGTTAGAATTATGGGTTACTCTTCCATGTGACATACATCTTGGTGGAGCGCTCAAAATGATAATAATGAAATACATGCACTCATCACCAAGGAAAAGTGAATGACCACATAAGATAGATAAGATATATCAAGCATGCATAAGTGTAGCTGATGATCAAACTCATGATCATCAATGTCTCACAAGCATATCAAAGTATCTCGACCAAAAGCAAATAATGTTTGAGAAACCACCAAATAAAGCAAGAGAGAAAAAACAACACTCTCTCTCTCTCTCGAAGCCTATGATCTATACATTTTTCTCCCCCTTTGGCAACAAGTTACCAAAAAGTTCCTAGAAAATGCATAGTGCTAGATCGACACTCAGGCTTGATCTTCTGGTGGTGGTGGAGTCCTGATCACTCCAAGGACGAATGCTTCCGTAGACGCGGTTGGAGTTGGAGCTGAAGTAGATGCTGGAGCTGGTTGGGCTGGTGCTGTGGCTGGAGCTGAGGTGGTGGCTCTTGTGTCAGGAACTGGCACTGCACTGGACCTCTGAGCTCGTGGCACTCTGGCAAATGCATCAGTGGTAGTCTTCCCTTTCCTCTCCTACATGTCATCTTGGAGTTGCTCCACTGTAGTCTGAATCTCTGTCACCTTGATATCCAGGTCATAGAACTTTTGTTCTATGATTCTCTCTAGGCTTGCCTGGTTCTGAGTTAGGGTGGCCAGTCCTTTCTCAATCCTCAGGGGGGATGCAATCAGGTAACTGATCTGCTCTTGCTTGTTCTTCAAGAAGTACTCAGATGCCTCTTCTTGAGTTGGCATCTTGGCAGCTTTCTCCTTCCTTGCCTTCTCCTTCCTTGCCTTCTCCTTCTTAGCTTGTGCCTGGACTGATGATGGTTCATTTTCATGCATCACAACTTGGTTGTCCTCGAAATCTGGATGGATAGGCAAATGTTCCTTGTCCAACAAGTATGTGTTTGTGCCCATTCTTGAGTTGATCAACATCTGGATCTGAGGGGCATATCCACAGCTCCTCTTTTGATCAGCTGCAGTCCTCTTGATAGTTTCTACTATGAGGCTCATGACCTTAAACTTTTGAGGCACATCAAGGATATGTAGCAGGTTGATGGCATGACCTATGATCATCATGTGATCTCCAGACTTGGGCAAGAGTGTGTGCCTAAGGATCCAGTTGATCGTAGGCAGTCCTGACAACAGGTGTTTCACAGACCCAAACTGGTGAGTGTCAAGATCATCTGCAGGAATCTCCTTGTACATATTTGCCATAGTGTTGTGATCCATCTTCTTCTTGGCATAGACATCCAAGTCATCTTCATTCTCTTCTGGGGCATTGATCAACCTTGCCCATTCCTCAACAGTTGAATGGTACCTTGTACCTTCAGACATCCATGTGATCGTTCCATCTGGGTAGAAGTGTGCTGTGGAGTAGAATTGCATAATCAGCTCCTCATTCCACTTTGTGAGCTTCTGCCCAACAAAGTCAGCTACTCCACAAGCTCTGAAGCTATCTTGCACTCCAGGGTAGTGCTCTTCATTTTCCTTGATATATTCCCAGTCGACCCATCTCATGTCACAAACAATGGGCTTCTTGTCCAATAAGACTGTCTCATAGAAGTCCTGATGTTCCTTAGTGTGGAACGTGTAGTCAACAGTAGTCCTTCTCCTGGTAGCATATGGATCCTCTGCTCTCCATTTTCTTAGCCTAGAGTCACTTCTGATCTTCATGTCCTCAGCCACAGGATGAGCATCATTGTGGTCTGGGATCTTGGGCTTCAACTTTCTCAGCACTTGGCCTTCCTCTTCTTCAACAGCAGCTTCAGGCACTGGGGCCTTGTTCTTCTCAGCAGCTGGTATGCTCCTTGTGTTTCTCTTTGGTTTTGGCTTTGGAGCTGGCTTGGCTTTGGATGCAGCCTAGGGGGCTTCCTTGGGCTTAGATGCAGCTGCCCCTGTTCTTATAGCATCACCCATCAGCTTGGGTGCCTTGGGTGCTGGTGCAGCATCCTCTTCTTCTTCTTCTTCATCAGAATCTTTCCTCATGGAAGGGTTGCCAACAACTCTGGCAGTGGTTGTTCTAGCTCTCTTCTTTTTCTTGTCCTGGCCACTTTCTTCCTCTTCAGATTCCATAGTGAATTTTATAGTTTCCTCAGGAGCAGCCTTCCTTGGCTTGGAGGTAGGAACTCTCCTAGCAGGTGCTTTCTTGTGCATTCCTGGCTTGATGGCTGCAGCTGAGCCATAATCCTTTTTGAGCACAACTCTCTTGGAAGTTGCTTCCTCCTCTGCCACATAGTCCTCATCCTCTGATTCTGAGGTTCTCTTCTTCCTTTGTCTTGTGGCAGCTTTTGGCAGGTTGCTGGGGGTGCTCCTGCTGCCTTCATCTGAAGAGCTGGAGGGACTAGTGCCCTCACTCATCTGCACTGGCTGCTCTGACAGGTTCTGGCTATCACTCTGGTCTGACATGATGAACAAGCTGACTGCTGACCCTGTGAATAGTTTATAGATGAGATAGAGTGGATGGGCATCACAAAATGCAGAGATTTTTGCAAAAGAATGATTCAAAAACTTATGTTTAGTTTCCCACAGAAAGCATTTCGGATCTACCGATTTTTAAACTCGGTGATACCGAAGCAGTTTTTGGAACCTAAACTAGTGAACTCGGTTGGACCGAGTCACAGTTCGGTGGCACCGAGACTGCTAGGGTTTCACAAAATTCCAAAATCGGTCACACCAATTAGCAATACTCGGTCAGACCGAGTTTTACTTGTGCAATGGCATAAGCCAAATCGGTGGGATCGAGTTTTTCAATTCGGTGGGTCCGAGATGGTTTCGGCGGAAACCTAACCCTAAAATTTTCAGATCAAACCTATTCTACGAGTTCATTGACTGGATAGGAGTTTGTCAAACGTGGCAAGAATCCATCTGATCACAATGTGCTAGGAATCGGATTGGGGAATAGCACAAAGATCGAGTCCATACCCTAGTTCGGCGGAGACTCGCTACGGCGGCAACGGCGGGGTTGATTCTCGTTGACGATGACGGAGACCAGCGACTGGAGGTGGCTGGCGGCGGGAAGACGATCCGGAGACCACGTAGGCAGAGCGAGCTATCGCGCGGGCGAAGGGGTTCGGAGAAATTTCCAAATTTTTGCCCGTGTCTATATATAGCCCGACCCTGTCGGTGTGACCGAGTGGAACAACTCGGTGGCACCGAGATGCAAGACGACCCCGAGAAGTTCGGGGAGCCGGAGACACGGATGATGGGGTCGCCGGTGCCGCACGGAGCGGCGCCCGACACCTAGTCGGACCCGTCATCCTGCCGCCTCCTACCCTTGTCGTCGCTGCCGTTGTCCTCCTCGTCACTCCCGCCCGAGGAGGAGTCTTCGCTATCAGAAGAGCTCTCCACGCAGCACCTTGCACGGGTCCCGAAGAGCCCGACGACCTTGACGGAGAGGAGGCCGCCCTCCATCAGCTTGAAATGGAGAGTGAGCCACTATGTCAAGCGGTGGATATGAGCGAACGTCTTCCATCCCCGACAAAGATACATCACTTGAGTGGCTGGGAAGTCGACGCGAACCCGCGTGCCGCTGATCCCACAACCCCTCATGTGCAGCCACAATGACTCCGGCGGATCCAGCTCCATCTCCCACGCGAATGGGGTCGGGAGACGAAGGCGACAGCGCGGCGGCTGGCGCAGCCTGACAAAGAACTCGCAAGGATCATCCCCAACATGGCCCTCCATGGGAGGAGGAACTGCTGGCGGAGGCGAGGCCGGCGCGCCGCCCCGTCCTCCTCTTCCCCGAGCGCCTCAGCCTCGCCCACGACCTCACCCCCTCCCCCTTCCCCTTGCGGCTGGCTCTGCCACCGCAGGTGCAGGAGAAGGAGGGACGCGTTGTCGAGCGGCGACCCTCGCCGCCACCGTTGAAGGACCAGGGTTCCCTCTCTCCATGGCGGTTGGAAGGGGGGAGCAGAAGCTGAAGGAAGGAGGAGATGAAGGAATGTGGGACGCCAACCCCCCTCCCGCTCTTTATAAAGGAACGGACTGGGGGCTCGGCCGCCCCGCTCAGCCAATCAAGACGCGGAAGGTGCAGGGAACTGGGACCGACCCGCTGCCCCAGCCCGCGGCGGCCCGGTTTCCCGCCTCCACCGTTCGCCACCCCAAGCGCATGATAGCCACGTGGTAGGCGTGCAGGACCGAGGCGACGGGTGAGGCGACCTCTCCCCACCCCGTGATCATGGGGACTGGACGCCTTGAAGACCATGCCTCGGCCCCGTCCAGTAAATGGGTCGCGCCTCCACGCCTCCCTCCATTTATGAGGAAGGCGCGAACTGCCCCCTTTACTACGACGTGACGCATGCATGCAGAGCTCAGCCCCATGCATGTCGCCCACGTCATACATGCCTCCCCACGCCGCGCCACGCGCGGGGAGCGTGGGAAGCGCAGTGCTCGAAGAGACTTACCACGATAAAAACCGCCCCGCCTGCCCGCGCACCGTTTTTGGGCCTAGCCCAATGACGCGATTGCGCTTACGTGTGGCCCAGGCCCGGGGGCTCCTGTCGGTGTACAAAAAGAGGGGTACACTTTTTGTACCCCTATAACTGTGCACGGGCAGTCTGAGCCACGGGCACCACCACACTGAGCAAGGCAAGGGAGGTGAGCCAAGGTAAGACCGAAGCTCGAGAGGAGCAGAACGACGCAAAGAGCAAGACCACAAAGAGCAAAGGGGACGGAGCGGACTCCCCCCGCAAGATCCTTGCGGGGAGGCAGTTTTAGCAAACCCGACAAGACCCTTGCTGTGGCAGCTCGCCCCACACCTACGGAGCGAGTCACCCTTGAGTCCACTACCCCCATGGGGCAAGGATTCGGGAGACGTCCCCGTGGTGGCATGCAGATCTTTGTGAAGATATTCAAGATAAGATACACACTTTAGAAGGTGATGATCCTCGGCGGGATCCCAGCCAAGGAGGACCACAAGGCTCCCGGCAAGAGCCTTGCCGGGGATGACAGCAGGCACCACGGCAAGACCCTTGTTGGGGCCCCGGCAAGGCCCTTTCCATGAATACCCGTAGGGCCACCATCAGGCCCACGCCAATCAGACCTCCACCGCCGTTCGCATGCAGCTGCCGACCCAACCAGCTGGGCAGGCACCTGCGTGGCGGCATGTGGATATTTGTGGAGACCCACCACTGCGCCACCTCAGCTGCCTGCCTGCCTACATGGCACCGCGGGCACCGCTGGCCAGGGCGCGTGTCGACGCAAGAGGGAGCGGCGACGGACGAGACAGGGCTCTCCCCCGTCCACGATAAAGCAAGGACACCTAAGCAAGACGCATTAAATGCGCCTTGTCATGTAATGCGAGGGATTACCTTGCATCACTGTACCCTTTCCACCTCCTGTGTGCCACTGTGGCAACCCCTTTCCCTATAAAAGGAGGCCCAAGGCGACCAGGAAGGGGATTCGGCTTTTTGGAGCTCCTCACGCCCCATTGCTAGTTCAAGAACACAGACAAACAATCCACCAAAGCAGGAGTAGGGTTTTAGGCATCCTCGCGGCCCGAACCTGGATAAAGGAACCGTGTGCTACCTGTTTGATCCGCTCTTCTCACGACCCCGCGCCCCGCAACCGTAGTAGGGATTCTTGTGATCCCATAGGTGTCGTTCCCACCGACAATTGTGCATCCTCGCAAGTTTTACCCATGAGGCACGGCTTGCCGGGCCCCCCGGCAGGCCACCTTTTGTACAAGGATTGCCGATGATGCATGTAACCCTTTGTACAAAGCCAGGCGCAGACCCTGAGCATAATTAAACGAAGCGCTGGCGCCCTAAGTTATAGCATGCATGCTAGGCGAGTCTTGTCCTTGGTTAGGGTTGATAGTGCTTAGCGGCGACTAACCCCTAGCTTAGAGGTCGAGTGTCCATCTCTTTGCCATTCTTTTGTCTTCTTTGGTTCGCAGGGCTCACAGATATCCTTGCCGGATGACTTGAGGACGAAAAAGAGAAGAGGGACAGACCAGCATCTAGACCGCGGCAAGCCAGTATTGCCGGGGGCTGCAAGTGCAAAGATTCACCCACGACAAACCAGAGTTGTCGGGGGCTACAGCTTCAGATAAGTTCTTCATCCCTTATCATGCATTCTCCTATGGACTGAGGTATGTGAAACCTCGTTCCTTCCTAAAGCTACTGTGCTTCCCTAAACTCTAGGCCCTAGGGCTCGTTCCTGGGGCCAGGTTTGGTCGTAGTCGCGGCAGCGAAAGGATGAAACAAGGAGCCTGAACCCACCTCATCCCTGCCTCCACCAAAAGCGTGAGAAAGGTCGATCAACGTGGGAAGACGGCAAGGCTTGCTGCCGGGAAAGGAAATGTTTATCTTAGAGATATCAAGGACTTACTCCTTGACGTGGGTTCTACCCGCAAACAAATGACCCGGCAAGCATCCCTTTTTCATTAAAAACATTCCACTCAGGTACAGTCCATAGGTAATGAAAAACATGAATGATGGGATTACAGGTTTTAAATTCAGCCAAGGCCCGAAGGCTTACAAGCTAAAAAGAGATAAGGTGCCCGTAACCCCTTTATTGTCCCTCTCCTCAGGAGGCAGGTCAAGGAGGCGAAAAGGGCAAAAGGGGCGCCTAGGCGAGCTACGGGTGGCAGAAGACACCAAGAGAACATCTCAGTGGCCGTCCGAAGGCTGGATGGTGATGGCGGCGCCAGAAGCAGAGCTCGAAGACGGGGCGGCAGGACGTCAGCACGCGTCAAAGGCGTCGGTGCCCGCGTACTCCGATTTGATGGCCTTGTCGCCCGCCCTCTTAGTCTTCCGCAGCCTCCCAACGCAACCACCCAAGGAGACGACCCCGAGATGTTCGGGGAGCCGGCGACACGGATGATGGGGTCGCCGGTGCCGCACGGAGCGGCGCCCGACACCTAGTCGGACCCGTCATCCTGCCGCCGACTACCCTCGTCGTCGCTGCCATTGTCCTCCTCGTCACTCCTGCCCGAGGAGGAGTCTTCGCTATCAGAAGAGCTCTCCATGCAGCACCTTGCACGGGTCCCGAAGAGCCCGAAGACCTTGACGGAGAGGAGGCCGCCCTCCATCAGCTTGAAATGGAGAGTGAGCCCCTTTGTCAAGCGGTGGATATGAGCGAACGTCTTCCATCCCCGACAAAGATACATCACGTGAGGGGCTGGGAAGTCGACGCGAACCCGCGTGCCGCTGATCCCACAACCCCTCATGTGCTGCCGCAATGACTCCGGCGGATCCAGCTCCATCTCCCGCGCGAATGGGGTCGGGGGACAAAGGCGACGGCGCGGCGGCTGACGCAGCCTGACGAAGAACTCGCAAGGATCATCCCCAACATGGCCCTCCATGGGAAGAGGAACTGATGGCGGAGGCGAGGCCGGCGCGCCGCCCCGTCCTCCTCTTCCCCGAGCGCCTCGGCCTCGCCCCCTCCCCTTCCCCTTGCGGCTGGCTCTGCCACCGCAGGTGCAGGAGAAGGAGGGACGCGTTGTCGAACGGCGACCCTCGCCGCCACCGTTGAAGGACCAGGGTTCCCTCTCTCCATGGCGGATGGAAGGGGGAGCAGAAGCTGAAGGAAGGAGGAGATGATAGAATGCGGGAAGCCATCCCCCCATCCCGCTCTTTATAAAGGAACGGTGTGGGGGATCGGTCGCCCCGCTCAGCCAATCAAGATGCGGAAGGCGCAGGGAACTGGGACCGACCCGCTGCCCCAACCCGCGGTGGCCCGGTTTACCGCCTCCACCGTTCGCCACCCCAAGCGCATGAGAGCCACGTGGCAGGCATGCAGGACTGAGGCGACGGATGAGGCGACCTCTCCCGACCCCGTGATCATGCGGAGTGGACGCCTTGAAGACCACGCCTCGGCCCCGCTCAGTAAATGGGTCGTGCCACCACGCCTCCCTCTGCTTATGTGGAAGGCGCGAACCGCCCCCTTTACTACGAGGTGACGCATGCCCGTGGGAAGCAACCCCACGCATGCCGCCCACGTCACACACGCCTCCCCACGCCGCGCCACGCGCGGGAGGCGTGGGAAGCGTAGCACGCGAAGAGACTTACCGCGGTAAAAACCACCCCGCCTGCCCGCGCACCGTTTTTGGGCCTAGCCCAGCGACGCGATTGCGCTTACGTGTGGCCTAGGCCCCGGGGCTCCTGTCGGTGTGCAAAAAGAGGGGTACCCTTTTTTGTACCACTATAACTATGCACGGGCAGTCTGAGCCACGGGCACCACCACACTGAGCAAGGGAAGGGAGGTGAGCCAACGTAAGGCCGAAGCTCGAGAGAAGCAGAACAACGCCAAGACCAAGACCACAAAGAGAAAAGGGGACTAAGCGGACTCCCCCGGCAAGATCCTTGCCGGGAGGCGGTTTTAGCAAACCCGGCAAGACCCTTGCCGTGGCAGCTCGCCCCACACCTACAGAGCGAATCACCCTTTAGTCCACTGCCCCCATGGGGCAAGGATTCGGGAGACATCCCCGTGGTGGCATGCAGATCTTTGTGAAGACATTCAAGATCAGATACACCCTTTAGAAGATAATGATCCTCGGCGGGATCCCAGCCAAGGAGGACCACAAGGCCCCCGGCAAGAGCCTTGCCGGGGATGACAGCAGGCGCCACGGCAAGACCCTTGCCGGGGCCCCGGCAAGGCCCTTGCAATGAACACCCATAGGGCCACCATCAGGCCCACGCCAATCAGACCTCCACCACCGTTCGCATGCAGCTGCCGACCCAACCAGCTAGGCAGGCACCTGCGTGGCGGCATGCGGATCTTCATGGAGACCCACCACTGTGCCACCTGAGCTGCCTGCCTGCCTACATGGCACCGCGGGCACCACTGGCCAGGGCGCGTGTCGACGCAAGAGGGAGCGACGACGGACGAGACAGGGCTCTTCCCCGTCCCCGATAAAGCAAGGACACCTATGCAAGACGCATTAAATGCGCCTTGCCATGTAATGCGAGGGATAACCTCGCATCACTGTACCCTTTCCACCTCCTGTGTGCCACTGTGGTGACCCCTTTCCCTATAAAAGGAGGCCCAAGACTACTAGGAGGGGGATTCGGCTTTTTGGAGCTCCTCACGCCCCATTGCTAGTTCAAGAACACAGATAAACAATCCACCAAAGCAGGAGTAGGGTTTTACGCATCCTCGCGGCCAGAACATGGATAAAGAAACCGTGTGCTATCTATTTGATCCGCTCTTCTCACGACCCCGCGCCCCGCAACCGTAGTAGGGATTCTTGTGATCCCATAGGTGTCGTTCCCACCGACACATCCCATTTATTATTTCTTAAAGCCCATTTTCTTGTTAAGCCTAATGCATCCCTCCTAGGAAAGATTTGCAGCCTAGCGGGGCGGAGAATAACAACTTGACCTTGCCTGGGTATTCCTAAAAAAAAGTATAGCTGGGCTAGCCATTTTCAGCTTGAAAAAATTAATATCTGGGCTGGATATCTAGCATGGGCTAGACGGGCCATAGCCCGCCCAGTTAATAGCTGCAGCGATGTTTTCGTTGTTGTTTAGAGGAGAAAAATTAATATCTAGGCTAAACATCGCTCAAGAAAAACTCTGCAGTGCTCACACCTCAAAAATACAAATACTGCTTGATCTGCTTGGTCCCAGCTGTCAGCCACTTCTTGTGCCATTCTCTCGTTTATTGACTACATAGGTTCACAATGGTGTCGGACCGTGATGTCAGGAAACAAGGAGGAAGCAAAAAAAATTATAGTTTTATATACTAATAAGGAGGCACTTGCTGTCATCCTCTCCAAGTAAAGTCATCTCCTCATACTCTTGTCCGTTGACCATGTTGACAACGCGACACGGCGGCGCCACGGCGAGCGCAACAACTCAAAGGACGACAGAGAGGGCCTCGTGGGCCCTACGGATGGTCTGATACAGCGTCCGCTGCTCATTCTGGAAGCCAGGATCATAGGGCCACATGTCTGCGACGACATTGTCGTTCGCTTGTTCACTTGTGCTCGTTGAGGAGACGGAGGTTGCAGCACAGGTCCTGCTGTGTTGGTAGCTCTTTCGCCATTAGGGCGTCGAAGTGCGGCCGCACCTGCTCTATGGTGAACACAGCATGAACCGGCTTAGACAGTGGCGCCGACTCCTGGTCGAAAGCTACGTCCATCGTCTGATTGTCGTCGCTCAGCTCGGCGAGGTAGCTGGCGAGCCAGCATGTCTGGCTGCTGGACCGACCCACTGCCAAGCACGAGTCTAACTGCCCTAGCCTACCGAGACCGCCTCCGTCGCCCATGCGCGCTTTCCGCCCAAAACGGTCAGCGTCGCCCGCCCCGCTTCCTGGTGCATGCGATTGCTTCGCCTTCAAATGACACAAGTGTCGTCCGTCCGTCATTCTGCCACCCACATTAATGATACGCGGTTGCCGAGGTGGCTACTCTAGCGCCACACGTCCGTCCTTCCACTGCCCACCATTGCTATATAAACTGCTGCGCCGGCCATAGCCGCAGTCATCTGCATCTATTCCTATTCTCCTTTCCACACCATAGCTTCCTCGCGCTCCAGCGCTCTTCGGGACGGGCGGACGACGGACCACAAGGAGATGGCAGCCATTGCTGCTGACTGGCTAGCCGGCAGGCAGCCGGAGGACGATGACGTCCCGATGAAGAACGTTGTAGTAGACGATCCGGCGCCAACCCCCTCCTTTTTGCCATCCTCGCCGGTGCATTGCACCATGACCATCGGCGAGGCCCGTGCCCAATATATGGACACGGTGAGGCAGAAGCGTGAGGAGCAGTCCCGGGAGGTGCAGGCCGATGCCGCCTACAACCACCATCTTCTCCAGGAGCACCTGCTGGCGGAGGAGCAGATCACCGCGGAGCGGGCGGAGCAGGAGGCGCTGCTCAACTCATACCGCTCCGCCTGCGAGGGCCGCCTCGAGCGCTGGTGGTACCGCATGCGGGTGGCGGAGGCTGCGGCAGCCTACAAAGAGGGCAATGAAGCGACCGAGGCGTTGTTTGGCGAGATCGAGGACGAGGCAGAGGACAATGCCGGCTCCGACGAGTCCCCGCTCCGCTGGCATCGACGAGGCCCTACTCCGCCGAGGCTCCGCGGCACCAACAACGAGGCAGAGGACACCGCTGGCTCTGCCGAGGCCCCACCCTGCCGGCAACGAGGGGGAGGATTTTCCCCCGCTCCGCCGAGGCGCCGCCCGCCGGCAATGAGATAGAGGACATCACTGGCTCCGCCGAGGCCCCGCCCCGCTGCCAACAAGGCCGCGCCACACAAAAAATAGGAAGAGTAGAACACGGTAGGTCGCCGCCGCTCGGGTCCAAGTAAGGCCACCGCTGCTACCCTCCGGTTGCTGGCACTGAACTGTACATCATGGAGCAATTCTATGATTACAGGCTGATTGAAGAGCGCTCCATGGTTGAGCAAGTTCATGAGATACAGTCATTTGCTAGAGAACTTGAGCACTTCAGTTGTATGCTACCGGACAATGTGCGAAGTAAAAAGGAACAGAAGGAGTACAAAGAGTTTGAGCAGCTTTTTAGCATTCCTGTACATTGCAATCACAACGATTCACATGTCATAGAGAACATTCAAAATAATCAATGATTATGCATCTCAGCGATTCACATGTCAGAGCCAATACTTACTTCACAACTAAAGAATAAAGAAAAAATCGATCGACGCTGCTGACAGCAAAGGGCGTCCCGTTCGAAAATATCAAACGCATGTCTTCTTGCTAAAATCAGTGAGCAAAATTTCACAAGGTTTTCCCATTGCAAAATATCAAATGCCTATGGTTGTGGAATGGGCAGGGTTTGCCATCAGTTCGGACATTGACATGGCACCTCGTGCTAAATAAACCAGTTGTTCTTTTTGTGCAGTTCCACCAAAATCAACCAAATTCGCGTGTAGCTTGTATGATTTCGCCCTTATATGTTGCAATGCCTTGAACTTATCGGCACCTCCTTTCTTGTGGTGGAAATGAATGATTCAATGTATTCATGAACATTTTGTGCAGTTCCCATTGAAATCCAGCTGAGCACCCCTGTTTGCACAAATACAAAAAAAGTGATTAGTATAAAGCAAATTGTACTATGAATTGACAGTTTAAATAGGCACCTACATGGTCCATGTAGAGCACACTTTTAGAAAAATGGAACTCACCGGAAAGAATCCTAGAACAACATTGTACTCGCGCATCACAGCAAGAAGATGGAGATTTGTTAGTCCTTCTAAGATGAAGTTAGTTTGGTCTTGTGGGGGGTAATGTAACCATCCTTCAACTGCTCCTTCTAATGAGAAGATAGACAGGGCTTCTTCATCCTGGCATAGTCAGAACTAGTCACTTAACGTACTCCATATTCTTCTTTAGAGGAGGATGATCCTGTTGTGCAAAGACAAGAGGATAACTAAATGCTAGCATCCCTGTTTGCTCGAAAAAAAGGAAAGGAAATATTTAAAATAGCACAGATGAAGCACTTCTCAAGGACAACACCACTTTTTGATGACAGCATCTAAACAGTAGCACAACACCAATAGAGATGACAAAGATCAATCACATGGATGAAATCAGTGGGCGAGTACCAACCTTTGTCAGGAGGCTTATTGTGTTGAGCATACAGATGAAGCACTTCTCCGAAACCATCTGTTGCTATCTACTGTGGTGGCCATGCTTACCATATACTCCTCGATTAGATTAATGTTTCCAACATCTTCTTGTGGAGTTCCACTAAAATATATGGTATCTTCAAAGAAGACCCCTGTTTGCACAAGTAGAGATAATTACGTATTATATTAAGGTTGGCATCAAATCAGTGGCAAAACAATTGCTCGTTCCAGCCATAACAATAAATTAAGATGCAAAACTATATCATTACTTGTGTCATCACAGTTCCAGTGCTTCATTACAGCACCAGGAGTTGATTTTTGTTTTTCTTCCGCTTGTTCTACCCCTTCATCACTTGGTTCAATAATAGACAAGCTTCACCTTCAATGTAAGATTTGGCATGTCAATTAGGTTGCACAAGTATAGTACTAAACAATGGCATTAATTTTCTGATGAAAGTGGCAAAATACAGGCCAACAGTTGTGAAATACCTTTATCTTACCTCAATGGGATATTACGATGCACATACAGATTGGAAGTATTGTCTCCATTTGTGCAGTTCACTAAAATCAAGCAACATTACCGTACAAGTAGAACAACATATGAAAGCATACTGCGGAATCATGTGAAAGAAGGCTAGTACTGACCTCTCATGACGCGGAATTCAAACAACTCACAAGAAGAAGATCTGAACCAAATTTGCCAACACGGATAGGAAGTAAGATCTCCTCTTGTGCAGTTCCAGTAAGATCAAGCAATCAAGCAACGTTGTCGGTGTGACATTTTGGTTGAACTGCACAAAACACTCTTAAAACAAAAGTGTTTTGTGCAGTGCAACAAAATGTCACAATGGCAACGAGGTGAAGTAGATAACCCTGTTTACACAGAGGTGCAAAGGAAATAACTAGTGGTCAATAACCTTGGATGAGACAGAAGCCAAAAAAAAGAAGCATCTACCTTATCTAAATGGGAAAGAAAGCAAGACAGTAGCATTTCTCAAATGGTGGCATTGATTAATATTAACATAGAGATTATATTAACAATAAAATTCGTTAAACATGTAATTTTCTTTTAACTGTGGCATTGCATCAATTTTCCAGCGGCATTATTAGAGGGTGTTTGTTTACAGGGACATTTTGGTGGAGGGACTAAAAAAACTCTGTGTCAGTCCCATCTAAACCAAACAGGAGGGACTTTTAGGGACTAAAAGTGGGCATTTGGGACTAAAGAAAGAATACCCCGAGGGAGTCTTTTTGGGGCTTTTTCCAACAGTTGCCCCTGCCACGCATCACACCTTGTCTCTATTAGTTCACTACTAGGGGTAACATGGTCTTTTAGCATGTCATTTAATAACCTCTAGTCCATGTTTAGTCCCTGGAACCAAGCAAGTAGGGACTAGGGAGTTTTTAACCAAATAGGGCCTTAGATTAACAACCGCTAAAGAGTTGCACGGGACAGTGGACGCACTAGCACCATGTGCATCTACCGATGTACTAGGGTGATGCACAGTCTGTTGCAACAAAGAACAATCAACCAAGGAGCATATTTGTGTTGGTCCCAGTTTTGTTATCTTTAGACACCTTTCCCTATGTGAGCGCAGCAAATCTAGTCCTGCTCAAACTCTACAGCCTTGTCCCCCAAAACAAAAGATCAGTTCGTTATAGATGTGCGTACTGTGTTTGTCATTGTTTTCCCTTTTTGACCAACGTAGGTGTTGGATATCCAGTCTGTACTAGTACTTTCCCCACTTCCTTTCCTCCGTGAACCATGTCCTAGATTTATGCTATACAACTTTCCCCACTACTTTCCCCCATTCCTGTCCTCTTTGAACCACGTCTTAGATTCATGCGATACAACTTTCCCCACTACTTTCCCCCTTCCTTTCCTTTTTGAACCATGTCCTAGATTCATGCTATACAACTTTTCCCACTACTTTACCCCATTCCTTTCCTCTTTGAACCACGTCCTAGATTCATGGTATACAACTTTCCCCACTACTTTCCTGTTTGATCCAACACCTAGATTCGAGTGCAGAAGTGGAAAAAGCCCACATGCAGGTAGAGCAATGCATGTGGAACAAGTAAATTATACCTTAAGGTTATTGGGGTGTGGTTCGGTGGGCGACCGGAGGCCGTTCGACCCACACTATGTACAGCGGCGAAGAAGAAGGGGTCGGAGGCCCTCCCGCGCCGCCGCTGGGTGAAAGTGAATAGCTGCGCCGGTAGTGGATTCCCTCCCTGGCCGACAGCAACAATGTTAAGTCTCCTTCCCTTCCCGGCGGATGGCTCTTTGACCAGCAGTGAGGGGAGATAGAGAGGCCAGCAAAGTCTTGTTTAGATCTGGAGAGGGTGAGAGAGTGTGAAGAGAGCAACTACAAGCGCTGAGGCTCTAGCGTGTATACATATACTGGAGAGAAGTGAAGAGTGCAAACCCTAGTAAACAAGCGCCGAGGCTGCAGCTTATACGTGATGAGGTGATTATACGGTCACTACGAGATCGTATAGCGCCGTATCCATCCATTTTGACCAGTCAAAGAATCCTCCTGGCACGAATTATGCTCAAGTGTAGTTATCGAACCCGAGCCCTCAAGTTTGATGAGCGAACAGGCTAACCAGCTACACAACCCTCCTGGTATGTTCAACGAGAGGAAAATAACCTTTTATACATTCCTGCATTCGTGTGACAAGCATGTCGTGTTTTTTTGTGTGTGTGGGAGTCCTTGGGATTTAAATCTTAATCGTGTCCTGTGGCTTTGGTGTTAAGACTATCCACAGTGGTGCATGCAGCCTTAGTCACCTTACCTTCCACGTAGTACGTTGGGTCCCACCAGTCAGAGGGTGAAACAAACAAATTAATAAGAAAAATTAAAAGCACCAACAATGTATCTTACCTCACACATCTCGCTACTGCTCGGGAACACTGTCCAATTGATCCCTTTGTTCGCTCACGTACTATTTTAAGTGAGTCCTTATTATAACATGCACACAATTTTGGGCACTTGTATTCGACCTAAGTCAGTGTGCCATCGTATATCGTATGACTCCCTCCATCTAGGTGTAATAAGTCATGTTGGAAAGTGCAACGGGACCAAGGTGCAAGTAGATTGGAGGAGAAGGAGAAACTTGACCAGTCATTCCTCCAATCATAGCCCTACTTTCTGTCTCTAAACGCAAAAATTAATCCAAACAACTAAGAGATGCCTCTTCTCTTCTTGTACGTACTCCATTTGTATCTCACATGATTTTCCTATTCTATGAACCTGTGTGTGCGTGTGCACATGTGTGTGTGTGTGTGTTTAACAGCATGCGTGTGTTAGAGAGAGTGACAGATCGACCTACTCCTATAGAGAGATGGTGTGTAGTGTACGATTTTAGCCGCGAGAGTCGGTGCATCCTCTCGTTTTCGGGCGTCCGGTAGGGACAGGCGGACAACTGCCACGCCCACTCCTGACAAGCCTGGCCCACCCAAAGCACCTCCATCGCCCGTGCACGCTTCCCGCTCGAAACGGTCAGCGCCGCTCCAAAGAATCGGTGCCGCATTCATGCCCGGGCAGAGCGGACGCGACCTCTCACTGGCGCCTGCGTTGAAGGGAGAAGCGGATTCAAGAGTGATGGCTTCTTCGTCCGTCCAACTTACTGCTGGGTCAATGTGATTTGACAGCTCATTGGTCATTATTACTGAGGTGGTAGGACTGCTGGATGTCCCACGCTTTCGGCGAAAGGAGGTACTACTAGATTACAATTTTCTCCATTCTTACGGCAGAGGAGTGCAAGAGCAGTGAAAACACGCAGGCTCAGTGATTACATGGCCCACCTCACACTATCGCAATATTTTCTGGACACCGTGTGACACCTAACTCTTTACATAGTACTACTTGTATAGTACGTACTGTAATTTATCAGCGAGATAGTACAATGCTATGAAGCTTCCAGCTTCTGTTACATGTATCTTGCGTCCAAGGTTGCCCGTTGCAACATTTCATCAAATACAAAAGAGACTAACATGCATGCTATTGCATCTCAATGATTGATAGATCATAGCAAATACGTACTCCCTCCATTCCAAAATAAGTGTCTCAACTTTATGCTACATACAGAGCAAAATGAGTGAATCTACACTCTAAAATACGTCTATATACATCGGTGTTTGGAGCATGTACTACTAGTTCATATTGAAATCTACTAAAGGACATATATATTACAAACTATATGATAATCTCTCTAACCAAGGTAGTAGGGACGAGGAGTAAACGGAGGGAGTAGTAAAATTTTCTCCTCGTCTTGCGAGCCACCGCGCGCGTGGGCGAGGGAGCGGACGTAAGGCGTACAATACTACTACTACTCATGCAGTCCCTAGCCATTGAAACAGAGACAGCTAAAGAAAAAACAATCCATGCAGTCCCTAGCCCTTGAACCATAAACCCTAACCAGTCCTAAGAAATGAAGTTTGCAACCCTTTGACCATCGGATCATTTTGTGCAGTTTCACCAAAATCGAGATGAGAATCCCTATGGCAAAGAAATTGAAGAAACATGATTAGGATAAGATTACTGGTACTAGTTGATGAGACATAAACTCATCACAAATACAGTATGTAGAAGCCAGTAGAGGTATGTGCGGGGCAAAGAGGTAGAGAAATATCCACATGGAGTGATGTGGGCAGCTGGAGCAGTGGTGCAAGCCGGCTGTAAAGGGAGTTGTACCTGAGGGATGTCGGGACATAGCTCAACCTAGAGGAGGGCGGCGGGAGGAGGCAACTACCCACGTCGCGGCAGTGAGCAATGGACGAAGTCAACCTCACCGGCTTTGTGAGACAGAATTGCGGGGACCCCTGATCAGGACGTGCCGATAGTGGGTTTTCGCCGTCAGCGACGGCAACCGCATCTACACTAAGCATCCACCCCTTCCCCCGGCGGACATGATCCGCCGGGATGTTAGAGATGTGGCCACAGTTGTTTTGTGCGAGAGAGTGTGAAAACTGAAGAGAGCAACCCCAGCAAGCAACCGTGTAGGCTCGTCCTGCCTATGTATATAGTGGAGCGGTTTCCTTTTCTCTCCATATGAACGTATTTATATTGCGTACGTGCCACTAAAGGAAAAAAACTTTATTTATAAATGACGTGGCACCTGCTACTCGTTCTCCTATAAACCTTGCACTTGGCATCTCCAAACTATTAACCTTGCGATTGGCTCTTCGCCTTTTTGGGAAGTTGACCAATAATGGTACTGCAGTATATATCATTCTGGCTATATGAGACCGAATGAATTATTGCACGTCCACCACGTGGCGAGGGTCGAGGGGCGAGGGAGAGTGCGTACTATTACGTCTGTTTCAATATGGACTACATACGGAGCAAAAAGAGTGAATCTACACTCTAAAATACGTCTATATACATCAGTTTTTGGAGTATGTAGTAGTAGTTCATATTGAAATTTACTAAAGGACATATATTCCAAACAATATGATAATCTCTCTAACCAAGGTAGTAGGGACGAGGAGTAAACGGAGGGAGTACTAGTGAAATTTTCTCCTCGTCCTGCGAGCCACCGCGCGCGTGGGCGAGGGAGCGGGCGCAGGGCGTAGTAAGAAAGCTTCACCTCATCCTGCGAGCCACCGCGCCTGTGGGCAGGGGAGACGGTGTACTAAGCAAGCTTCTCCTCGTTCTGCGAGTTGACGGGACACATCAAAAGTACTCCAGTGTATAGAGCCTTGCCTCTAAGGTATGCCCCACATGCTTTGCCTCTTTTTTAACATAACACGTCAAGTTGCAATTTGTTTGTTCACCCGTGGTAGACGATCCTCCCTCCATCTAGTGGACAACCAGTACACGTGTCAAGTTACCATGTGGGCTGCCTTTTCGTACAGAAATAAGCTCCACCGTGTACCCGCACGGGTGTGGTTGGGAAAGAGACATGAGTACATGCGCCATGCGTACACCTCGTCTCTTCGTGCATGTCCCCCACCTACGTGGGTGTGTGTGAGAGATACAAACCTAGACAAATGGCTTGTGTGTTCGTGAGTGTTTGTTTTTTTGGGGGGGAGGTTGTTTTTGTGAATGTATTTGTGGGAATATGTGTCGATGACATCTCAAACAAAAATTTTCATGCAATGTGTGTGAAATGGAGGTCTATCCATATCATATATAGAGGGTCGGGAGATCCACTAGAAGAGAGGGAGGGGTCATAGATATCGATAGAGTCGAAGAGAGGATCAAGTGGGTGGGTGCGAGATCGATGAAGAGAGCCATCGAAATTGTGTGTGTGTGTGTGTGTGTGTGTGTGTGTGTGTGTGTGTGTGTGTGTGTGTGTCTGCAAGTCAAAGATATAGGGCGACTAACCTAGCTACCGGAACGTTAGAGGGCATAGGTCAAGAATGTGTGTGGTAGGGAGACATGACTAGAGCGCTCGATGTATCCGTGCGTGTGTGTGCGAGGGGGTGGGGGGAGGGGTAGGCAGAGGCCTAACTATAGAGGTAGAACGACTTGTATATGTGTTGAGAAGGAGAGACCCAACTATGTATTGAGGGAAATCGGTCGACATCCATACATAACTGAAGGACGGGAAATAGGATGGGACAGAGAGAGAGGAGAGAGAGAGGGAGGGAGAGGGATAGAGTGTTGGATGGGTGATGGAGTTGCTTCTCGAAGATGGTGGGAGAGGCCTACTAGACAAACTGAGGGTGGAACTACAATATTATCAATAAGAGTGGGGATGTGTTTCTGTGTGTGCCTGTGTGTGATAGATCTGTCGGGACACATCCATGGATGATGAAGGGGAACCATGTGTTTGGTAAGCACACCTAACTAGATCGATAGATCAATTGTTGTTTGTCGGAGGAAGGGAGAGACATAACTAATGAGGTAGAGCGATCGACGCGTGGGGAAAAACGAGTTATAAGGACCTAGGTAGCTATATGTATACCGGGAGATCGGTCGGTGTACGTCCATTTGTTAGAGGCAAGTAAGGCCCGACGAGACGGATAGACAGAGAGAATGGAGCTAGGAGGTGGTGCGTGAGGATGATAATCCCCAAGTGCTGGGAATCATCGTAGCAATTTCCAAAGGTGGAAGTGATAAGTATGGAGTGTCAAACCCACAAGGAGCTAAAGGTAAGATCAATATTCTCTCAAGCCCAATCCGCCACTGACACGACTCTACGTGCACCGAACGTTTGCTTCCAACTAGAAACGAGAAATAAAACTATGTTGTGGGTATGAAGAGGATAAATTTGTATGATATCAGAGAGCTAAAGTATAAAAGTAGGTGTTGTTATCACAAAGTTAGAATATATTACTAAGTAGTATAAATAGCGAGTGTGGAATAATGGTGGATCGGTGTGCGGAATTGTCCTAGGCAATTGTTAACAAGACCGATAGTCGTCATTGCAAATTTTATATGAGGGAGAGGCATAAGCTAACATACTTTCTCTACTTGGATCATATGCACTTATGATTGGAACTATAGAAAGCAT
The DNA here is from genome assembly GCA_032464435.1 of Aegilops umbellulata. NCBI lineage: Eukaryota > Viridiplantae > Streptophyta > Magnoliopsida > Poales > Poaceae > Aegilops > Aegilops umbellulata. The sequence continues at coordinate 86,050,628 of CP136056.1, forward strand.
CCACAACTACTAAAGATCATTAAGGTAAAACCCAACCATAACATTAAAGCATCAAGTCCCCTTTATCCCGTACGCAACAACCCCCTTACTTGGCTTTATGCTTCTGTCACTCAAGCAACCCACTATAAGCGAATCATGTACGTATTGCAACACACTACAGCGGGAATCCCTCATGCTTGCATGACATGGAGGGCACAATAGGAAAACACCAAAATAAAACATACAACTCATACCAATCTAGATCATCAATCAACCCAAAGACAAAGGATATCTACTCAAAACATCATAGGATGGCAACACATCATTGGATCATAATATGTGGCATAAAGCACCATGTTCAAGTAGGGATTACAGCGGGGTGCGAGAGAGTGGACCGCGCAAAAGAGATGAGGATGGTGATGATGGTGGTGATGTTGATGAAGACGATCACCGCGGCGATGATTCCCCTCTCGATGGCACTCTGGTGCCACCAAGAGAGAAGAGGAGAGGCTCTCCCCCTTGTGCTTTCTCCTCGATGGCCTCCCCCTTGATGGGGAAAGGTTCTCCCTCCGATCCTTGGCCTCCATGGCGATGATGGCCTCTCCAAGATACTCCTCCGTGGCCACCGGTGATGATGGCCCCCTTCGGCAGGGTTCCAGAGAGGGCCTAGATTGATTTCTCATGGCTATAGAGGCTTGCGGTAGTGGAACTCCCGATCTAGGTTAATTTACCGAGGTTTCTGTATTTATAGGACTTTTTGGCGTCGGTTTCACGTCAAGGAGGTGCCCCGAGGTATCCACGAGGCAGGCCCACGCGCCTGGGGTGGTGGGCGTGCCCCCACCCTCGTGGGCACCTCGGGACCCTCCTGGTCCAACTCTTTTACTCCGGGGTCCTCTTTTGGTCCATAAAAAATCATCAAAAATTGGCATGTCAATTGGACTCTATTTGATATTCCTTTTCTGCAAAACTCAAAAACAAGGAGAAAACAGAAACTGGCACTGGGCTCTAGGTTAATACGTTAGTCCCAAAAATCATATATAATAGCATATAAATGCATATAAAACATCTAAGATGGATAATATAATAGCATGAATACTTCATAAATTATTGATACGTTGGAGACGTATCAGCATCACCAAGCTTAATTCTTGCTCGTCCTCGAGTAAGTAAATGATAAAAGAAATAATTTATGAAGTGTGAATGCTAGCAGGTGCACAAGTTTGATCAATGATAATTTCAGTCACCTTTTCTAGCATCATTATATGTCATAACAGTATCTCATCTCATAAAACTTCTCATGATAAAGTAACAAGCTATTCACATGTTAAAGTATAGATCATAAACTTTCTTGAAAACTAACAAACCGTGTTATCAGTCATCAAACAATTACAATCCATCTTATTTTCAGGAAGAGTCTATGTCAGGGCTTTGATTTAGCAAACTCCACATACTCAACTATCATTTAGTCTTTCACAATTGCTAACACTCACGCGATATTTATGGGTTCAAAGTTTTAATCAGACACAGAGAAAGATAGGGGCTTATAGATTCGCCTCCCAACCTTTTACCTCAAGGCTAATGTCAACAATAATAGTTCATGATGCCTTACATCCAATTGGATATATATCAGAATCTTTCCAACACAATGTGGGTGTGCGGCGCCTCTGTACTGGGCTATCTCACGACGCAGCTCAAAGGAGCTTTGTCCATTTATTGTATCCGGAGTGACGATCGCCGTCACGTGCCGTGGGGCGCCTGCGTGATCCGTAGATCGATCTTGTTTGCCTTGCCTTGTCCTCCAGTATATCTCGCAGGTCTGGCGCGTTTTCCCGTGCCTTAGCATGTTTTGAGCGGCGTCGGGGCATGGCTTGAGTGGAGGGCTTAGAGGCCTCTCTGTCGCGGCCACGAGGTGACCGGTCGGCCATGTCATGCACTGGTGATGTAGGTGCTTCCTCCTCTAATCGGGGTAGCAGCCTGTGCTTTGGGTAACGCTTGGAGGGCGTTCGAGTTCATACTCTTTGGCCGCAAGCACTTCAGTCCATCTGTCAGCTAGCAAATCTTGATCCGCTCTAAGATGTTGCTGCTTTTTCTTGAGGCTGCTTGCCGTGGCTAAAAGCCTGCGTTTGAAACGCTCTTGTTCGGCGGGGTCTGATGGTACGACGAATTCGTCGTCGTCGAGGCTTGCCTCATCTTTGGAGGGAGGCATATAGTTATCGTCCTCAACCTCTCGGTCTGCCGCTCTCTCATGAGGGCTGGCTTCTCCATCTTCCTGTGCCGAGTCTTGCTGGAGGGGGTGTTCTTCGGCGCTATCCAGGGTAGTATTATCTCCGGTGCCGGAATCACCATTTTTCTTTGGCGGGATTTAGAGCGGCGCCGCTGACATCGGCGTTTGGGATGTTTCTTAGAAGTGTCATCCCCCGCTATTCCATTGCCATCTCCATCTTTTGGAGCGTCCACCATATATATGTCATATGACGAGGTGGCCTTCCAACGCCCTACAGGTGCTGGTTGCTGTTCGTCTCCTGCATCATCGTCCATACCATCGATGTCTTCGGAGTCGAAGTCGAGCATGTCGGTTAAATCGTCGACAGTGGCTACAAAGTGGGTGGTGGGTGGGCTTTGAATTTCTTCATCGTCCGTATCCCATCCTTGCTGACCATAGTCCGTCCAGGGCTCTCCTGATAAAGAGAGATACTTTAGTGAGTTCAGGATGTCGCCGAAGGGCGAGTGCTGAAAGATGTCCGCGGCGGTGAACTCCATGATCAGTGCCCAATCGGATTCGATCGTCAGGGGCGCGGGAGGTCCGGAGTCCGGAGAGGAATCCGGATCCTCGGAGTCACGGGTCATGCAGAGTGCGGGGCTGGTGTTCGGCTCGATCGCCTTTGAGATCACAGCCCCTGAGGTGGCGTCCAACCGCTCATCCTCGATCGGCGCGGCAGGCTCCGAATTAAGGGTCGGAACCAACGCCAGTGCGGCCTCCAGGACACTGTTCGGCGGCAAAGCTAGATCACGCCCATCGAGACAGTGCGGCGCGCTTGGCTGTGACTCGAATCCGTCGAAGATCAAGTCCCCGCGGATGTCAGCCATGTAGTTCAAACTTCCAAACATGACCTGATGGCTAGGGGCGTAGCTTTCGATCTGCTCCAGGCGGCCAAACGAATTGGCCCGTAGTGCGAAGCCGCCGAAGACGAAGATCTGTCCAGGGAGAAAAGTCTCACCCTGGACCGCATCGTCGCTGATGATCAAAGGAGCCATCGGGCCTAAAAGTGACGACATAGAGGAACTCTCAATGAAAGCACCAGTGTCGGTGTCAAAACCGGTGGATCTTGGGTAGGGGGTCCCGAACTGTGCGTCTAGGCGGATGGTAACAAGAGACAAGGGACACAATGTTTTACCCAGGTTCGGGCCCTCTTGATGGAGGTAAAACCCTACGTCCTGCTTGATTAATATTGATGATATGGGTAGTACAAGAGTGGATCTACCACGAGATCAAGGAGGCTAAACCCTAGAAGCTAGCCTATGGTATGATTGTTGTATATTGGAGTTGTTGTCCTACGGACTAAAACCCTCCAGTTTATATAGACACCGGATAGGGTTAGGGTTATACAAAGTCGGTTACAATGGTAGGAGATCTAAATATCCGCATTGCCAAGCTTGCCTTCCATGCCAAGGAAAGTCCCTTCCGGACACGGGACGAATTCTTCAATCTTGTATCTTCATAGTCCTGGAGTCCGGCTGAAGGTATAGTTCGGATGGCCGAACACCCCCTAATCTCGGACTCCCTCAGGTATCCCGATAGTTTTGAAGACGAAAGTGGGGATGCCTTCCGGGGTATCCCCAAGCTTAGGAGCTTGAGTATTCCTTGAATATTACCTTGGGTGCCTTGGTCATTCCCAAGATTAGGGTCTTTCCACTCCTTATTCTCCTCATATCGATATCTCACCCAAAGCTTGAAAACTTCAATCACACAAAACTTAACCAAACTTCGTGAGATAGGTTAGTATGATAAAGAGTAAACCATTCACTTTGGTACTGTTAAGGACAAGTTTCATAATTTTTATCACACAATCCCTACTGTACCATATCATTTCTACAATTTATATTTAGGAATATAAGCCATAAAAACTAGAAAACAAGCAAACTATGCAATGAAAACAGAAACTGTCAGAAACAGAACAGTCTGTAATGATCTGAACAATAACCATACTTCTGCTACTCCAAAAATTATGAAGTAAATTTGTAGACGTGAGGAATTTGTCTATTAATCTTCTGCAAAAAGAACCAACTAAAAAATACTCTTCTGTAAAAAATGACATTTATTCTCGTGAGCGCGAAGTTTCTGTTTTTTACAGCAAGATCACATTAACTTTGACCCAGGTCTTCCCAAAGATCTTACTTGGCACTTTATTGAAACAAAAGCTATAAAACATGATTACTACATTATCTTAATCATGTAAACACACAAAAAAAGTAATTGTAAATTTTGGGTTGTCTCCCAACAAGCACTTTTCTTTAATGCCTTTTAGCTAGGCATGATGATTTCAATGATGCTCACATAATAAACAAGAATCGAAACACAAAGAGAGCATCTTGAAGAATATGACTAGCACATTTAAATCTAACCCAATTCCTATGCCTAGGGATTTTGTGAGCACACAACTTATGGGAACAAGAATCAACTAGTATAGGAAGGCAAAATAAGTATAACTTCAAAACTTTAAGCACATAGCGAGGAAACTTGATATTATTGCAACTCCTACAAGCATGTATTCCTCCCTCATAATAATTTTCAGTAGCATCATGGATAGCAACATTGTTCTCATACTCAATTGGAACCTCTTCCTAAATAGTGGAATCATTACTAGCTAAAGTTGACACTCTTCCAAATCCACTTTCATAAATATCATACTAAGATTCAACACCCTCCAAAATAGTGGGATCACTAATTCCTAAAGTTGACACTCTTCCAAACCCACTTTAAATGATGGTATTATTCATACTCCAAAATATATAAGTGAAGTTCATGGAGCTTTCTACAATTAATATAGACTGACCAATATCCAAGCTCAAAATGTATAAGTGAAGCACACGAAGCATTCTATAAAATCATATTCAAAAGATTTAAGTGAAGCACAAAGGGCAATTCTATAAGATCATACTTAAAAGATATAAGTGAAGCATGAAGTATTCCATAAATTGATGAAGGGACATCTCATACTAGCTGTTGGAAATATGCCCTAGAGGCAATAATAAAATGGTCATTATTATATTTCCTTGTTCATGATAATTGTCTATTGTTCATGCTATAATTGTGTTAATCGGAAATTGTAATATATGTGTGAATACATAGACCACAACATGTCCCTACTGAGCCTCTCGTTGACTAGCTCGTTGATCAATAGATGGTTACGGTTTCCCAACCATGGACATTGGATGTCATTGATAACGGGATCACATCATTAGGAGAATGATGTGATGGACAAGACCCAATCCTAAGCATATCACAAAGATCGTATAGTTCGTCTGCTAGTGATTTTCTAATGTCAAGTATCCTTTCCTTAGACCATGAGATTGTGCAACTCCCGGATACCGTAAGGGTACTTTGGGTGTGCCAAACGTCACAACGTAACTGGGTGGCTATAAAGGTACACTATGGGTATCCCTGAAAGTATCTGTTGGGTTGGCACGAATCGAGAATGGGATTTGTCACTCCGTATGACGGAGAGGTATCTCTGGGCCCACTCGATAGGACATCATCATAATGAGCTCAATGTGATCAAGGAGTTGTTCACGGGATGATGTGTTACGGAACGAGTAAAGAGACTTGCCGTAACGAGATTGAACAAGGTACCGGTATACCGACGATCGAATCTCGGGCAAGTACTATACCGGTAGACAAAGGGAATCGTATATGCGATTGATTGAATCCTCGACATCGTGGTTCGTCCGATGAGATCATCGTGGAATATGTGGGAGCCAACATGGGTATCTAGATCCAGTTGTTGGTTATTGGCCGGAGAGATGTCTCGGTCATGTCTGCATAGTTCCCGAACCCCTAGGGTCTACACACTTAAGGTTCGGTGACGCTAGAGTTGTAATGGAAATTGTATGTGGTTACCGAATGTTGTTCAGAGTCACGGATGAGATCCTTGACGTCACGAGGAGTTCCGGATTGGTCCAAAGGTGAATATTTATATATGGGAAGTCATCATACGGTCACCGGAAGGGTTTGGGGGTTTATCGGTATTGTACCGGGACCACCGAAGGCGTTCCGGGGGTCCACCGGGAGGGTCCACCTGCCCCGAAGGACCTAATGGGCTGTAGTTGGGTGGGAACCAGCCCCTTAGTGGGCTGGTGCGCCCCCCAAGGGCCCAAGGCGCCTAGGATTGGAAACCCCAGGGGGCCACTGCCCCCCTGGGGAGCGGGCGCCCCCCTAGTTGGAAACCCAAGGGGGCCGCTACCCCCCGGGGGCTGCAGCCCGAGGGGCCGCCGGCCCCCCTCTAGATGGATCAAGGGGTCCGGCCCCCTCTCCCCTTCCCCCTATAAATAGTGGGGGGTGGTAGGGCAACCGCACCGCTTCTCCTAGTGCAACCCTACCCCTCTCCCTCCTCGTCTCTCACAGTGCTTGGCAAAGCCCTGCTGGAGTGCCACGCTCCTCCACCACCACCACGCCGTCGTGCTGCTGCTGGACGGAGTCTTCCCCAACCTCTCGCTCTCTCCTTGCTCGATCAAGGCACGGGAGACGTCACCGGGCTACTTGCGTGTTGAACGCGGAGGCACCGTTGTTCGGTGCTTAGATCGGATTCGGCCGCGAGCTGAATCGCTTCGTGTACGACTCCACCGACCGCGTTCTTGCAACGCTTCCGCATCACGATCTTCAAGGGTATGAAGATGCACTCCCCTCTCTCGCCTTGCTAGTCTCTCCATATATTGATCTTGGTGGTGCGCAGAATTTTTTTTATTTCTGCAACGATCCCCAATACTAGCATGGCTCTTAAAGGAAAAACGAAAACACAAAGGACACAAATCATGTGAACAAAACAGAAACCAAGGTATAGCAATATTTGTTGAAGAACAAAGATGGGATGCCAACCGGGGCATCCCCAAGCTTAGATGCTTGAGTATCCTTTGAAATATTTACTTGGGGTGGTTCGGGCATCCCCAAGCTTGAACTCTTGCCTCTCTTTATTCTTCTTATATTGATAGCTCCTTGACCTTCGGTCACTTCATCCACACAAAACTTTAACAAAAACTTGTGAGATCCGTTAGTGTAATAAAGCAGATCACTAACTTAGGTACTGTAATGAACTCATTCTTTATTTATATTGGTGTTAAACCTACTGTATTCCAACTTCTCTATGGTTCATACCCCCCGATACTAGCCATAGATTCATCGAAATAAGCAAACAACACACGCAAAACAGAATCTGTTAAAAACAGGACAGACTGTAGTAATCTGGAAGTTTAGCAAACTTCTGTAACTCCTAAAATTATTAAATAAATATGAAAATTTTAACAATTTGTACAGAAGTAATGCACAAAAAGTTTCATACCCATTTGACTTTCCAGTAAAAAATGTAAATTCAGGCACTACAGCCAAAGTTTCTGTTTTTGTTCTGCACATAGTAAACAAGCAATCTAATCAACCCAAAACCAAAGCTTGGCACATTATTGTTATAATACAATGGATATATACAAGGGGATAATTATTTACAGAGAAAATTCCATGAAAAATTCTACATTGTTTCCGTGAGCATGAACACAAGTGCTCAAGGTCGACCCTCACTTCTTCAATGCTTAACTTTCCAATCACTTCTCTTTTTGAAAAACTTTTTAGGCATGAGAGGAAAGTAATATATTTTTTGTATTTTCATTATTAAAAAAAATTGTATGTTTCACCCACAACTAAACAGAAACAAAAAGGAAAAATAAAATTTACTTAGTGAAGAAAGAAAACAAGCACACACGAGAATATCAACCCCACGCTATTGCTCCCCGGCAACGGCGCCAGAAAAGAGCTTGATAATCCCCAAGTGCAGGGAATCATCGTAGCAATTTCCAAAGGTGGAAGTGATAAGTATGGAGTGTTGAACCCACAAGGACCTAAAGGTAAGATCAATATTCTCTCAAGCCCTATCTTCCACTGATACGACTCTACGTGCACCGAATGTTTGCTTCCAACTAGAAACGAGAAATAAAACAACGTTGCGGGTATGAAGAGGATAACTTTGTATGGTATCGGAGAGATAAAGTATAAAAGTAGGTGCTGTTATCATAAAATTATAATATATTACTAAGTATTATAAATAGCGAGTGTGGAATAATGGTGGATCGGTGTACGAAATTGTCCTAGGCAATTGTTAACAAGACCGATAGTCGTCATTGCAATTTTATATGAGGGAGAGGCATAAGCTAACATACTTTCTCTACTTGGATCATATGCACTTATGATTGGAACTCTAGCAAGCATCCGCAAGTACTAAATATCATTAAGGTAAAACCCAACCATAGCATTAAAGCATCAAGTCGCCTTTATCCCATACGCAACAACCCCCTTACTCGGGTTTATGCTTCTATCACTCAAGCAACCCACTATAAGCGAATCATGAACGTATTGCAACACCCTACAGCGGGAATCCCTCATGCTTGCGTGACACGGAGGGCACAATAGTACAGCACCAAAATAAAACATACAACTCGTACCAATCTAGATCATCAATCAACCCAAAGACAAAGGATATCTACTCAAAACATCATAGGATGGCAACACATCATTGGATCATAATATGTGGCATAAAGCACCATGTTCAAGTAGGGATTACAGCGTGGTGCGGGAGAGTGGACCGCATAAAAGAGATGAGGATGATGATGATGGTGGTGATGTTGATGAAGACGATCACCGCGGCAATGATTCCCCTCTCGATGGCACTCCGGTGCCACCAAGAGAGAGGAGGAGAGGTTCTCCCCCTTGTGCTTCCTCCTCCATGGCCTCCCCCTAGATGGGGAAAGGTTGTCCCTCTGATCGTTGGCCTCCATGGCGATGATAGCCTCTCCTGGATACTCCTCCATGGCCACCGGTGATGATGGCCCCCTCCGGCAGGGTGCCAGAGAGGGCCTAGTGTAACATCCCAAATTTTCAATTTGGAATGTTATACATTAGATCATCATGCATATCATATTTTTCTTGCATTTTGGTCGATCCTAGAAATTTGACGCAACTCAAGGACCCTCAGAGAGAGTTGGAGATTTCATTATTTTCATATTTGAGATTTCTCAAAATTTTGAAAAGAGGATCACTGGATTTTCCGGAGTTTATTTGCATTTTATTTGGATAGGGAAAAATGCGCGTTTTCAAAAATTGCATTTTTGGTCCGGAGAAAAGTTCATTTTGTTCGGCTCATTTTTAGGAGTTGGGAAAATTTACTTTATTAATTTTGGAGCTCGTTAGAATTTTTTTCGGTGTTTTTCCGCGCGCGAAACCGTTTAAAAAAATTCAGCGCCTTGGGCCAAAGGCCCAAGCCACCCAGCCGGCCGGCCAGGAGGCCAGCGCCACCGCGCGCGCGCGCCCAAGCGCAGGGAGCCGCCGCCGTTGCCTCTTTTGGCATGTCCTAGTAGGACTTTGTTCCTACTTTCGTTATTCCTTTTTATTTTCTAGATCTTTCCCTCTTTTGTTTCCTATTCCTAGTCTAATTCTTGTTCCCTCCTCCAAGTAAACCCCCCTCCCCAATATAAATACCCAAGCACCCCCCCTCTAAATCATCAAACCCAAAGCCCCAAGCCTCCACCGCGCCTCTCACCCCGCGCCCCACACCCATGCCGCGCCCCTCACCCGCGCCGCCGCCTTTGCCCCGCGTCTCCGCCGCACCTTGCCACCGCCGCCGCCGCACCTTGCCGCCGCTGCCCAACGCCGCCGTTCGCCGGAGGTAGCCGCGCCGCGTCTCTTTCTCTTTTCATCGGATCGTTTTCTTCAAATCGTTCCGACTTTTCTTTTCCGATTCGTTTTTCTTTCCGGTTCTTCGCTAAACCGTTCCGGTTTTCTAGATCGGTTTTTCGTTCAGTTTTCTTTCCCGAAACCCTAGATCGGATTAGTTTTCTTCTCCGATTTAGTTGCCTCGAGACCGTTCACCGGACCGTTCGTCCTAACGAACGTGATCACCGGAATCTTCTAGGTTAACGAACGTCCGTTCGTTCAACCGCTCTTCTTTTTCTTCTCGTCAGTTTTATTCCACGAACGCGATCTCAGATCCGATCTTCGTTCTAGTTTATATTTTCGCTCGTTTATCGGAATGAGGTGATTCAAGCGCCTGGAGTTTTGTTTAGAAACCGCCGTTCCGTCTAATCAACTTAAACAAGTTTTTGCTACGGTAAAATTTGACCTAGTTTCATCTTGCTAGATCCGAGTTTTCTTCCGCCGTTTGTTTTCCGTTTCTTGATCGGTTCGTTCTCTTTTGCAACCGGAGTTCTTAAGTTGAACTTTCTGGTTCGATCTTTTATTCGAGTTTTACCTGTGCATTGGATGAGTACTTATTGTATGCTTGTTGTTTGTCTGCGATAGATCACCCGGAGTGCGCCGCCTGTTACTTCGAATCTCTAGGTTTCGCTGATCATCAGCAAGGCAAGTAACACTTTGATCATACCTTTTCTACTACCCAGTTTCTAATCATGCAATGTGTATTAGATCAATCCTCATACACATTGCATGATTAGGATCTAATTAAACTGTGGGATGGGAAGTAGATGAGGTAGTACCTATTACCTGTTTTACTTATGAAACCTTTGGGAGTTACTTCTACGTTTGCCTATTATGCCATGCTATGCTAGTAGACGTGGATTGGGTGAGTGATATCCATGACAGATGTGAGTATTGTTAATTAATGGTTTATCTAAGGTGGCAACTTAAATACACATCTGGGTGGATTGAGGCACCTGGTTTCTATCAGGACTTGCCTGTTTTTCTTTGGACCGCCACCCAGGCTCAAAGGGATCATAAGATTATTCATGCTAGTAACTTCCGTGTGCAGCCACAAGCCATTATGGGATCTGGCATAGTTGATTAAGTCGTGCGAACTCTTACAGGGTAGACTAGCAGATGTAGGGGAAAGTAGGTGTACCGGTCTATCCAACGTAAGGTGCTAGCGCTTCTGAAAGACTATGTGTCGGTCATCCGTTTCTCAAACACCATGTAGTGCGAGAAACCAAACGGAAGCGATCGAGTCTTGTGGGAAAAAGTGCGCAAACCTCTGCAGAGTGTACAAACTAATCATGATTAGCCGTGTCCCCGGTTATGGACATCTTGAGTATCTAGTTCTTGAATATCATGTGAATCTCATCATGTTACTTCTAATTAAAAGTTGTTGGGATGATTAATGATTACTTTTTAATTGGGATCGGAATGCTGTCAACCATTCTCGATGTTTAACAACCACCATGATAGTTAAATAAATTTATTCCTTTGCAGTAGGGAAAAACTGGCTTTACGCAAAACTGTAACCATAGAGCCTTTCCACCAGCCATATATGCATGTAGTATAGGCTTATTCATTCATTACTCTCTATGTGTTACATTGCCAGCATATTCCATGTGCTGACCCATTTTCGGGCTGCAATTTTCATGTTGCAAACTTTTCAGACGACGAGTAAGGTGTTTTTAGGTCGTGGTTCTATACTCAGTGATGCCGTTGGAGTTGATGGACTCGCTTACCTTCCAAGTCTTCTGCTGTTATCTTTATTAGATGGCCTTTAGCCATATTTATTGTAATAAGTTCTCTTTGAGACACCGATGTAATAAGTGTGTGATTGCTACTCTGTTATAAATCCTTCGAAGTACTGTGTGGTGTCAGCATTACTGATCCAAGGATGACACCGAAGCACAGAGACTTGACCATCTGAGGTCGGGTCGCTACACCTAGATTGCTTTCTCGTGGCTACAGAGGCTTGCGGAGGCGGAACTCCCGATCTAGGTTAATTTTCCGAGGTTTCTGTATTTATAGTGATTTTGGGCGTCAGACTCACGTCAAGGAGGTGCCCTAGGTGTCCACAAGGCAGGCCCACACGCCTAGGGGGGTAGGCGCGCCCCCCACCGTCGTGGGTGCCTCGGGACCCTCCTGGCCCAACTCTTTTACTCCGGGGTCTTCTTTTGGTCCATAAAAGATCGTCAAAAATTTGGCACGTCAATTGGACTCTGTTTGATATTCCTTTTCTGCAGAACTCAAAAACAAGGAGAAAACAGAAACTGGCACTAGGCTCTAGGTTAATAGGTTAGTCCCAAAAATCATATAAAATAGCATATAAATGCATATAAAACATCTAAGATGGATAATCTAATAGCATGAATACTTCATGAATTATAGATACGTTGGAGACATATTAGATGCCCAGTTACTAGCTAGATAGGGGGAGGAGTGTGCGGTTGTGAGATCGATGAAAAGAGGGGCGAGAGTTTACATGTGAGTGGGACCGTATGAGAGACACGAGGCAAGGACACATAAAGGAGGAGATTGAAGGTGCGTGTGTATGTTGTAGGCAGACATCGCTGGAGAGGTTTATCGATCAGTGTGTGTCGGAAAGGAGTTGTGGAGACTATGGGAGAATGACCTAAATAAATGAATGTGCGTGATGGATAGAATGCTGAGGGAGGGGGAGGGCGAGGAGGGCGTGTGCATGCACGAGAGAAAGTTAGTGGTAGCTACAAAGGTTAGAGGATTGTGTGGGTGTAAGAGACTAACAAAGATCATAATTTGATATGAAAGTGGATTCATATATTAGAATAGGAGATCATAGTGTTTTAAACATATGCATGCATGAATATAGCGGTGATACACGTGTTATGGTTTTGCACATGATATACCATAATGTGATAATGCACGGCGTTTGCAACTCACAACTAAATGTCGAACAATCTAAACCATACTATACATCGAACAATCTCACATTTTATTTGAATTTGTGATAATGTGTGGCGTTTGCAGCTTACAACTAAATATCGAACAATCTAAACAATACTATATATCGAACATTCTCACATTTTATTTGAATTTGTGGTAATGTGTGGTGTTTGCAACTCACATCTAAATACTTGTAGGCGTAGGGGGCGGGGCAGCATACATAATGTGATAAACACATTATACATATGAGATATGGTTTAGTTTGTGAAGATCTAGCTAGAGTTTGAAATGTACTATGATTTGAAATCAACATAAAGTGGATTCAAAAAATCGAGTTCGAGTTCGTATAGTACACATAGTTCATATGTAACTCGAGACTAATCATGTGGTGTGCTGTGAAGATAATACACAAACGATGGTTTAACTTGACAATAATGACGATTGTAGATCTTATTAAAACAGAGAAACGAATTCAAACGCTTTGACTTCACAACAATCATTATTGTAGATCTTATTCAAATAGAGAAACGAATTCAAATTTAGTTCATATTGACGCGGTAGTATATACGTTTGGAATGCACTAAAACGTTCATTTGAGTACTAGGTTGCATGCATTATACAAGTAGTGAAATATTTTAATTGAACATAACATGAATTCAAAGTTTTGAATGACATTTTTAGTGCAAATTGATTTGGTACAGTACACGTTAGGCTTGTCCGGAAATTTCAACCCGCGCCTTGTTAGCCCGAAATATTTAAGATATATCTTTCTCTCGTTGTGCTCCGACAACTCCCTCCATCTCAACCCGCGCCTTGCTAACCAAAATTACAACGCGCGCGAAAACTCCCACCTCCTGTGAAATCCAGACACGCGAAATGCCCGTGATACCCCTGAACTGAAAGAACCACCTCAAATCGGTGGGGGTACTTTCGTAACTTACCCCACATTTCGGACAAGAGCGTCCCTAAGCCATGGTTCCCCACTCCCATCCCATCTGCCCACCCATTCATACACCGAGGCCGGGAAAACCCGCGAAGCCCCACACCCTCCTCCATCCGCCACCCAACCGGAGCCTCTTCCCCGACGACGTCGTCCACAGCAACACCTCGACGTCCCTCATCCATCGTACCAGATGAGGATTCGTCGTCGATCTGGTCATTCCGTCGGTTCAGCCACCCCGTCCTCCACCTCCAAGGAGCTGCCCCGACGTTCCCCTCGTCATTTGCGCCACCTCGTTCCCACACCGTCGTCTTCATCTACACCACCGGAAGAGCATCAGCATCACCGTTTCCTCGGATGAAGCTGCGGGCTAATCGGCGCCACCAAAGAATTTGTACACTAATCGCCGCATTTTCTTCTTGATTCGATCTCACAGTGCTGCCGGCGCTCGGTCCCGAGCCGACACGACGCGGCTCCATCCACCGCGGCGTCGCCGGCCACTTCCTCCAAAGCGTCGCTCCCTCGGCTGCGATGTCCACATTAGTAGGAGTTGCTGCTGCTTTAGCTCTCGCTTGTGCTGCTGCTCTACTCTTGCTCTTGGTCCCCTGCCTGGTCTGCTCTTGCTCTTGCTCGCGCTGCTGCTCTCGCTCTTGCTCTTGCTTGTGATGTTGCTCCGATTTAGCTACACTTCAGTCGACTGAATTGACTTTTGGGTCAGTCGATTTTCAGGGGGTGGGGGGGCTCGCCAGAGTTAACGAAGAACCAGCCGCAGCGGGGAGGGGGGCTCGCCGGAGAAGTACCCCACTATCTATCTTAGGGTTCAGGGTGGGGGCGCTAGTCACCGATGGTGGTGGGGCGGTGGCGTGGGGATCGCCGGAGAAAAAGCTCGGCAGGGGGGGAGGGCTAGAGGGATGGCCGGGGCGGCGGCGGACCGGCGGTGGGGAGTGTTTTCGGGGCGGGCAGGGCAGCTGTTTGGCCGCTGGTGGCTGGCGGCTCAGGGGGGTGGAGGTTGAAGATGAACTGTAGGCCCTTGATTTCATATCCAACGGCAGCAAAATCGACAGACCAGAGATGAAAAGTCAGTCGACTGACGTGTAGCCTCACCTCTAGTGCGTTCAGTTTCGACAGTAAAATTCAGTTTCGACATCAAAATTCAGTTTTGACAGTTAAGTTCAGTTTCGACAGGTAAATTCAGTTTCGACAGTTAAGTTCGGAGATGAGCGGCTGATGTATACATCTAGCACTTTGTGGTTATGTATTTTACGTCATCTATTGGCGATGCTATTAGAATTCCACTCAGGTTAACGTTGCCTCTCTTGTCCTGCTTCAGCCTCGGCGTCGTACAACTCACCAGAGCTGCTCCAACGACGAAACCCTCCATCACAGCGGAGCAGTACCTCGGGCTCCATCTCCAAACGCCTAAGTCAGCCGGAGCATCCTCACCGGCCAACCCAATCACGCTGAGATCGACATGGGTTCGCCAAAGAGGTTGTACACTTCTTGTGGTTTGACTTAATCTCACCATACTTCTTTGCACCCTGTGATCTTCCAATTCTTGTGAATCAAACACCCAGATTGGCAGAAATACTGTGTTTTTAAATTCTCTGTTTTGCAGGTGCATTCATATCCTATTCCTGTCTATTTCCTATCCCTACATTGTTAGAATCCTCAAATTCAAACAAGCCCTTACACAATTACTTCTGTTACAGATATGTGTCAAACAAAACCTTGTGTGGCTTGTCCTGCTCCTGCAGTGCTGTGTTCCACCCCAGCTCAGCTGCTGCAACGACGGAAGGTTTCACCATAGTAGGGATCCGCTCTCCAGACTATCATTCGCCACCTCAGATCTTCTTCCCCGCTGCCGGCAGCCACGACAACTACATTACCATCATCAACTGAGCAGATGACCTTGAGGTCTACACGGGTCCGTAAGAGAGGTCACACTCCTCCGTTTCTGCTTACATTATGCATCACTTAATATGATGACATGCTACTTTATCGTCGTGTTCACCTATTAGACTCTGACTCAGGTCCAAACTTATGTTGAAACTTGAGTTTTTAAATGGTTGTGGGGTACATATTGGGGCAACAATCAGTACTATCTGTCTACTATCTGGTTAATCTCGGGTGTCTACTATGAGTTTCATGTTGGGTGCAAACAAACATTAAAGGGGCCATTATCTGTATTTTTTAACTAAAGCTATTATCTGCCTGCTATCATTGGTTTTGGGTCTATCCACAGTTTGCTACCATCACTCTGGATTTGTGCATGCACTCCTTACATAATCTCACTACGTTTTATTCCTATGCATGTCAGTTACTGTACACAATGGAACTGAACATGTAGAGCAAAAGAGACGAGCCTTGTGTGGCAGTAAAATTTCATGCAGACGTCGCTCCATGGTGGGCGCAAAGGCAACCCCACTCCACCCATTTTGGATCATAATCAAGAGGAAGATAACTGTTCCGAGGGGGATTCAGAAGCAGAAGACCACTCCTATTTACCCCATGAGGTCTTCGCTCTAACTTGGCATGCTGATGTTGGTTATATCATGCATATGGTGCCTTGCATTGCTTACTTTATACATCAAATATGTCAACTGCTTAGTTTAGACATGCTTTGTGTGAATGCCATCTGTTTAGTTTATTCATCGTTTATGTGAATTATGCAATGCCATCTTGTTTAGCCAGGCATCATATATGTGAATTTTGCAATGCCATCCTGCTTAGCCAGTCATCTTATATGTGAATTATATTAGCCCATCCTTTTTTTTGTTACGTATTACATTTGTCAACAATGTTAGTACATTCAACTACTCTTCGTGTGCATCAGCCATTTCACACGGTGATGGAAAATTCTGGAGTGAAAACAAGGTCTTCAGACCACACTATGCTATCTGACGAAGTGCATATCTCACTGCTTACGGATAGCTCCTCAGAGGAGGATTCAGAGACAGATGACTAGTCCTATTCCCCCCCCAGGTGCATGCTCTAACTTGGCAGGGTTATGTTGCTCATATCGTGCGTATGGTATCTTGCATTACTATGTCATTTGCTTAGTTCAGACATGATTTGTGTGAATGCCACCTGTTTAGTGTCTAATTACCATATATGTGAATTATGCAATGCCATCTTTTTGGAAGACATTATATATGTGAATTATGCAATTCTATCTTGTTGCAAGGCATTATATATGTGAATTATGCAATGCCATGTTGTTTAGCCAAGCGTCACATATGTGAATTATATCATGCCGTCTTTTTTTGTATTTCTCATTGCTTTTGTCAACAATGTTTGTATATTCAACTGCTCTTCCTGTGCATCATCCATTTGAATTGGTGATGGAGAAATCTAGAGTGAAAACAAGGTCTTGAGAGCAGACAATGCTAGCTGGTGAAGCAGATATGTTGCTGGTTACAGATAGCTCTTCAGAGGAGGATTCAGAGGCCGATGACCAGTTCTATTATCCCCCTGAGGTGTATGCTCAAACTTGGCAAGTTTATATTACTCATATCATGCATATGTTGTATTGCAATGCTTAGTTTTTACATCATATACACGATGTTGAATGCCATCTCCTTAGTTGACACATCATATATGCGATTGATTGCCCTCTGCTCACTTCCTTAGTATATAAATAATATATTTGAATTATATCATGCCATGATGTTTACATAGACAGCATGTATCTGAATTATGGCTTGCCAACCCATTTTCTAAAGACATAATATAGTTATATCATCTCATCCTGTTCACATAGTCATCACATTTTGAATTATGTCATTCTATCCGTGAATTATATCGTGCCATCATGTTTCCATCGACGACATGTTTGTGATTTATGGCATGCCAACCACTTTAATAGACACATCGTATAGTTATATCATGTCATCCTGTTTACATAGTCATCATATTTTGAAGTATGCCATTCTATCCTGTTTAGTTAGCCATCATACATGTGAAATTGTGTCATGCTATCCTGTTTAATTGGCCATCATATATTTGAAATTATGTCTTCCTATTCTGTTTGGTTAGACAACATAAATGTGAATTATTTCATGCCATGTTTTCTTCCCTACTATTCATTGCACCTGTCTATCTTACAATGTCTGTACATTCAATTACTTTTCTTGTTTATCAGCCATTTCAATTGGAGGGGGTGATGGCAGTATCTGTGGGAGTAAAAACACGATCTTCAGAAAAGATCGTGCTACCTGTCGATGGAGATAGAACCACGGTTGTACTTGCGCAAGAACTAGCCCCACCACACATAACCCAGACTCACGCAGATTGTACCCCTATCCAGTTGGACAGAGAACCAGCTACACCCCTTCTAACCCCAACCCCAGCAGATAGTAACCCAGTTCCTGTTGATACAACACCGTCTCCACCACAGAGCACCCAAGCACAAGCAGTTAGTAAGGCAACTGCAGTGCCCAAAGCACGAGGACCACCACTCCGAACCCCAAGTCAACGCTTAAAGCAGAAGAAGAATTGTTCTCAGGTCAGGTTTCAT
This sequence comes from Aegilops umbellulata, assembly GCA_032464435.1. Lineage (NCBI taxonomy): Eukaryota > Viridiplantae > Streptophyta > Magnoliopsida > Poales > Poaceae > Aegilops > Aegilops umbellulata. The sequence goes on from CP136056.1 coordinate 86,068,946, forward strand.
AGCTATGGTTCATACTACTTTGCTCTTGCATCACTTTATTTACTCATACCAACTAATTTCAAATTTGAAGGATGCAGTTGAAACTCCAATGGTGCAACAGGTATGTTTTAAACCTGTTTCTTTAACGTGATTGCTGTTGTAACTTGCTCTATTTTGATTTCAGTTTCAATTGAATAAACAGTTATGTTGTTGTGCCATCACATTACAAGTGTTGTTATTGCTATGTAGTTTCCCACACTTATATTCTGTCTATGCTGCTTTGTCTTAAATAGATATGATTCGAACTGTATCTATCTTGATTTGGCAACATAAACTAGAATGATATAGACCATACAGTGCCCATACTACATAGATATATGTTTGTTTCATGTTGTTATCATGTCCACCTTACTACTGAACTGGTTTACCAAAATGAGTTTCATATACTACATTGTAAACCTGTGATGTGTTTGTTTGTTTCTTCCTTAGAACGCGGATAAAATATTGGAGAAGAGTACCCCGTTATGCAATGGTAAAGTAAGTAAAGCAGATCAGGTTCAAGATAGTGAGACATCCCTGTTGTTCTCCAAGAAAGCTGATAAAAACTATATTGAACACACTGAGACAACCCCAAAGTCATGTCTTGATGTAGTGTTCGAGTTACTGGCTACTACTGCTGGCACCGGCTCTTCGTACTCGCTGCCTAAATTAGTTCGGCTTCTTGAGTCTCAACTTCAAGTTGAAAGCCATCGATCAGATGTTATGCGACAGGAAGCCGAAGGACTGAGGAAGTCCCTGCAGAATTCAGATGCATACTTTCTGGTGCAACAGCAAGTGCTGGAGGATTTAAGCGCCAAACAAGAGAAAGTTAATAAGCTTGCTAAGCATCTTGCCAGCATTATGGGTACCCAGGATATTGTTTCTTGAGCTCTTCTGAAGTAGTTTCAGTTCTGGACTTGTTTTGCTACGGCGTTTATATGCTGCTTTGTTCCCTATATTTGCACTGGTGGCGAACTTTGATGCCCAGTGGATGTAATATGTGTAATAGCCGTGACAGCCTAGCGTAAGATACTTGCTTATTTATTTCCATTGTCTTGTTTATTTGTTTTCTTGTAGTCAGTGCAGTTCTTTTTCCGCGGTTTGCTAGTGGCCGGAATAACCTATTTTTTAAACTAGGCCACATTTACAATGGGCTACATATTTACTATAGGCCTCCTACGGGTCGTAGAAACAATGGGCCTTCTAAGGGCCGTAGACACAATGGGCCTTCTACGGGGCGTAGACACAATGGGACTTCTATGGGGCGTAGACACAATGGGCCTTCTACGGGTTGTATCAACAATGGGCCTTCTATGGGCCGTATGATCGGTTGGCCAAAGATGAGCCAATAACAGACCACATTATGGTCATAAATGGGCTAGAGTTGAAATCGTCCGTTCATGGGCCGACAATAACGGGCTGTCGTTAATAGAACGTATTTGATGACGCTGTGAAAATGGCCCAACGTATTAACGGGCCACAAACGGGCCGACTGTAACCACGGGCTGTATTTGGCCCACAAGCTGAAAATCACAGTAACGGGCCGAAAGTAAACGAAAGCTGGAAATGAGCCCAAGAATAAATGGCCCCTAAGAAGGCTGAAAGATAACATGGGCTGGAAACGGCCCAACGGAATAATGGGCCTTTAATGGGTATAAAGTGATACACTATTCATTACGGGCCAGTTTAACCACGGGCCGTTAACGGGTCGAGGGTTACTAAGGGCCTCATATGGGCCAAAAGACGTCATGGGCCATACATGGGCCGGAAGTTAAAACGGGATGGAATTATATTGGACGACCAAGATGACGCTATTGGGCCTAATTCGGATAGGCCGTAAACGGGCCCTGGGTTAGCGGGCTGTAAATGGGCTATATGCGAATAGGCCGTTAACAGGCTTGCCATGGGCCGGCCCGCCACCTTTTTACCAAGTCAAACGGGCCGGCCTTTTCACAGGAATGGGCCTCAGTTTGGCCGTGCCACGTGTCGACATATCATAGGCGCTTTGGGTCCAATGAGTGGATGACATCTGTCCCAACGGTGAGCTGGCACGTGTTTCGTCCAGCCAATGATGATTTTACACGTGGAAAATCCCCATTGGTCGGGGCTGTTAATGGGTTGTCGGATCCAAAACCAGACCCGATAGCTTAACGGCGTTTCGTTATGGTGGATGCCACGTGTCAGTCACTCTTGACGAATGCACTTCTATGACGCGCGATTTATCGTCATGGAAGTGGACACTTCCGTGATCATAATTTTGGTAATGTCATGGAACACTTCTATGATAGCACAGGTATGACTATCTTGATTCTGTCATAAATTTGTCATGGATGTACATGCATGACAAAAACGCGACCTACTGTGACAAACACGTATCATCACGGAAGTGTACTTTTTTGTAGTGATGCTTCTGAAAGACTGTGTCTCCGTCATCCGTTTCTCAAACACCATGCAGTGCGAAAAATCCAACGGAGGAGATCGAGTCTTGTGGGGAAAAGTGCTCAAACCTCTGGAGAGTGTACAAACTAATCATGATTATCCGTGTCCCCGGTTATGGACATCTTGAGTATCTGGTACTTGAATTATTGATCTGATCTGACACTCTAAATTAATTTGATGGGTTGTTAATTACTTTTTAATTGGGATTGAGATGGATTGAGATGGGGGTACCATTCTCAATGTTTATCAACTACCATGATAGTTAAATAAAATATATTCCTTTGCAGTAGGGAAAAATTGGTTTTTCGCAAAAACATTATAACCATAGAGCTTTTCCACTAGCCAAATATCCATGTAGTGATAGCCATTATTCATCATTATCCTATGGTGTGAATTTTCCAGTAAATTCAATGTACTGACCCTTTGTGGCTGCAATGTCTCATGTTGCAGGAATCTTACGACGAGTAAGTGATAAGCTAGGGTTACGATTTCTACACTCAAGTTTGCCGTTGGTGTTGATGGTAATCCACAACCTTGTTGTTACTTCCGCTATTTCGATTGAGGTAATAGTATTTACCTTACTTTATACATGTGATTTACCTCTGTTATAAATCCTCGAGTACTGTGTGTCAACATACTGATCTAGGGATGACACTTAAGCACAGAGACTTGACCGTCTGAGGTCAGGTCGCTACAAGATGGTATGAGAGCACATGTTGACTGTAGGACGTGACCCCTAGAAACTGGCTAGCCCATAGGAAAGAATTTTCTCTAAAACTTTCTTCTTCAAAAAGATCTTTTACCTCTCTTCTCTTCTGAGCTTTTTCAAATATTTCCTTTTAGTTTGACTATACCCCGTTCCCCTTTTGACCACACGAAGATTCGACTGATGAGACCCCTCCAAGAAGGACAAGATATCGGACAACTAAGACCACTTCGTAATAAAGAGGATTTTACCATGCATTATGATAATGGAGACTACAACAGTTGAAGAATCTGAAGACTAGGAGTATTTGAAGGCCCTATAGAATTTCCAGACTTGTATGACCTAGGAAGGCTACCCTTATAGAGTTTGTCAGACCATTGAAGCTGTCAATACCCGATATCAAGGTGTATCAGAGAAACGCTGGAACATGGAGCATTAGAAATCAAAGTTTTGTCAAGAAAAGCCTAATGAAGGAGATTAATTATGGAATGAAAGCTCATGGCAGTAACATGGGCATAGACACGGCTATCCATGGTGTTATCGCCCGCTTATGCTATTATCACTATGCTGAGTTAAGCATGCATTTTGTCGGAAGGATTGGATGGTAGAAGGCTGATGGAGCATCTGTCAACAAAGGATGGAGTTTTAACCTTAGCTCGTGTATCACCAGGATCTGGAGAATTACATCAGGAGTTTTAAGATGGACCTGCAGGAAGCCGTATTTTGACAAAGAAGCATTTCATGAGAACTTAGGACCCCAAAGCTGAAGTGGCCAAACTGGAGGAACAAAACCTCGAGATACCGGAGACTTGTCAGGAACTGAAAGACAGTAGTACCGTGGTTCATGCCAAGGATGTTGAAACCCATAAGTTTGGAACGCAACTGCAGAATATTAAAGGACGTCATGAGAGACTTCGCGTCAACAGTGATGATCTGGCAAGAGAACTTGAGAAGGACAAGCACGATCGGAAGAAGCCATCGGAGACATGAACAAGACTTGAAGAGTTTGGCGACGTTGACCTTTACAAGACCAAAACCCTATTATATACCTACGTTAGATGCGATGATTGTGAGCTGTCATTTGTTTGTTGTTTTTCCAACAGCCACAAATAAAAATCTGTCTTTTCAAAACTATTGTTTGTATTGTGTGCATCCCTCTCTATCTCTCTCATATCACCCCAAAACCCATGGACCCAATAGAGGATGAATATGAGCTTGTATTTGCTGGATCGATGAGTCAATTGGAGACGGACCGATGGATTCAGAACATGGAGGATCACATGAAGAATAACCCTATAGTCGGAAAGGATATGACCCAGCATGCTCTTCAGTGCTTTGAAAGAGGTGACGCTACTTGGTGGAGGATGAACCAAACAATCAATGGATGGCAAGGAGTAACCACTTGGAAAGAATTTAAGTTGACTTTTCCAAAGTCTCGGTTTGTGAAGCCTTATGGAAGTGATATGAAGAAACCTTGTGCATGCAAGCTCTGTGGAGAAATAGGACACAACCATAAGGAACACAAGGATGAATTCCCTCATTGTGAAGAAAGTCACCCAGCTGAAGAATGCCCAACTAGGCAGATCACTTGTTTCTTGTGTGAAGGGACTACCCACACCCTGCTCAGTGTCACATTTACCCCATGGTTCGAAGAACCATCCAGCAGAGAAAAGAAGCAATGAAAGGAGCCCTCATGGAAATTTTAGAAGAAACCTGTGATGAAGGAAGAGGTGGAAGACACACCTGCAGAAGACCCAATTAAACCATGCACTAAGTCATGCTATTCATGTGGAGAAGAAGGACACATCTCCCAAAATTGTCTGCATGGGGATCCAGTAGAATTCCCGACAGAGGAAGTAGAGTATGACCCACAGGAAATAGAAGCCTTGATTGGCACGGAAAATTCTAGGAAGAGAAGTAGATTGGATTCTAGGAAGGACCTGAGTCATATCACATGTTACAGGTACAAGGAGACAAGGCACTACTTCAACAGTTGCCCAAAAAGGAAGCCAAAGACCCAAGGAGGCTATGTAATCATGAGGAAACCTCGAGACTTGTCATAAGTACTATGTTTCTGCTTAATGAAGCAGGGCACTTTGCCAGAAATTGTCCAAGGAGAAGAAGACTTGTGATAAATAGTTGAGCCTGTGAGAAATATAGTAGTAGTAGTGGGAACAACTCTTTTGTATTGAGGTGTTGAGTTGAGGCATGTGATGGAAACGCAAGAGATTGTAATAATTTGAGAATCAATAAAGTTAGCATCATTGGTACTGAGTTGGAATTTATTAGTTTTTACTCTATGAAGAAAGATTTTGACCATTTTCGAGGATATGAGAAACATGGTCTATGGAAGAAGAGGTAAATTTCAAGGGTGGTAGTACCCTGTGAGGACACTTGACCCATGGAGAAGATAATGATATTCCACGGACTGGATTTCAGACAAAATAAGTATGAGTTTTGTCTCGATATGTGGGCTATCTCAAGAGTATGAAGGGATGAAGTACTATTGGATATAAAGGAGGTATGATGTTGGTAATATGGAGCAATGGTGACTCTATGATGAGTCTAAGTAATCACATCATAGTTTGATATCAATAGAAGGAAGGGAGACAGTTCAATTGGATGGATTCAAGAATGCTAGGAAGCTAGATGTTGAGATAATGATCAGTTGGCCCCAATGATGAGTTCAAGGTTTACAAGTGATGAGATGGGCCATAACCCACAGGCCCCAGGACCTGCCAAGAAGCAAGCACACTCTTGCTAAAGGAAAAAACCCTGGAAGAAGTTACGACTATCGACAGACGATTTTAGAGGAGTAACGCAAAACTTGAGAGTTGTGAAGGAACGATAGATTTTTGTTTGGCTTGCAGAATCCATGGATTTTTTTATCCGAACTTAGTTCGTTGACAAGAGAAATTCTACAATGCTTGTGAGGATGACCGAGTGTTAGAATGCGAGATTCGCTAAATCATATACAAGGTAATGATTTGGGTGCGGGATGGATTGATCGCCATACCGACTTACTCTTATCATTCGCTTTGCTGTATGGGATGGTAAATCTGAGTGACTTGCCTATAGAAGAGAGACGGTGATATTAAACCTTGTTCAAACCTTAGAATGGTATAGCAATTTTCGCTTGTACAAGGCAGTTGTTGCCAATCCTAGGACATACGGTGAGGTTCAACCCAGATCCGTTTTCTGCAGGAGAAACCATAAATGGTTGACCACCATGAGACATCGATAGTTGTTTAGTCTTGGCACCAGACCCGTCAGCTAAGAAGACCCAGTCTCGGAATAACCTTACCAAGATGAAAGGACAGAAGAATTGAGGACAAGGTTATGCCGTTACCAGAAGAGCCAGAGAAAGAATTATATAGAAGATCTGAGGAGATCGACATTGCCAACAATAACGATGTAGTATATGAGTTTTGATGGAACCATAACAATGCTTCTAAGGGTGGTAGCAACCCAGACCCCTGTGATGATCGATGGATTTTGAGAAGACCATCAAACCTAACCTATTTTCTTTCTAGCCTCTCCGAATCTAGAGGACGAGATTCATTTTAAGGGTGGTAGGTTTGTAACATCCCAAAATTCTAAATTCTCGGATGTTATAATAAATAGATAGATTTAGTTGATTGATTGTGTGAAATTGAGTGAAATTCGAAACCTTTTGAAAGTTAAATGAGAGGGACTAAAAGGACTTTCCCAAACTTTCATTTTGCATTTTGATCTCCGTGAATTCAAATTCTTTTTAAATACAAAACCCTAGAGAGAAGATGACATGACTTCTTCCATTTAATTAAATGAAAAGGGTATTTGAAAATATTTGAATTTCATTTGGAACTATTTTCAATTTCAGAAACTTTAAGCAACCCAATGATTTTCATGAGAGAAGCTAAAATGGCTTCTTCACAACATATCAAATAGGAGTTGGAAGTTTCAAAGAATTCAAAGTCCCTTTGAAAATTATTTTCAATTTGGAGTTATTTGAGTTTTATTCAAATTATTTTTCTCCAAAAATAAAATATATGGAATTTAGGGTAAAATGATTCCCTACATCAGAAAATTGGAGAGAAATAATTTTGAAAGTATTTTGGTATTTTTAAAATGATTTTTATTGGATTTTATTAGAGCAGTAGCACTGTTTGGTTTATTTAAAATTTTGTGGAATTTATTTGACTCTAGAAAAATGTTCAGCCTGTAGGAAATCTTTTTCTGAAAATTTTCGTATATTATATGCCTATATAATATTTTTATTTCTTTTGTTTTTGTTATTTCTTTCTCAGTCTGTGTTTTTTCAAAAGGACTTCCTCCGCGAACTGGGCTGGCCCAGCCAACCGGGCTAGGCCGACCCCAGCCCAGCGCCTCGCAGCCTCGGACCGGGCGTCGGTTTCCGCCGCCCGTACGCCATCACCGCCGCGCCGACCTCGGCGTCCGTGCCGAGGCCGGACTCTCCTTGCCCCTCCCGCAAGCTGTCCGCCGCCCCGGCCTTTAAATAGCGACCTCCGGCCCTTGGACCCCGAGTTCGCCGCCGCCCAATCCGCCTAGCCAGCGCGCCGCCGCAGCCGTGCCTCGCCTAGCCCCGCGCCGCCCCGCGTAGCTGCCGCCTCCGCCCGATCCGCCGCTGCCCGCCGCCTCGCCCCGACGCCGGAGCTTGCCGCGCTCGCCAAAACCGCCGCGCCGCCTCGCCTCGCTGCCGCCGGAGTTGACAAGCGACGCCGATCCGATCCACCGCCGACCCTCCTAAACCGGTAAGAACCGCCCGGTTCGCCCGGTTTTCTTTTCAGATGTTTTAGTTTTGGTTTTCGTCTTAAAACCGGTTTTGTTTAGTTTTACTTATTTAGAGTTCGTTCATTCGGTTAGGTTCTTTAGTGACCAGATGTAACATCCCAAAATTCTAAATTTTAGAATGTTAAATGAGAGGGAATAAAAGGACTTTCCCAAACTTTCATTTTCGCATTTATGCTCTTCGTGAATTCAAATATTTTTCATCACAAAACCCTAGAGAGAAGATGACATGACTTCTTCCATTTATTTAAATGAAAAGGGGTGTTGAAAATATTTGAATTTCATTTGGGAAAAATATTTCCAATTCTCAAACTTTATGCAACTCAATGATTTTCATGAGAGAAGATAAAATGACTTCTTCAAATTATATGAAATATGAGTTGGGAGTTTCAAAGGACCAAATTCAAAGTTCTTTTGAATTTATTTTCAATTTGGAGTTATTTGAGTTTTATTCAAATTATTTTTCTCCCAAAATAAAATATATGGAAAATAGGGTAACATGATTCTCTACAATAGAAAATTGGAGAGAAATAAATTTGAATTAATTTTGAAAATGATTTTTATTGGATTTTAATAGAGCAGTAGCACTGTTTGAATTATTTTGCATTTGTGTGGATTTTATTTGGCATTATAAAAATGTTCACGTTGTAGGAAATCTTTTTCTGAAAATTTGGATATATTATATGCCTATAGTATATTTTTTATTTTGGTGGTTTATTCTATTCTTTTTGTTTTCTGGAAAATGTTTATTTTTTTTTAAAAAATAACTTCCCACGAACTGGGCCGGCCCAGCTCCCAGCCAGGCCACGACCCAGCCGTCCCACCGCTCGTCCCCGAGCTCGGGACGCAGTCCCGAGCCGCCACGATGCCGTCGCCGACCTTGGCGTCCGTGCCGAGGCCGGGCTCCTCCTGCCCCCTCCTCCAGGCACCCGAGGCCCCGCCTCCTATAAATGCGCCGGGCCCGCCACCCCTCTCTCTCCTCTCGCGCCACCGCCCGCATCGCGAAGCCGCCGCCGCCGCCGACGAATTCCGCCGTCGAAGCCGCTGCTCTGCCGCACTCCGCCACTACCGCCACCTCCGCTCCTCGGCGTCGTCTCCGCCCCTCGCCGCCGACCTCGGGGCCACCGTCCCCGAGTTCGCCGGAGCCGCCGCCGCCGTCTGCCCGTCCTCACCGGAGTTCGGGTAAACCCTAACCCGATCTGCCGCCGGTTTTTTAAAAAAACCGTTGCCCCGGTCCGCTGGTTTTCACGGTTTTGTTAAAAAAACGGTTTAGTTTTTTTAAGATCTATTTAATGAACGTTTTTCTGTTTAGGTAGTTTCAGCGAACGTTTTCGTTCGTTAGGTTTTTGCAGCGAACGTTCACTATTTAGTCTTTTTCCTTTTCTGTTTAAATTTCGGCCAGGGACCTATTCGTGATAATTTTCTTCACAGATTAGTCCCTGTACTTCACACGATCATTACTTTTTACTCGTTAGTCCAAATTCAACAAAACCAACGCCCACGTCTTCGTTATGATCCCCTCTATCCAGTAATCCAACTTAAATATGTTTTTGAAAGTTTTAGAATTTGAATTTGACCAGATTTGAATTCAAACTTTGTTTGATTGTAACTTGAGTTCCGTAGCTCCGTTTGAGTTGATTCTTTTTGCAAATTAAAGATCTTGACCTAAACCTTCTCATAAGGCCAAATTCACATAATTTTGGTACTATTAGAAATTCATTTATGTTGCAAGAGTTATTTTTTTGGTTTTGATGTTTTTCGAATCGTCTTCTTCGATCTTTTTGATCTTTTGAGTGAGTGCTTATGTGTGGTTACTATTGCTTGCTTACGTTAGATTGACCGGAGTGTGACGAGTAGAGCTATCAAGATTTTTGAGTGCGAATCATCTTCATCAACATTGCAGGCAAGTTCACACTTTGATCATATCCCTTTCATACCCACTTTTTATTGCATTAGATCAATCCTCAAACATTGCATGATTAGGATTTAATTAAATTGTGGGATGGGAAGTAGTTGAGGTAGTACCTATTACCTATTTATTATCAAACCCTTGGGAGTTACTATTACGTTATGCTTATACTACAATGCTATGCTCGTAGACGTGGATTGGGTTTTGAGAGTATTCATGACAGATGTGAGATTGTTAATCAATGGTTTACTTAAGGTGGAAACTTAAATACACATCTGGGTGGATTGTTAGAGGCACCCTGGGGATAGACCAGTGGACTTGCCCAGACACCTGGGGATATACCAGTGTTGTCCTAGGAGATCCTGGGGATATACCGTGTGATCATCCTACGGTCCGCCACCCAGGCTCAAAGGGATCATGAGATTATTCATACTAGAAACTTACGTGTGCAGCCACAAGCCATTATGGGCTCTGGCATAGTTGATTAAGTCGTGCGAACTCTTACAGGGTAGACTAGTAGATGTAGGGGAAAGTAGGTGTACCAGTCTATCCAACGTAAGGTGCTAGCGCTTCTGAAAGACTATGTCTCGGTCATCCGTTTCTCAAACACCATGTAGTGCGAGAAATCAAACGGAGGCGATCGAGTCTTGTGAGGAAAAGTGCGCAAACCTCTGCAGAGTGTAGAAACTAATCATGATTAGCCGTCTCCCCGGTTATGGACATCTTGAGTATCTAGTTCTTGGATTATCCTGTTGATCTCATCATGTTACTTTAATTAATTTTGTTGGGTTTTAATGATGATGTTTAATTGGGATTGAGAATGTTGTCAACCATTCTCAATGTTTAACAACCACCATGATAGTTAAATAAAATTTATTCCTTTGTAGTACGGACAAATTGGCTTTACGCAAAACTGTAACCATAGAGCTTTTCCACCAGCCAAATATGCATGTAGTGATAGCCATTGTTCATCATTTTCTCTATGGTGTGAATTTGCCAGTACATTCAATGTACTGACCCGTTTCGGGCTGCAACGTCTCATGTTGCAGGTTTCTTACGACGAGTAAGTGATACGTTAGGGTTACGATTTCTACACTCAACTTTGTCGTTGGTGTTGATGGGAATCCACAACCTTGTTGCTTCCGCTATATGGATTGAGGTAATAGTATTTACGTTACTTTATACATGTGATTTACCTTTGTTATAAATCCTTCGAGTACTGTGTGTGTCAGCATACCGATCCAGGGATGACACTTAAGCACAGAGACTTGATCCATTCGGATCGGGTCGCTACAAGATGGTATCAGAGCACATGTTGACTGTAGGACGTGACCCTAGAAACTGGCAAGCCCATAGGAAGGATTTTCTCTAAAACATTCTTTTTCAAAATGATATTTTACCTCTCTTCTCTTCTGAGCTTATTCAAATACTCCGTTTTAGTGAGGCCATACCCGTTTCCCCTTTTGACAACTCGAAGATTCGACTGATGAGACCACTCCAAGAAGGACAAGATATTGGACAACTAAGACCACTTCGGAATGAAAGATTTTTACCATGCATTATAATGATGGAAACTACAACGGTTGAAGACTCTGAAGACTAGAAGAATTGGAGGCTCCGAAGAATTTCCATATTTGTATGACCTAGGAAGGCTACCCTTATGGAACTTGGCAGAATATGGAAGTTGTCAATACCCGAGATCAAGGTGCATCGGAGAAAGACTAGAACATGGAGAGTTAAAAACTCAAAGTTTGTCATGGAAAACCCTAAAGGAAGGAGATATCAACTATGGAGAGATAGCTCATGGAAATGACAAGAGCAGAAACACGCTATCCATGATGTTATCGCCCGCTTATGCTATTGTCACCGTGCTGAGTTAAGCATGCATACACATGGAAGGATTGGATGGTAGAAGGCTGATGGAGCACCTATCAGCAGGATGAAGTTTTAACTTTAGCCGGTGTATCACCAGGATCTGGAGTGTTACATCAAGAAGTTAAGATGGACCTACAAGAAGCAGTATTTTGACAAGGAAGTATTTCATGAAGAACTCTGGACCCTGAAGATGAGAGTAGCCAAGCTGGAGGAGCAAAACCTCGAGATACAGGAGATTCGTCAGTAACTGAAGGACAGTAGGACCGTGGTTCATACCAAGGATGTTGAAACCCAAAAGTTTGGAATACAATTGCAGAATATTAAAGGACGCCATAATAGAGATGATCTGGCAAAAGAATTTGAGAAGGACAAGCACGATGGGAAGAAGCCGTTGGAGGCATGAACAAAACTGGAAGAGTTTGATGACTTTGAAGATTTATTGACCTTTAAAATACCAAACCATTATTCCATACCTGCGTTAGATGCGACGATTGTGAGCTGTCATTTGCTTGATGTTTTTCGACAGCCACAATAAAATCTGTCTTTTAAAAACCTTTGTTTGTATTGTGTGCATCCCTCTCGATCTCTCTTATCTCACCCCATAACCCATGGACCCAATAGATGATGAATGGAGATGAGCTTGTATTTTCGGGACCGATGAGTCAATTGGAGACAGACCGATGGATTCAAAACATGGAGGATCATATGGAGAACAACCCTATAGTCGGAAAGGATATAGCCCAGCATGCTCTTCAATGGTTTGAAAGAGGTGCTGCTACTTGGTGGAGGATGTACCAAACCATCAATGAATGGAAAGGAGTAACTACTTGGAAAGAATTTAAGTTGACTTTGCTAAAGTCTCAGTTTGTGTCCCAAAAATTTAAGCCTTATGGAAAGGATATGAAGAAAACTTGTGCATGCAAGCTCTGCGGAGAAATAGTACACAACCATAAAGAACACAAGGATGAATGCCCTAATTGTGAAGGAAGTCACCCAGCTGAAAAATGCCCAACTAGGCAGATCACTTGTTTCTTGTGTGAAGGGACTACCCACTACCCTGCACAGTGTCACATTTACCCCATGGTACAAAGAACCATCCGGCAGATAAAAGAAGCAATGAAAGGATCCCTAATGGGAATTTTAAAAGAACCTGCGATGAAGGAAGAGGTGGAGGACACACCCAAAGAGGAACCAATTAAACCCTACACTAAGTCTTGCTATTTGTCGGCGTACTAAAGTAGGGGTACCTTAGTACCCCGAACTTGTGCACGGGCAGTCGTAGCACCCCGCGGCAAGGCCTGCCAGGTGACCGCCAAAACCCTCCATGGTCCCCTTTTGGGCCATTCAAGAACAAAGTATTTGAGCCAAGACGCAAGGCCCCGGCAAGAGGAGCTTGCCGGGACGACCGCCCGAAGGGAGCAAGGCCCCGGCAAGAGGAGCTTGCCAGGACTGCCGCTCGAAACACAAGACCCCGACAAGAAGAGCTTGCCGGGAAGGCCAACCAAAGCGGGACAAGAGGCTTGCCGCGGCGCGCCCCGCGCTCCGGCAAGGCCCGGTGAGCGACAAGCTCCCGGGCGCGACAAGGCATCGACCGCGGCAAAGCGCTTGCCGCGGCAAGTTACCACCCCGTGCCTGCGCTCCAGCTCATCCACCAACGTGTCGCTCTGGGGCCGTCCCAGGCGTACGTGGCGAGAGGCTGGGTAGCCAGGGGCATGCGGTGGCGAAGCGACGCTGACAGAGTAGCCATCATGGCAAACGGTGGCGCTCCTGACGGTCCCTTTCCTGCACCGTCTGGGCGATGCGGACGGGCATTTAATGCCCTTGTCCCCCGCCGTCAGAGTTAGGTATGATAGCACTGTACAAACAGCTGTACCCAACACAGCGATTTACAGTTTTACCCTGACCTGCGTTGCCACCTGTGGGTAACCCCTTGAGCATATAAAAGGAGGCCCCATGCGCAACGTAGAAAGGAGGGAGGAGACCACCCACGCTCGGTCTCGCCAGCGGCTCGTGTGTACTGTAGCACCACACGCTCCCGAGCAAGAACATAATACAAAACCACAAAGCAGCAGTAGGGTTTTACGCATCCTTGCGGCCCGAAGCTGGGTAAACCCCTTGTGTGCATCCCCTCGATCCGCTCTTCGCGCGACCTCCGCCCCCCGCCAAACCAGAAAGGGGCTCGGTCCCCATAGGTGTTCGTGGAAGCCGATTTCCCCCGACATCTTTGGCGCGCCAGGTAGGGGGCGTCGAGGTTGTGTGAACCTGATCCGGCGTCCGCACGGGCTAGATCTCCATCATCTTCATCGACATGCCACCGAAGAAGAAGGCTCCGGAGGTGGTTGGTCCGTCCGCGTCGAACCCACCGCCCTCGGAGCAAACGGGTGGTGGGGACGGCACCGGCAGCGGGACGGACGTCGTCGAGCCAGCTCATGGTGCCACGGATCCCAGGGTGTTCAAGGCCAGCATGCACACCAGCGTGTTGGGGCGAGCGTGGCGCGACTGCCTGGACCGGGTGCTGCTCCTTCTAACATAGTTAGGAGTTCGAGCACATCCCGCTCCACGCGCCGTTCGCCACCGCTGCCCGCCACTCCAGCAGAAGCTCTAGCGCAAGCTCAACTGCTCCTAGACTACCCTCCAACGGCGGACAAGCTCGACGACTGGAGGGCCACGATACAGAGTCTCATCGGCTTCGCTAACGGCGACACCCTGCGGCAGCACAGTGCGTCGCAGTCGCGGCAGGTCGGCCAGGCGCGAACCGATGTCGCCAAGACCGGTGGGGGTGCAACCACCGCGCATTCCCCGCCCCAAAGGCCGAGGTCGCCGACTCACCGGAACCATCACGACAACGACTCCACCGCGTCGTCGAATCCGCGAACTCGTCGCAATCAACGCCAAGTTCTTCACGAACGAAAGCAAGAGGACGCTCGCACTCGTATCGAGCGTCGAAGGGAAACGCGGCGTCAATCAGACCAGCGCGCCGAGCCCTCTGTCGACATGCATGCGCCGGGGGGACCAGGCGACCTGCCGTACGCGGTAAGCTGCCCTGCGTTCACCCGTGAGCTGCGGCAAGTCCAGTGGCCCAGCACGAAGAATTTCAAGCCAGACGTACCTGAGAAGTACGACGGCAAGTCACATTCGTCGGAGTTCCTCAGCATCTACACCATTGCGGTGCAGGCTGCCGGGGGGCGAGACGACAAGATCCATGCCAACTACTTCCCGCTGGTACTCAAATCCAACATCAGATCCTAGCTCATGCACTTGCCGGACAACTCCATAACCTCCTGGACAGACTTGTGCCATCAGTTTGTTGGCGCCTTTACAGGCGGCCACAAACCCCATGGCCAAGCGAGCGACCTTCATCTTCTCGTCCAGAAGGAAGGGGAGCCCTTGCGCAAGTTCATCCAGAGATTCTGCCGCGTACACTACAACATCCCAGATGTCCACCCTGCCGCGGTCATCAGCGCGTTCCATCAGAACGTGCGCAACCGCAGGATGCGGGAGGAGATGGCGATGTGCAAGATCAAAGACGTCAGCGAGCTATATGCCCTGGCCGACAAGTGTGCGCGTGCTGAGGAAGGGAGGAAACTCCCCGGAGAGAACACTGGAGCAGGAGAATCTGACAGTGAGGATACCGCCCCGGCAAGGAAGAACCGGCGGCGGAACAACGGGAAGAAGAAGAGCCAAGAAGTACTGGTTGTTGAGCAGTCCGGCGATGAAGGCGCCGCCAAGAAGGCCCAGGCTGGTAGCTCCGGCAAGGAGGTTGCCAGATGCGCCAACTGCCAGGCTGTGGCAGTCGCCGAGAAGCGGGACGGCACCAACAAACAGTACTGCAAGATCCACCGCACCAAGGGCCATGACCTGCAGAGCTGCAAGAAGGTCGAGCGGCTCGTCGAGCTGCAAAAGGCCGAGTACGAGCAACGCGACAAGGAGAAAACCCGAAGAGGTGGCGGAGGATCCGGCACGAAGCGCCCCGGCCAGGGAGGACGCCGCGACAAGGACAAGCAGCGGCAAGCAGACAGGCCTCCCCGCGGCCGCGACAAGGACGAAGACGAAGACGAAGACGACGACGAAGATGAAGACATGGATAATGTCGAGACCAGTGAGCAGGAGTTTCAGAAAGCCACAGAGGTCTTGTGCGTAGATGGTGGTGCTTCTCTGCATACTTCTCGCCGCCAGCTCAAGTAGTGGGCGCGAGAAGTCAATGCAGCGGAACCACCCGTCGAGTCACGCAAACCTCTGAAATGGTCCAGCACGCCTATCAACTTCGATATTGAGGACCACCCTGACCGCACAACTGCGATCCGGTGCTTGCCGATGTTGGTCTCACCAACAGTCCGCAACCTCAAGGTCACTAAGATGCTAGTCGACGGCGGGGCCGGCTTGAACCTGATCTCCTCCGCTGTGCTCCAAAAACTCCAAGTCCCCGACAGCGAGCTCGAAGAAACCGGCACATTTCAAGGAATCAACCCGGGAAGGAGCAAGCCGAAGGGGAAGATAATGTTGCCAGTGACATTTGGCAGCGAGCTGAACTTCAGGACAGAGAGGATCACTTTTGACGTTGCCGATTTTCCATTGCCCTACAATGGAATTCTCGGCCGTCCAGCGCTCGCCAAGTTCATGGCGGCCTCTCACTATGCATACAACATGCTCAAGATGCCAGGCCCGATAAGCGTCATCTCTGTCCCCGGCGACAAGAAGGATGCCCTTATCTGTGCCGACAAGATATACCGGGAAGCAGCAGCCGCAACGGATCACAAGCCACTTGTCGCTGAAGCTCCCGGAGGGAAGAAGAAGACCAAGCCCGGCAAGTGCTTTGGTGCCCACTCCGGGAAGCGCACCTCTTCGGAGTGCTGCGCTACCGTCGAGGACGCGCCATCGAGCTCCACCGGCAAGAAAAAAACCAAGCCCGACAAGTGCTCTGGTGCCCACTCCGGCAAGCGCACCTCTTCGGAGTGCTGCGCTGCCGTCGAGGATGCGCCATCGAGCTCCACCGGCAAGAGTAAGGAATCGATGGCAGCCCCGCCAACGACCAAGAAGGTGTCCGCCAAGGAGGACGGCACTGGTGGTACCTTCACCATCAGTGCCACTCTCGACCCCAAATAGGAAAGCGCGCTCGTTGCTTTCCTGCGGGCGAATGTCGATGTGTTTGCCTGGCAACCATCTGACATCCCCGGTGTTCCCAGGAAATTGATTGAGCACCACCTTGCCGTCTGTCCTCATGCGTGGCCCGTCAAGCAGAGAGTCAGGAAACAAGCAGTGGAGCGCCAAGAGTTCATTGCAGAAGAGATCAGGAAGTTGGAAGCGGCAGGCCTCGTCAGAGGTGTGCTCCATCCGACGTGGTTGGCCAATCCTGTTGTCGTGCGCAAAGCAAACGGGAAATAGAGGCTTTGCATCGATTTTACCGATGTCAATAAAGCTTGTCCCAAAGATCCGTTTCCCTTGCCGCGCATTGACCAGATTGTTGACTCCACGGCCGGATGCGACCTGCTTTCATTTCTTGACGCATACTCAGGATACCATCAGATCTTCATGGCTGAAGAAGATGAAGAGAAGACCGCGTTCATCACTCCATGTGGCACGTACTGTTTCGTACGGATGCCTTTCGTACTGAAGAATGTTGGTTCAACATTTGCAAGGTTTGTCCACACCGCTTTTGAGCCACGAATCCACAGAAATGTGGAGGCCTACATGGATGACATAGTGGTCAAGAGCAGAGACAGGGCAACCCTGATTCAAGACTTAGAAGAGACCTTTGCGAACCTGCGCAAGATCAGCCTCAAGCTCAACCCCGAGAAGTGCGTGTTCGGAGTCCCTTCCGGCAAGCTTCTCGGGTTCTTCGTGTCTCAGCAGGGAATCGAAGCCAATCCCGACAAGATCAAAGACATCGAGCAGATTGAAGCACCAACACGTGTCAAGGACGTACGAAGACTTGCCGGCTGCGTGGCAGCTCTCAGCAGGTTCATTTCCAAGTCTGCAGAACGCGCCCTGCCATTTTTCAAAGTTTTGAAAAAGGCGGGTCCAGTAAAATGGACTCCGGAAGCGGAGGCTGCACTGTGGGACTTGAAGAAATACCTGTCCTCTGCTCCAATACTTGTCGCGCCTAAACCACAAGAGAAGTTGCTACTATACCTGGCGGCAACCAATCAAGTGGTTAGTGCTGCGTTAGTAGCGGAGAGGGAGGTAGATGATGAGCTAGCAACCGCGGCAAGCGCGTCCAGCGACAAGCAGGGGGCTTCCCTGACAAGCTCTGGCCCTGACAAGGATGGATCTGCGTAGGCACAAGAGGAGGTGCAGAAGAAGAAAATTGTGCAGCGCCCAGTTTACTTTGTCAGTTCCCTCTTGCAGGGGGCTAGCTCAAGGTACTCTGGTGTGCAGAAATTGCTTTTCGACCTCCTTATGGCCTCGAGAAAGCTGCGCCATTACTTCCAAGCACACGAGATCACAGTTGTCACTCGCTTTCCGCTAAAGAGGATACTGCAGAATCCCGAAGCAACAGGCAGGATCGTTGAGTGGGCACTGGAACTGTCAAGCTTTGGCCTCAAGTTCGAGAGCACTTCAACTATCCAAAGCAGAGCATTGGCAGAGTTCATAGCAGAGTGGACGCTGACGCCAGACGAAGAAATTCCAGAGACGAGCATCCCCGACGAGGAAGCAAGCAAAGAGTGGCTGATTTACTTTGATGGGGCCTTCTCGCTGCAAGGCGCCGGTGCTGGCGTGCTCCTTGTCGCACCCACCGGAGAACACCTCAAGTACATAGTCCAAATGCACTTTCCCAAGGAGCAAGCAACCAACAATACTGCAGAATATGAAGGTCTGCTTGCCGGTCTCAGGATAGCGGCAGAACTTGGGATCAAGAAGCTCATTGTCAGGGGTGACTCGCAGCTTGTCGTCCGCCAAGTGAACAAAGATTATCAGAGTCCGTTGATGGAAGCTTACGTTGATGAAGTGAGGAAGCTAGAAGAGCGCTTTGACGGCCTGCAAATGGAACATGTTCCGAGGACTGAGAACGACATTGCCGATGGCCTGTCAAAGTGCGCCGCACTAAAGTTACCTGTGGAACCAGGAACCTTTGTGCTCAAGCTGACTCAACCATCCGTAACACCATCAACCGGACAGAGCAAGAAGAGGAAGTTGGTCTCCGGTGACTATCTTCAGGCAGAGCTCCCCGGAGCCGCCGCCAAGAAGGTCCCCAAGATCGACGCCAAGAGTGCTGAGGAGCAGTCTGCTCCGGCAAACCCCAGGGTTTGTTCCGTAGAAGCAGGCGCTCCCGACAAGCTTTGCTCCTGCAAGCTTGCCGGGGAACGTCAAGCTCCGGCTGAGCCCCAGATCCTCGCTGTAGAAGCAGACGTTCCCGCAGCAGCAGATGTGCCTTTAGTCCTTGTTGTCGAGCCACAGGCTCCAGCATGGGCGTAGCAGACTGTCCGTTTTCTCCAAAACGGAGAACTTCCCGAAGAACAAGAAGAAGCGGAAAGAGTAGCCCGGCGCTCGAGTATGTACCAGTTCGTCGACAATACCCTATACAGAAGAGGGCGCAACAGTGTGAAATTGAAGTGTATTCCCCGGGAAGATGGACAAAAGCTGTTGGCAGAGAGACATGGAGGCATATGTGGCCACCACATTGGCGCAAGAGCACTTGCCGGCAAAGCGTTCCGGCAAGGCTTCTTCTGGCCGACAGCCCTCCAGGATGCGACAGCACAAGTAACCAAGTGTGAATCCTGCCAGTTCCATTCCAAGCAGATACACCAGCCAGCTCAAGCTCTCCAGATGATCCCTTTATCCTGGCCATTTTCGGTCTAGGGGCTCGACATCCTCGGCCCCTTACCCCGAGCTGTCGGGGGCTTTGAGTACTTGGACGTCGCAATCGACAAGTTCACAAAGTGGCCGAAAGTGGAACCAGTGAGGAAGGTGACAGCACAGTCAGCCATCAAGTTCTTCAGGTCGATTGTTTGCAGCTTCGGGATCCCCAACTGGATCATCACCGACAACGGTACACAATTCACGAGCCGCGCCTTCATGCAGTACGTCCAAGATCTCGGCGCTAAGGTCTGCTTCGCTTCTGTTGCTCACCCCAGGAGCAACGGTCAAGCGGAAAGGGCCAATGCCGAAGTACTACGCGGGCTCAAGACCAGAACTTTCGACAGGCTGCACAAGTGCGGAAGAAACTGGATCGAGGAGCTGCCGGTGGCTCTTTGGTCGATCAGAACGACGCCAAATCGAGCCACCGGCCAGACACCATTTGCTCTAGTCTATGGATCTGAAGCAGTTACCCCCATGGAACTCGTATACGGGTCACCTTGAGTGCTCGCTTATGATGAGCTTGAGCAAGAGCGGCTGCATGAAGATGACGCGCTGCTCCTTGAGGAAGATCGTCTTCAGGCTGCTCTGCGAGCTGCTCGCTACCAGCAAGCTTTGCGTCGCTATCATAGCCGCAAAGTTAGAGCCAGAAGCTTCGAGGAAGGCGACCTTGTTCTTCGGCGCGCTCCGTACGCCAAGAATCACAACAAGTTGACGCCGAAGTGGGAAGGCCCTTACCGGGTGAGACGAGTCACGAGGCCCGGCGTTGTCCGCCTTGAGACCGAAGATGGCACTCCGGTAAGCAACTCCTGGAATATTGAGCATCTTCGTAAGTTTTACCCGTAAGGCGCGGTTGTCGGACCCTGTCCGGCAACCAACCTTTTGTACAAGTCTTGCCGCTGTTGCATGTAATCCTTTGTACAAAGCCAGGTGCAGACCCTGAGCAGTAGTAAATGAAGCGCTGGCGCCCTAAGTTTTAGCATGCATGCTGAGTCGATTCTCGTCCTTGGTTAGGGTTGATAGTGCCTAACAGCTGCTAACCCCTAGCTTAGAGGTCGAGTCTGCGTCCCTTTTTCCTGTTCTTTCGTTTCCCTTGGTTTGCAGGGTTTTGCATATCCTGGCCAGACCGCTAAAGGACGAAGAAGAGAAGAAGGGCGGACCAGCATCTGGTCCCCGGCAAACCAGTGTTGCCGGGGGCTGCAAGTACAAAGATTCGCCCGCGGCAAGCCAAAGTTGCCGGGGGCTGCAGTCCCAGATAAGTTTTTCATCCCTTGTCATGCATTCTCTTATGGACTGAGGGATGCGAAAACCTTGTTTGCTCCTAAAAAGCTACCGTGCTCCCTTAACTCTGGGCCCCAGAGCGCGTTCCTGGGACCAGTTTTGGTGGTAGCCGCGGCGGCAAAGGGGTGGAACGAGGAGCCCGAACCCGCCTCATCCCTACCTCCGCCAAAGGCGTGAGAAAGGTCGAGTGGCGCGGGAAGACGGCAGGGCCTGTTGCCGGGCAAAGAAATGTCTATCTTAACGATATAAAGGATTCGCTCCTTGGCGTGGGTTTCACCCACGGGACAAATGGCCCGGCAAACATCCCCTTTTCATTAAAAACATTCCGCTCAGGTACAGTTCAGAGAGAATGAAAAACATGAAAGATGGGATTACAAGCTTTAAATGCAACTAAGGCCCGAGGGCTTACAGATTAAAAAAAAGATAAGGTGCCCGTAATCCCTTTCTTGTCTCTCTCCTCAGGAGTTTGGACAAGGAGGCGAAAAGGGCAAAAGGGGCGCCTAGGCGAGCTACGGGTGGCAGAAGACACCAAGAGAACACCCCGGGGGCCGTCTGAAAGCTGGACGGTGACGGTGGCACCGGAAGAAGGGCTTGACGAGGCGGCAGGACGTCAGCACGCTGTCGAGGGCGCCGTGCCCCCGTACTCCGAGTTGACGGCCTTGCCGCCAGCCCGCTTCCCCTTCCGTAGCCTCCCTACGCCAGCCGCCAAGGAGACGACCCCGAGAAGCTCAAGGAGCCGGTGACGCGTATGATGGGGTCGCCGGTGCCACGCGGAGCCGCGACCGGCGCCTAGTCGGACCCGTCATCCCGACGACCGCTACCCTCGTCGTCGCTGTCGCTCCCCTCCTCGTCACTCTCGCTCGAGGAGGAGCCTTCGCTGTCGGAGGAGCTATCCACGCAGCACCGGGCCCGGGTCCCGAAGTCCCCGAAGGCCTTGACGGAGAGGAGGTCGCCCTCCATCAACTTAAAATGGAGGGTGAACCCCTCCATCAAGCTGTGGATATGGGCGAACGTCTTCAACCCTCGACCAAGATACATCACGCCGGGGGCTGGGGACTCAACGTGGACCCACGTGCCGCTGATCCCGCAGCCCCTCATGTGCAGTCTTAGCGTCTCGGGTTGTTCCATCTCCATCACGCTTGCGAAGGGCGCCGGGAGACGGAGGCGACGACGAGGCGCCCGGCGCAGCCTGACGAAGAACTCGCAGGGGTCGTCCCCGATGTGGACCGCCGTGAGAAGAGGAGCCGCTGGCAGAGGCGAGGCTGGCGCGTCGCCCCGTCCGCCTCGCCCCCGAGCGCCTCGGCCTCGTCCACGACCTCGCCCCCTCCGCCTTCCCCTTACGGCTGTCTCTGCCACCGCGGGTGCAAGGGGAGGAGGGGCGCGTTGCCTAGCGGCAACCCTCGCCGCCACCGATGAAGGACCAGGGTTCCCTTTCTCCATGGCGAATGGAGGGAGGGGATCAGAAGCTGAAGGAAAGAAAAGATGAAGGAGTGTGGGTTCCCGTCGCCCCCTCTTGCTCTTTATAAAGGAGCAGGGTGGGGCCTCGACCGCCCCACTCAGCCAATCAAGGCGCAGGAAGGCCAGGCGACTGGGACCGACCTGCTGCCTCGACCCGCGAACGGCCCGGTTTCCTGCCTCCACCATCCGCAACTCCAGGTGCATGGAAGCCGCGTGGCTAGCGTGCAGGACCGAGGTGATGGATGAGGCGACCTCTCCCCACCCCGTGATCATGGGGAGTGGACGCCTCGGAAACCGTGCCTCGGCCCCGTCCAGCGAACGAGCCACGCCTCCACGCCTCCCTCCACTTATGGAGATGGCGCGAACCGTCCCCCTTTATTGCGACATGACGCATGACTGCAGGGCTCAGCCCCGCGCACGCCACCCATGTCACGCACGCCTCTCCCCACGATGCCGCGTTCGATGCGTACCGTTCAGAGAGGGCGTGGTGGATGCAGAAAAAGATGCAGTGTAACCCAGGCCGCGCGTGCCCGTGCACTGTTTTGGGCCTGGCCCAACAGCGCTCGGCACCGTGTATGGCCCAAGCCCGGGGGCTCCTGTCGGTGTACTAAAGTAGGGGTACCTTAGTACCCCGAACTTGTGCACGGGCAGTCGTAGCACCCCGCGGCAAGGCCTGCCAGGTGACCGCCAAAACCCTCCATGGTCCCCTTTTGGGCCATGCAAGAACAAAGTATTTGAGCCAAGACGCAAGGCCCCGGCAAGAGGAGCTTGCCGGGACGACCGCCCGAAGGGAGCAAGGCCCCGGCAAGAGGAGCTTGCCAGGACTGCCGCTCGAAGCACAAGACCTCGGGAAGAGGAGCCTGCCGGGAAGGCCAACCAAAGCGCGACAAGAGGCTTTCCGCGGCGCGCCCCACGCTCCGGCAAGGCCCGGTGAGCGACAAGCTCCCGGGCGCGACAAGGCATCGACCGCGGCAAAGCGCTTGCCGCGGCAAGTTACCACCCCGTGCCTGCGCTCCAGCTCATCCACCAACGTGTCGCTCTGGGGCCGTCGCAGGCGTACATGGCGAGAGGCTGGGTAGCCAGGGGCATGCGGTGGAGAAGTAACGCTGACAGAGTAGCCATCGTGGCAAACGGTGGCGCTCCTGACAGTCCCTTTCCTGCACCGTCTGGGCGATGCGGACGGGCATTTAATGCCCTTGTCCCCCGCCGTCAGAGTTAGGTATGATAGCACCGTACAAACAGCTGTACCCAACACAACGATTTACAGTTTTACCCTGACCTGCGTTGCCACCTGTGGGTAACCCCTTGAGCATATAAAAGGAGGCCCCATGCGCAACGTAGAAAGGAGGGAGGAGACCACCCACGCTCGGTCTCGCCAGTGGCTCGTGTGTACTGTAGCACCACACGCTCCCGAGCAAGAACACAATACAAAACCACAAAGCAGCAGTAGGGTTTTACGCATCCTTGCGGCCCGAAGCTGGGTAAACCCCTTGTGTGCATCGCCTCAATCCGCTCTTCGCGCGACCTCCACCCCCCGCCAAACCAGAAAGGGGCTCGATCCCCATAGGTGTTCGAGGAAGCCGATTTCCCCCGACACTATTCATGTGGAGAAGACGGACACATCTCCCAGAATTGTACGAAGGGGGGTCTAGTAGAATTCCCGACGGAGGAAGTAGAATATGACCCACAGGAAATAGAAGCTCTGATTGGAATGGAAAATTCCAGAAAGAGAAGTAGATTGGATTCCAGGAAGGATCTGAGTCATGTCACCTGCCATAGGTGCAAGGAGTCAGGGCACTACCTCAGCAATTGCCCAAAAAGGAAGCCAAGGACCCAAGGAGGCTATATAATCACAAGGAAACCTTGAAACTTGCCAGAAGTTATATGTTTCCTTTGTAATGAAGCAGGGCACTTTGCCAGAGATTGCCCGAAGGAGAAGGAGACTTGTGATAAATAGTTGAGTTTGTAACAGAAGAAATATAGTAGTAGTAGTGAGAACATTTTCCTTTATATTAAGGTGTTGAGTTGAGGCATGTAATGGAAAAACAGGAGATTGTAATAATTTGAGAAATCAATAAATTTAGCAGTGTTGGTACTGATTTGGATTTTATGAGTTACTCTATGAGGAAAGATGTTGACCATTTTCGAGGATATGGGAAATATGGTCTATGAAATATTGGAGCATTTTAAGGGTGGTAGTACCCTGTAAGAATCGTTGAACCTGAAAAAGATAAGGATACTCCCCTGAGTGGATTTCGTACAAAATGACTACAAGTTTTGTCTCGATATGTTTGATACCCCAAGAGTGTGTGGGATGAAGTTGGAGACCGTCAGTTGTTTAGACCAAATGTGATCAAGGAGTCAGAAGAGAATGTTAAGTTGATGACCCTGGAAAGGATAATGATGTTCCACGAAGTGGAATGTGGACTTCATGAGTATAAATTTTATCTTGCTATGTGGGATATTCCACGAGGATGAAGAGATGAATTACTATGGGATATAAAGGAGGTATGATGTTGGAAATATGGATCAATGGAAATTCCATGATGAGTCTGAGTAATCATGTCCCAGTTTGGTGCCAATAGAAGGAAGGGAGACAGTATAATTGGATGGAATTAAGAATGCCAGGAAGCTGGAAGTTAGAATAACAAGCAGTTGCCCGATGATGAGTTCAAGGTTTGCAAGTGATGAGATGGGCCATAACCCACAGGCCCCAGAACCTGCCAAGACGCAATCACATTCTTGCTAAAGGAAAAACCCTGGAAGAAGTTATGATTTTATCGATAGACGATCTTATAGGAGTAATGCAAAACCTGAGGGTTGGGAAAAAATGATAGATGTTTGTTTGGCTTGCAGAATCAATGGATTTATACGAACCTGGTTCATTGACAAGAGAAATTCTGCAATGCTTGTGAGGATGACTGAGTGTTAGAATGCGAGATTCGCTAAACCATATACATGGTAATGATTTGGGTGCGGGATGGATTGATCACCATACCGACTTACTCTTATTATTCGCCTTGCTATGTGGGATGGTAAATCTGAGTGACTTACCTATAGCAGAGAGACGACGATCAAAACCCTGTTTAAACCTTAGAATGGTATAAGAATTTTTCCCCTTGTACAAGGCACCTGTTGCCAACCGTAGGTTATACGGTGAGGATCAACCAGACCCATTTCCTGCAGGAGAAACCATAAATTGTTGACCACCATGATATATCGATAGTTGTTTAGTATTGGAGCCAGACCCGTCAGCTAAGAAGACCCAATCTCGGAATAACCTTACCAAGATGAAAGGACAAAAGAATTGTGGTACAGGTTATGCCACTACCGGAAGAGCCAGAGAAGGAATTTTCCCGAGAATTTGAGAAGACCGACCCCGTCAAGAATAAGGATGGAGTATATATGCATGGATGGGACCGTAACGATGATTCTAAGGGTGGTAGCACCCCAGACCCCGAAGATGATCGATGGATTTTGAGAAGACCCCCAAATCCTAACCTTTTTCTTGCTAGCCTCTCCGAATCTCGAGGACGAGATTCATTTTAAGGGTGGTAGGTTTGTAACATCCCAAAATTATAAATTTTGGAATGTTATAGTAAATAGATTGATTGATTGTCTATTTGATTGTTGTGTGATTGATTGAGTGAAATTCGAAACTTATTGAAAGTTAAATGAGAGGGAATAAAAGGACTTTCCCAAACTTTCATTTTCGCATTTATGTTCTTTGTGAATTCAAATACTTTTCATCACAAAACCATGGAGAGAAGATGACATGAATTCTTCCATTTATTTAAATGAAAAGGGGTGTTGAAAATATTTGAATTTCACTTGGGAAAAATATTTCCAATTCTCAAACTTTATGCAACTCAATGATTTTCATGAGAGAAGATAAAATGACTTCTTCAAATTATATGAAATATGAGTTGGGAGTTTCAAAGGACCAAATTCAAAGTTCTTTTGAATTTATTTTCAATTTGGAGTTATTTGAGTTTTATTCAAATTATTTTTCTCCCAAAATAAAATATATGGAAAATAGGGTAACATGATTCCCTACAATAGAAAATTGGAGAGAAATAAATTTGAATTAATTTTGGTATTTTTAAAATGATTTTTATTGGATTTTAATATTATTTTGCATTTGTGTGGATTTTATTTGGCATTATAAAAATGTTCACGTTGTAGGAAATCTTTTTCTGAAAAGTTTGATATATTATATGCCTATAGTATATTTTTTTTATTTTGGTGGTTTATTCTATTCTCTTTGTTTTCTTGAAAATATTTATTTTTTTTTAAAAAATAACTTCCCTCGAACTGGGCCGGCGCAGCTCCCAGCCAGGCCATCGCCCAGCCGGCCCACCGCTCATCCCCGAGCTCGGGACGCAGTCCCGAGCCGCCACGATGCCGTCGCTGACCTTTGCGTCCGTGCCGAGGCCGGGCTCCTCCTGCCTCCTCCTCCACGCACCCGACGCCCCGCCTCCTATAAATGCGCCGGCCCCGCCGCCCCTCTCTCTCTCTCTCCTCTCGCGCCGCCGCCCGCATCGCGGAGCCGCCGCCGCCACCGACGAACTCCGCCGTCGAAGCCGTTGCTCCGCCGCACTCCGCCACCACCGCCACCTCCGCCCCTCGCCGCCGACCTCGGGGCCACCGTCCCCGAGTTCGCCGGAGCCGCCGCCGCCGTCTGCCCATCCTCACCGGAGTTTGGGTAAACCCTAACCCGATCTGCCGCCAGTTTTTTAAAAAAAAACCGTTGCCCCGGTCCGCTGGTTTTCACAGTTTTGTTTAAAAAAACGGTTTAGTTTTTTTAGATCTATTTAATGAACGTTTTCAGTTTAGGTAGTTTCAGCTAACGTTTTCGTTCGTTAGGTTTTCACAGCGAACGTTCACTATTTAGTCTTTTTCCTTTTCTGTTTAAATTTAGGCCAGGGACCTATTCATGATAATTTTCTTCACAGATTAGTCCCTGTACTTCACACGATCATTACTTTTTACTCGTTAGTCCAAATTCAACGAAACCAACGCCCACGTCTTCGTTATGATCCCCTCTATCCAGTAATCCAACTTAAACATGTTTTTGAAAGTTTTAAAATTTGAATTTGACCAGATTTGAATTCAAACTTTGTTTGATTGTAACTTGAGTTCCGTAGCTCCATTTGAGTTGATTCTTTTTGCAAATTAAAGATCTTGACCTAAACCTTCTGATAAGGCCAAATTCACATAATTCTGGTACTGTTAGAAATTGTTTTATGTTGCAAGAGTTATTTGTTTGGTTTTGATGTTTTTCGAATCGTCTTCTTCGATCTTTTTGATCTTTTGAGTGAGTGTTTATGTGTGGTTACTATTGCTTGCTTACGGTAGATTGACCGGAGTGTGACGAGTAGAGCTATCAAGATTTTTGAGTGCGAATCATCTTCATCAACATTGCAGGCAAGTTCACACTTTGATCATATCCCTTTCATACCCAGTTTTTATTGCATTAGATCAATCCTCAAACATTGGATGATTAGGATTTAATTAAATTGTGGGATGGGAAGTAGTTGAGGTAGTACCTATTACCTGTTTATTATCAAACCCTTGGTAGTTACTATTACGTTATGCTTATACTGCCATGCTATGCTCGTAGACGTGGATTGGGTTCCGAGAGTATTCACGACAGATGTGAGATTGTTAATTAATGTTTTACTTAAGGTGGCAACTTAAATACACATTTGGGTGGATTGCTAGGGGCACCCTGGGGATAGACCAGTGGAATTGCCCGGACACCTGGGGATATACCAGTGTGTTCCTAGGAGATCCCGGGGATGTACCGTGTGATCATCCTACGGTCCGCCGCCCAGGCTCAAAGGGATCATGAGATTATTCATACTAGAAACTTCCGTGTGCAGCCACAAGCCATTATGGGCTCTGGCATAGTTGATTAAGTCGTGCGAACTCTTACAGGGTAGACTAGTAGATGTAGGGGAAAGTAGGTGTACCAGTCTATCCAACGTAAGGTGCTAGCGCTTCTGAAAGACTATGTCTCGGTCATCCGTTTCTCAAACACCATGTAGTGCGAGAAATCAAACGGAGGCGATCGAGTCTTGTGAGGAAAAGTGCGCAAACCTCTGCAGAGTGTAGAAACTAATCATGATTAGCCGTCTCCCCGGTTATGGACATCTTGAGTATCTAGTTCTTGGATTATCCTGTTGATCTCATCATGTTACTTTAATTAATTTTGTTGGGTTTTAATGATGATGCTTAATTGGGATTGAGAATGCTGTCAACCATTCTCACTGTTTAACAACCACCATGATAGTTTAATAAAATTTATTCCTTTGTAGTAGGGACAAATTGGCTTTACGCAAAACTGTAACCATAGAGCTTTTCCACCAGCCAAATATGCATGTAGTGATAGCCATTGTTCATCATTTTCTCTATGGTGTGAATTTGCTAGTACATTCAATGTACTGACCCATTTCGGGCTGCAACGTGTCATGTTGCAGGTTTCTTATGATGAGTAAGTGATACGTTAGGGTTACGATTTCTAGACTCAACTTTGCCGTTGGTGTTGATGGGAATCCACAACCTTGTTGCTTCCGCTATATGGATTGAGGTAATAGTATTTACGTTACTTTATACATGTGATTTACCTCTGTTATAAATCCTTCGAGTACTGTGTGTGTCAGCATACCGATCTAGGGATGACACTTAAGCACAGAGACTTGATCCATTCGGATCGGGTCGCTACAACAGATTCATCAGATTAGTTATGTTAGCGAGCTTCCGCTCGATAGACTTTTCTTTTTCTGTTTAATTTTCGGCCAGGGACCCTTCCGTGAAAATTATATTTACAGAAAAGTCCATGTTCTTCAAATGGTCACTACCTTTTGCTCGTTACTTGGATTTAGATGAAACCAACGCCCACTTCTTCGTTACGATCCCCTCTATCCAGTAAAACAACTTAAAAATATTTTTGAAAGTTTAAAATTTGATTTCAAATAGTTTTGTATTTGAACTTCTTTGATCGTAACTCGAGTTTTATAACTCCGTTTGAGTTGATTCTTTTTACAAATCGAAGCTCTTGACATAAAATTTCTGATAAGGACAAATTCACTTAATTTTGGTACTGTTAGAAATTGTTTCCTGTTGCAAGAGTTATTTGCTTGGTTTTGAAGTTTTCCGAATTGTTTTCTTCGATCTTTTGAGTGATTGCTTATGTGTGGTTACTATTGCTCGCTTACAATAGATTGACTAGAGTGTGACGTGTAGAACTATCAGGAGTTAAGAGTGCGAATCATCTTCATCAACAATACAGGCAAGTTCACACTTTGATCATATCCCTTTCATACCCAGTTTTTATGCATTAGTTTCAACCCTCAAACATTGCATGGTTAGGAATTGATAACATGTGGGTATTGGGAAGTAGTTGATGAGGTAGAACCTATTGTCCTGCATTCAAACCTTGGGAGTTACTTCTATGTCATGCTCATACTACTCTGATATGCTCGTAGACGTGGATTGGTTTGAGAGAATTCATGAAAGATGTGAGAGACTATTTGTTAACTAAGGTTCAACTTAAGGTGGCTACTTTAATACACATCTAGGTGGATTGCTAGGGCACCCCGGGGATATACCAATGGACTTGCCCGGACACCTGGGGTTATACCAGTGTTGTCCTAGGAGATCCAGGGTTATATCATGTGATCCTCCTATGGTCTGCCACCCAGGCTCAAAGGGATCATAAGATTATTCATGCTAGAAACTTCTGTGTGCAGCCATAAGCTATTATCGGCTCGAGCATAGTTGAGTAGGTTGCATGACCTCTTCCAGTGGTAGGCTAGCAGATGTAGGGGATGTAGGTTGGTACTGTCTACCCGGGGTTAGAGTTAATGCTTATGAAAGACTGTGTCTCGGTCATCCGTTTCTCAAACACCTTGCGGTGCGAGAAATCCAACGGAGGAGAACGAGTCTTGTGGGGAAAAGTGCGCAAACCTCTGCAGAGTGTACAAACTAATCATGATTAGCCGTGTCCCCGGTTATGGACATCTTGAGTATCTGGTACTTGAATTATTGATTTGATCTCATCACTCTAAATTAATTTTATGGGTTGTTAATTACTTTTTAATTGGGATTGAGATGGGGGTACCATTCTCAATGTTTATCAACTACCATGATAGTTAAATAAAATATATTCCTTTGAAGTAGGGAAAATTGGCTTTTCGTAAAAACATTATAAACATAGAGCTTTTCCACTTGCCAAATATGCATGTAGTGATAGCCATTATTCATCATTATCCTATGGTGTGAATTTGCCAGTACATTAAATGTACTGACCCTTTGTGGCTGCAACGTCTCATGTTGCAGGAATCTTATGACGAATAAGTGATACATTAGGGTCACGATTTCTACACTCAACTTTGCCGTTGGTGTTGATGGGGATCCACAACCTTGTTGTTACTTCCGCTATTTGGATTGAGGTAATAGTATTTACATTAATTTATACATGTGATTTACCTCTCTTATAAATCCTCGAGTACTGTGTGTGTCAGCATACCGATCCAGGGATGACACTTAAGCACAGAGACTTGACCGTCTGAGGTCGGGTCGCTATAAAGACAATACCTGCATTAACCATAAAGTGGCACTTCTCCCAATTCAAGGCAAGATTAGTTTCTTCACATCTCTATAAAACTCGATCAAGGTTGCTCAAGTAATCATCAAAAGAAGTTCTGTAGACGGAGAAATCATCCATGAAAACCTCAACAATCTATTCACAAAAATCAGAGAATATAGCCATCATGCATCTTTGAAATGTAGTAGGTGCATTGCATAAACCAAAAGGCATACGTCTATAAGCAAAGGTACCAAAAGGGAAAGTAAAGTGATCTTTTCTTGATCTTCTTTTGACAAAGGTATTTGAGAGAAACCGGAATAACAATCTAGAAAGCAATAATGCATATTTTTGGATAATCTATCTAGCATTTGATCAATAAAAGGTAAAGGGTAATGATCCTTTTTAGTAGATTTATTTAGTTTGCGGAAATCAATTACCATTACCATTTTATAACCTGTAACAATTCTTTGTGGGATCAATTCATCTTTATCATTCGAACAACGGTAATACCTCCCTTCTTAGAGACACGATGGACATGACTTACGCACTGACTATCAGCAACGGGATAGATTATACCTACCTCCGGAAGCTTTAGTATTTCTTTTCTTACCACTTCTTTCATCTTAGGATTTAACCGTCGTTGGTGATCAACAACTGGTTTAGCGTCTTTCTCCAATTTTATTTTGTGCTGGCATAGTGGGACTAATGCCCTTAAGATCATCAAGAGTATATCCAATAGCAGCACGGTGCTTCTTCAGAGTTTTCAATAATTTCTTTTCTTCATGCTCTGAAATATTAACACTAATAATAATAGGATATATCTTTTTCTCATAAAGATAAGCATATTTAAGAGTATCAGGTAATGGTTTAAGCTCAAACACGGGATCACCCTTGGGTGGAGGAGGATCCCCTAGGATTTCAACAGGCAAGTTGTGTTGCAAAATAGGTCCCTGTTTAAAGAATACTTCATCTATTTCCCTTCTTTCATTCATAAACATATCATTTTCATGGTCGAGCAAATATTGTTCTAAAGGATCATTAGGAGGCACGACAATAGAGGCAAGACCAATAATTTCATCTTTACTAGCTAAGTCTTTAGCATGGGGTTGTCTACGAAATTTAGCAGAATTAAACGCATGAGACATATCCCCCAAACCAATAGTAACAACATCCTTTTTGCAGTCTATCCTAGCATTAACTGTATTCAAGAAGGGTCTACAAATATAATGGGACAAAAGCTATCTTGTGGGGAACCAAGAACAAGAAAATCAACAGGATATTTAACTTTCCCACACAAGACTTCAACATCTCTAACGATCCCAACTGGTGAAATAGTATCTCTATTGGCAAGCTTAATTCTAACATCAATTTCTTCTATCTTAGCAGGTGCAATATCATGCATAATTTCTTTGTATAAGGAATGAGGTATTGCACTTGCACTAGCACCCATATCACATAACTCATGATAACAATGATCTCCTATTTTAACATAAATAACAGGCATGCCTACAACAGGTCTATGTTTATTTTTAGTATCAGGTCTAGCAATTCTAGCAGCTTCATCACAGAATTAAATAACATGCTCATCAATATGATCAGCCAAGAGATCTTTAACCATAGCAATACTAGGTTCAAATTTAATTTTCTCAGGGGGTGTAGGTGTTCTAGAGTTACTCTTACGAACCACAATTGAAGCTTTAGCATGCTCCTTTATTCTAACAGGGAAAGGTGGTTTCTCAATATACGCAGTAGGAACAACATGATCAACATTATAAGTGATAGTCTTTTCTTCAACTTTAATAGGTGAAACTACTTTTACTTCAATGGGAGGATTATATTTAAACCACTTCTCCTTAGGGAGATCAACATGAGTAGCAAAGGATTCACAGAAAGAAGCTACTATCTCAAAGTCAAGTCCATATTTAGTGCTAAATTCATGGAAAACATCGGTATCCATAAAAGATTTAACACAATCAAACTTAGGTGTTATACCTGACTCCTTACCTTTTTCGAGGTTCCAATCTTCAGAGTTGCGTTTAATTCTTTCCAATAAATCCCATTTGAATTCAATAGTCTTCACAATAAAAGAGCCAGTACAAGAAGTATCGAGCATGGAGCGATTATTGAGAGAAAGCCGAGCATAAAATTTTGAATAATAATTTCTCTTGAGAGCTCATGATTGGGGCATGAATATAACATTGACTTAAGCCTCCCCCAAGCTTGAGCGATGCTCTCTCCTTCGCGAGGCCAAAAATTATATATATAATTGCGATCACGATGAACAAGATGCATAGGACAAAACTTCTGATGAAATTCCAATTACAATCGGTTGTAGTTCCATGATCCTGTATCATCACATAGCCTACACCATGTCAATGCCTTTCCCTTCATATATAAAGGGAACACCTTCTTCTTGATAACATCCTCGGGCATAGCTGCAAGCTTAAATAATCCACAAACTACATCCACATAGATTAGGTGCAAATCAGGATGTAATGTTCCATCACCTGTGAAAAGATTAGCTAGCAGTTTCTATATCATACCTGAAGGAGTTTCAAAATAAAAAATTTCAGTAGGTTGAGGAGAAACTCTTTCCTCTACTGGTCGGGGTGAAGATACCACGAACAAGCCCCTCAAAGGATTATGTTCCATAGTAACAAGTGGCAGTAAATTTCAGCACACTATATAAATTTTTCTTTACCAAATTCCACCTACCAAAGGCGCTTCACTCCCCGAACAATGCCAAAAAAGAGTCTTGATAACCCACAAGTGTAGGGGATCTATCATTTTCTTTCCGATAAGTAAGAGCTTCGAACCCAACGAGGAGCAAAAGGAAATGACAAGCGGTTTTCAGTAAGGTATTCTCTGCAAGCACTGAAATTATCAGTAACAAATTGTTTTGTGATAAGGTAATTTGTAACGGATAACAAGTAATGAAAGTAAACAAGGTGCAGCAAGATGTCCCAATCCTGTTTGGAGCAAAGGGCAAGCCTGGACTAACTCTTATATAGAGAAAAGCGCTCCCGAGGACACATGGGAATTATCGTCAAGCTAGTTTTCATCACGCTCATATGATTCGCGTTCGTTACTTTGATAATTTGGTATGTGGGTGTACCAGTGCTTGGGTACTGCCCTTTCTTGGACAAGCATCCGACTTATGATTAACACCTATTGCAAGCATCCGCAACTACAAGAGAAGTATTAAGGTAAACCTAACCATATCATGAAACATACGGATCAAATTAGCCCCTTACGAAGCAACGCATAAACTAGGGTTTAAGATTCTGTCACTCTAGCTACCCATCATCTACTTATTACTTACCAATGCCTTCCTCTAGGCCCAAAAAATGGTGAAGTGTCATGTAGTCGACGTTCACATAAAACCACTAGAGGAGAGACAACATACATCTCATCATAATATCGAACGAATACCAAATTCACATGACAACTTATAGCAAGTCTTCTCCCATGTCCTCAGGAACAAACGTAACTACTCACAAATCATATTCATGTTCATAATCAGAGGTATATTAATATGCATAAAGGATCTGAACATATGATCTTCCACCAAATAAACCAACTAGCATCAACTACAAGGAGTAATCAACACTACTAGCAACCCACAGGTACCAATCTGAGGTTTTAGGACAAAGATTGGATACAAGAGATGAACTAGGGTTTTAGAGGAGATGGTGCTAGTGAAGATCTTGATGGATATTAACCCCCTCTCGATGAGAGGATCATTGGTGATGACGATGGCGATGATTTCCCCCTCCCGGAGGGATGTTTCCCTGGCAGAACAGCTCCGCCGAAGCCCTAGATTGGTTCCTCCAAGGTTCCGCCTCGTGGCGGTGGAGTTTCTTCCCGAAAGCTTGCTTATGATTTTCTCTAAGGTAAAAGACTTTAGATAGCAGAAGATGGGCACCGGAGGCCTGCCAGGGGGCCCACGAGGCAGGGGGCGTTCCCAGGGTGGTAGGGCGCGCCCCCACCCTCGTGGCCAGGGTGTGGGCCCCCTCTAGTTGATTCTTTCTCCAGTATTTTATATATATTCCAAAACGTGCCTCCGTGAAGTTTCAGGACTTTTGGAGTTGTGCAGAATAGGTCTCTAATATTTGCTCCTTTTCCAGCCCTGGAATTCCAGCTGTCGGCATTCTCCCTCTTCATGTAAACCTTGTAAAATAAGAGACAAAAGGCATAAGTATTGTGACATAATGTGTAATAACATTCCATAATGCAATAAATATTGATATAAAAGCATGATGCAAAATGGACGTATCAATGTGGAGAGGGGGCGGGGAGGTAGATATTTCCGCTGAAGCCGAAAATTTGGAATCGCTTCAGCGAAAAAACTGGCGCGCAAAGTGTTATCAGACACGGTTGCTTTTCAGAGCGGGCTGTGGACTGTAGCCGTCGCACATTCTCGCGTAAGCCGTATGCGTACTATACTCGGACGGTGCTCCAAGATATTTTGTGTTGCATCTCACACGGTTGGTTATAATAAACTGTGTGGGATCTACTTGATTTTTTGTTTTGATTTGAATTACATAATAGGGTCACAGTAGCCATGGATGGTGTTTGAATTGCTAGACCATTTATCTGCAGTTAACATGCAACTATATGTGTGTCATAAGAGAATTGGAATTATTCAGGGATCGTTTGGACATTTTTATGCATTAAGTGAGTTTTCAATGCATTTATGTGCATAATTCAAATTTGAACTACATGCACATGCTCCAGTGCATATAAATTGGTTGAAAAATCAAATATGTGCCCTGGGTGCATGCTTACTGTCGGTGTCAAAACTGGCAGATCTCGGGTAGGAGGTCCCGAACTGTGCGTGTAAGGATCGAAGGTAACAGGAGACATGGACACGATCTTTATTCGCTGCC
The DNA here is from genome assembly GCA_032464435.1 of Aegilops umbellulata. Classification (NCBI taxonomy): domain Eukaryota; kingdom Viridiplantae; phylum Streptophyta; class Magnoliopsida; order Poales; family Poaceae; genus Aegilops; species Aegilops umbellulata. The sequence continues at coordinate 86,104,699 of CP136056.1, forward strand.
TTTATAAGAGGATAAAGATCCAGTCTTTCACCCACGCCTTCTTCTTCTCTGCCCATCCGCTCTCAAGCTCCAGTGCCCAAGCTTCCATCCTTTCCGCCCCAAAAAAGCACTTCCACCATGTCCAGATCTGGAGCACAGGGCAAGTGGATGGCCTCCTCCGTCACGGAGGAGAACATCACGGAGCTCCGGGAAGTGGGGTACTTGGCCCAAGAAGTCGCCCACTGGCTTCTGGCCAAGGGGCAGACCGTCTCCACCCCGGAGCCCAACGAGAGGGTGGTATTCATCCCCCACTTCATCCGTGGGTTAGGATTTCCCCTCCACCCCTTCGTCCGCGGACTCATGTTCTACTACGGGCTAGATTTCCATGATCTAACCCCAAATTCTTTCCTCAACATCTCGGCATTCATTGTCGTGTGCGAGGATTTCCCTCCGCATCCCACCCAACTTTGGATTATGGCTAAAGACCTTCAATGTGAAGCCGAGAGTGGTGGATGGTCAACATGGTGAGTGCGGAGGTTCCATGGTGAGCAAACTGTCCAGCGTCACATGGCCCATAGGCACCTTCATGGAGACCGTCAAGGGGTGGCAACAATGGTGGTTCTACTTCACAGAGCCCCGCGACACCACCTGGGCCGCGGCTCCCGAATTCAAGTCCGGGCCCCCACTGCGGCTTACCTCCTGGCTAAACAAGGGCCTGGACTGGGTGTCGTCGGACGAGGTGTCAGTGCTACAGACGCGCGTCAAGAGCATGGTGGACAAGAACATCAAGCTTGTCAACGTGATCCTGGTGATGCTTTTTTGCCGGATCCTTCCTTGCCAAAGCCGGGCTTGCCATTTATGGGAGTTCGATCCGGCCAAGCACCATACCTTGCAACAGTTCTTCGGCGCCATGCACAAAGGTATCTGGAAGGTGCTTTTCAAGGCTAATCAGTCTTGGCCGAAGACGACCGAGGACCGCGGCCATAACCTGACTTATCCTGCAGTTCAGTAAGTTCCTCATATTTCAAGGTGTATCCTCTACCTATGCATTCAAGGAAGACGTCTAAGCTTCTCCATTTGTCTTTTCAGGGCTGGATAAAGAAGGCGGAGCGGATCCAGTGTCCGGCTCCGCTAGCCGAAAACCAAGCTATCCCACTTCTGACGAAGATGCTGGTTCCGGCACCCTACAAGGCGTTGGATAAGAAGGCCAAGAAGAAGGGCCAGGAGGCAAGAAGCGGCCTCCGCCATAAAGGCACTTCGGACGCAATGTCCAAAGACGCCAAAAACCACTCCTCCCCCATCGAGAACAACAAGGAGGAGGAAAGCAATTTTCCCCTTGAGGGGGGGAAGGAAGAAAAGGGTGGCCTCCACGGAACTCGAGGCAGAGGCGGAGGTGTCCAAGAAAGGGAGGGTCTCCCATGCGGAAAATTCCAAATCGGACACCGATAGCAGCCGTGAGTGGCATCCCAGGGAGAATCCCCTGGCCGGATCGTAAGTACTCAAAGGTACTTATGCACATATACATCCAGCTCTTTTACTTTGTGGTTCTAACATGTTGGATCATGTGTTGTAGTCCGGCTCATAGCCACCTCCAGTGATCCTCATCTTCGGGGAATTCGCTGGATCCAAATGTGATGGACAGCGAGTCGCCTCCTCCGGCCTCCTCCCCCAAGGCTACGGACGATGCCAAGGTGTTGTCCTGAAGGACCCTCCCAGGCCAAGGAGAGGTACAGGAGGTCGTCGAGGTGGTGCTAGAGGGTGATGCCTCGGCCGCCAGACACATGGGGGAGCAAACCCCCCTAGAAACTGGCGATTGGGGCCATACCCAATTCGGCCCCCAGCTGAATACTATTCTGGAGGCCCATACGGCTCCAGAATCAGGTAAGCACCCTCCTTCGAAAGAAGGAGGTGCACCTATTCCACCGGTTAGCTCTATCCATCCAGAGGCACCGGATACTCTACTGGAAGTGCTTCAAGGTGCTTCCATTGTAGAAGAACGCCGTATCCTTATGGGTATGATGGTTGAGAGAGTTCAGCATGCTAAGAGCGGACTGACTGAAGCCTGCGCCAGCCTTCTAACAGGCTTTGAGGTATGTGACGTAATTATGCAAAAGGAATGCCGTAGTACAGACAGTAGCCCCTGAGACTCTGTCTGGTATTCGAAAATAAAGGCCGGATAGAGGATCAAATAATTTTCACAGGAGTCTAATCATATATGCATATGAATAAGCGGGTGTTGATGCTGGCTGCGACCTCCCATTCTGCTGAAGTCTCCAAACTGAAGCAGAGTCTGGAGCAGGCCGATGAAGAACTCAGTCGTGTCAAAAAACAACTAGAGGACAAGCAAGGTATGCAATGGCATGTTCAGATCTAAAATGATATGAATTGTTTGTGCTGATCATGTTATTATGATGTTTCATAGGAGTTGCGGTCGAGGTGGAGTCCCATAAGAACGCGCTGGCCGAGGCCCAAAAGAAAGTGGAGAAGGAACAAGCCGCCTGCAAAAAATAGGAGTCAAGGGTCAGGGAGGTTCAGCAGGAGCTTAGGGACGCCATAAACAAATGCGAGTCCTTGGAGCGCAAGATTACGGACCAAGAGTCCGAACTTGCTAACATCCGCCAAAGCGCACAAGAGGCCCGGGTTGAGGCCCAAGGCACCCTCCGGGAAATCCAGGAGTCCAAGCAGATTGCGGCAAGTAAGGCCTTTATTCCGCAGAGCAAATTTGTGAAGAAAAGGTACCTCTTACTGACCCGTATTTGGAGTTCTCCAGGAGCGTTTGCGGATCTGCCTCGCAGTGTTGCTGATGCTGCGGAGTTTTTCCGAGCCAAAGAGGGGAGCTCAATGGAGAAGCTGTTCTGGTCACAATACCTTGTGCCAGAGCATCCAGTGCCCCTTAGCGATCAGCTGAAACAGCCGACCGAACTGCATAGGGTGGTCGAATTGGCATGAAGGATTTGATAATCCGTGTATGGCCTGCCGAAGCCATACCCAACTGCTACTTCGGGCTCGTGAAGCGGCTGGTCGATGCCAGCCCTCGGCTTCATGCCATAAAGAGGTAGGTATGCATTGACGGTGCACGGATGGCCTTCGCCCGTGTCAAGGTACAATGGGTGAAGATGAACGTCGTCAGGCTTGCGACCGAGGGATCACCTGTGGGCAAAGAGCACCGCACGCCCGAGCTGTATTTTGATGATGTCCTGGAAGGATCCCGCATTGTAGAGGGCCAGTGTGCGAAGGACATTATCTTTGAATGAATGCATTCGTGTTATCCGGTCCTGTATTATGGAACAAAGCCTATATGTAATATATTGCTTGTCGTTTTGTGAAAATATTTCCTCTTGTGCGGCCGTTTATTAAATCTGAGAGTTGGCCAGTCGTCGGCTTCTGCCCCCCCCCACATGGGTAGTACGAGCGTGTTCGGGTTGGAACCTAAACACACTTGAACCAAGAGTTTGGTCCTTGAAGGAGTTGTGTAGTGCATCGAACCAGGCAATCGGACTATGTGGCTTTATCACCATCACTTAGCCATAGGAGTTTGACAATAGGAGTGTAGGCGGAGCCCCTAGTTAGTATTTGTTTATCCGGACTAGGGCGATGTAGACACCTGATCGGGTGGAGGCCGATCCATCGCATAATGCGGAAAAAATAGCAAGAGATTTATGTTTAGCCACTGAATAGCTGACTAGCTCTCGCCACATCATGACAACCAGTTTTCGTCTTTCTCTACTGAGGTGTTTATCCGGATGAACCAGAAACACAATCGCAGTAGTTCTCCAATTACTACCCTAGCCGATAAGACGGAACGTAAGGTAGCAAGCACAGGATCCGGGCAACCCAACTATTGACCAAAGACATGATTCGGAGCTGATGCATATAATGCTATATTCGGGCCACCGAATTATACTGTAAAAAGTGTTCGGACTTGTTGGAAACGTATGGCGCGCAATGGAGCCCTTGGCGATTTAAGTCGGACCAATGTGTACGAGTGCAATCGATAAAAACAGTGAAATATAATGAAGGAGTAAGCCAGTGCCACGTATGTTGGGCCAGAAACTATTTCCATTATAATCTGATTGATACGTCAAAGCATATTTTGTACAGGTAATGCGATAAGAAATAGGGCTATTTAACATGCCGAGACCAAGGGGAAGTTGTGTGTGGGTCCTGAAAACAGGTAAAGTGATCATCAAGAAGATCATCTAGGTATTCTACCACATGTCTATGTTGCTTGCCTCCTTCGTATGTTTATCCTTCGAAAGGATCAACGATCAGGCCGTTGTGAGGGGCCCGTGGAAAAGAAACCTGAAAAGGATAGAGATAAAAGGGAAAGTATGAGTGCCCAGATGAGGTCGAGCCGTATTGTCGACCATGATTGAGTTATGCCTCCGTCTTTGCCCACGGTATTTTTAGTGTGTAGTTATGTACGTGCAGTACGTACACCTCAATCCGGTCGGGACTGAGATGGAGGACGAATTGCTAGTCGAACTCCTGACGAGTTGGACTTTCATGCTACAGAGTAGTCCGGACTCGTTTAATAGTGTCCGGGGCTTGGCCGCCGAATTGATGTTCTGCTTGATAAGGCCGCCATGTACTTCCGCTGCCAGGGCTGCGGTGTGCTCCTCGGTACGAAGGGAGTGTTCCATGTTTCCGTTGACTGTTATGACACCGCATGGTTCGGGCATCTTAATTTTGAGATAGGCAAGTGTGGCACCGCATTAAGCAAGCATATGTGGTTGGTCCGAGTAGTGCGTGATAGCCACTTCGGAATGGGACGATGTCGAAGATCAAGTCTTCGCTTTGGAAGTTGTTCGGCAATCCGAAGACGACTTCCAATGTGATTGAGCCTGTGCAACAGGCCTCTACACCTGGTATTACTCCCTTGAAGGTAGTTTTTGTGGGTTTGATCCTTGACGGATCGATGCCCATCTTGCGGACTGTGTCCTGATAGAGCAGGTTAAGGCTGCTTCCACCGTCCATGAGGACTTGTGTGACTTGGAATCCATCAATGATTGGGTTGAGGACCCGTGCGGCTGAGCCGCCGTGACGTATACTAGTTGGATGGTCCCTGTGATCGAAAGTGATCGGACAGGATGACCATGGATTGAATTTTGGGGCGACTGGCTGTATCGCATAGACATCCCTGAGCACGCGTTTGCGCTCCCTCTTGGGGATATGAGTAACATATATCATGTTCACCGTTTTGACTTGGGGGGGGGGGGATTTCTTTTGTCCCCCTATGTTTGGCGGATGGGGCTCCTCGTCGTCCTCCTCACTTGGCGACCCCTTCTCCTTATTCTTGGTATTTAACTTACCGGCCTGTTTAAAGACCCAACAGCTTCTGTTGGTATGATTGGCGGGTTTATCAGGGGTGCCATGGATCTGGCATGGTCGATCAAGGATTCGGCCCAAGCTGGATGAGCCCGGATTATTTCTTTTAAATGGCTTCTTCTGCTGACCGGACTTGGAGCCACTGAATCCGGTGTTGACCGTCGGGTCATCGGTATTGTCACCGTTGTTCCGACGCTTGTGTCTGTTGCATCGGGGCCTGTCGTTGCTATTTTTGGCTTTAGAAGTGCCAGGTTCGCTTGCATTGTTGCTACTACGGGCTAGCCAACTATATTCGCCCGCGCAAAAGCGGGTCATAAGTGTTGTGAGGGCTGCCATGGACTTCGGCTTTTCTTGGCCAAGGTGTCGGGTGAGCCATTCGTCGCGAATGCTATGCTTAAAGGCCACTAGGGCTTCGGTATCTGGACAGTCGAAAATCTGGTTCTTTTTAATTAAGAACCTGGTCCAGAATTTCATGGCCGACTCTCTGGGCTGTTGAACGATGTGACTTAAGTCATCGGCATCCGAAGGTCGGACGTATGTGCCCTGGAAGTTGTCGCGGAAGGCGTCTTCCAAGTCCTCCCAGCTGCCAATGGAGTTTTCTGGCAGGCTGTTTAACCAGTGTCGAGCTAGTCCCTTGAGCTTTAGCAGGAGGTATTTGATGGCATGAAGATCATCACCGCGGGCCATATGAATATGGAGAAGAAAGTCATCAATCCATACTGCAGGATCTGTTGTTCCATCATATGATTCGATATTCACGGGTTTGAACACTTCTGGGAATTCGTGCTCCATTACTTCATCAGTGAAGCAGAGGGGGTGTGCGGCACCTCTATATCGGGCCAAGTTGCGACGCAGCTCGGATGGAGTCCGTCTGCAGTTTTCGGCCCGGACGTGGTTATGCTGGTCGCGCCCGGCTAGATATTCGTCCTCACGCACCGGGACACGCCCCCGTGATCTGTAGATCAATCTGGTCTGACTTGCTCTATTTTCCTGGTCCTGCTGTAGGCCGTATGTATATCCTCGAGCTGTTGTGTCTCTTCTTTTACGGCAAGGTAGTATGGGCTGGTGTTCGGCTCGAGTTGTCATTTTGTCACGGCCACGTGGTGGCCGGTCAACCACCTTACGTGTTGATGGTGCGGGCTCCAACGCCTGATCGTCAACTTGAGGTAGCAACTTGCGCTTTTGGTAACTCTTGGTTGGGCGCCCGAGGCTGTAGTCCTCGGCTGCCAGGACAGTAGTCCACCTGTCGTTGAGCAGATCTTGGTCGGCTTGAAGCTGTTGCTGCTTCTTTTTCAGGCTCCTTGCAGTGGCTATTAGCCGGCGCTTGAAGCGCTCCTGCTCAAGGGGTTCCTCAGGCACGATAAAGTCTTCATCGCCGAGGCTCACCTCATCCTCGGAGAGTGGAAGATAACTACTATCCTCCGAGTCTTTGTTTACTGCTTGTTCATCAAGGCCAATTTGCCCATCTTCCCGATCGTCCTGTTCGGAGGTGGGCTCGACGGGGTCTTCTTTGTCTTCGGCGTCGTCCAGAGTATTGTTGTCTCTGGTGCCGGTATTGCTGTCTTTTCCACGGCATGATTTAGAGCGACGCCGCTGATGTTGGCGCTTTGGTTGTGTCTCAAGAGTTTTATCCCCAATTGGGTTTATCTCGTTATCGCTGTTACCTTTTTTGGGTGTATCCACCATATATATGTCATATGAAGACGTGGTCGTCTAGCGTACGGTGAACGGCGGGTTTTGGGCCTGCTCTTCTCCGGCATCGTCGTCCATACCGTCATGTCTTCGGAGCCGTAATCGAGCATGTCGGTTAAGTCCTCGATAGTGGCTATGAAGTGGGTGGTGGGTGGGGCGTAAAATTCCCCGTTCTCGGCTCCTAGTCCGGGCTGGGTGTAGTTCGGACGTTGCCCCTTTGTAATGACGAGGGATCGCATTAAGTCCAAAGCCTCGATTTAAGGCGAGGTTTGGCCAGGGAGAAGAGAGTCCGTGGAGTACGGCGGGGAGGAAACTCCTTGGCCGATCTCACACGATGCTGACTCCGAGGGTTCGGAGCTAGTGTCCGGAGAAGGGTACGGCTACATGATGATTGTCGGTGACACTACTTCCTCCGGCTCTCCTGTACTAGGCTTAATAACCGCAGAGAGTCCGGCGGGCTCGGGAATCCCATCTTCGGACCTGGTGGTGCGCTCCGGATCTAAGGCCAGAGCGGAGGTTGGGGTCGCGAACCATTGGAAGATCAAGTCTCCTCGGATATCGGTGGCATAATCCAGATTTCCAAAACTAATCTGGTGACCTAGGGCGTAGCTGTCGATTTGCTCTAGATGGCCAAGCGAGTTGGCCAGCTGTGCGAAGCCGCCGAACAAAAAGATCTGGCCGGGGAGAAAGACCTCCCCCAGGGCAACATCGTTGTGGATGACTGATGGAGCCATCGAACCTTCTGGCAATCACACAGCGGAACTGTCAATGAAAGCACTATTGTCAGTGTCAAAACCGGTAGGGGGTCCCGAACTGTGCGTCTGAGGATTTAAGGTAATAGGAGACAGGGACACAATGTTTACCCAGGTTCGGGCCCTCTTAATGGAGGTAATACCGTACTTCCTGCTTGATTATCTTGGATGAATATGGGGTTTACGAGTTGAGCTACCTCGAGATCGTAATGGCTAAACCCTAGATGTCTAGACTGTATGATTATGATTGCCTCTATGGACTAAACCCTCTAGTTTATATAGATACCAGAGGGACCTAGGGTTGTACAGAGTCGGTTTATAGAGGAAGGAATCTTCATATCCTAACGCAAAGCTTTCCTTCCATGCAAAGGAGAATCCCATCCGGATACGGGAAGAAGTCTGATGTCTTGTATCTTAATGGCCCATTAGTCCGGCTCACATCATATAGCCTGGACACCCGAGGACCCCTTAATCTAGGACTCCCTCACTTAGGTCCGATGCAAGAAATGGTAATGAACTTCAAACACCAGGGCACCGTTGATTGCCGGCAAAATGTTGAGATACCTGGTTTTTAAATTCTAGAAAATCCAAAACTCGTATGAAATTCATGAAAGTTGGCATGGTATCATGGAGCGGCATCAACATGCCGTTGTAAAAAAGTGTCCCATTTGGGGCAGGTTTGGGTATAAACTTCTCACAAACTAGAGCTTCTCACAACAAGCATGATGCTTTCGATAGGGAACGTCCCACCTTTGGGGATGAAACGATATCCATTGCCTCTTATTGCTTTCAAATTTTTTCTCGTGTCAACATAGAACAACAGGAGTGTTGTGTAAATTTTTGTGATTTTTTGGGTTTGTTTGGACATTTTTATGCATTAACTGAGTTTTCAATGCATTTATGTGCATAATTCAAATTTGAACTACATGCACATGCTCCCGTGCATATAAATTGGTTGAAAAATCAAATATGTGTCCTTGGGTGCATGCTTAGATCCCATGCAAGAAATGGGAATGAATTTCAAACACCAGGGCCCCGTTGATTGCGTAAAAACGTTGAGATACCTGGTTTTTAAATTCTAGTAAATCCAAAACCCGTCTGCAATTCATGAAACTTGGCATGCTATCATGGAGCGGCATCAACATGTCGTGGTAAAAAATTTGTCCCATTTGGGGCAGGTTTGGGTATAAGCTTCTCACAAGCCAGAGCTTCTCACAACATGCATGATGGTTTCGATAGGGAACGTCCCACCTTTGGGTATGAAACGATATCCATTGCCTCTTATTGCTTTAAAAAAATTTCTACTGTCAACATAGAACAACAGGAGTGTTGTGTCAATTTTGTGATTTTTCGGGGTTTGTTTGGACATTTTTATGCATTAACTGAGTTTTCAATGCATTTATGTGCATAATTCAAATTTGAACTACATGCACATGCTCCAGTGCATATAAATTGGTTGAAAAATCAAATATGTGTCCTTGGGTGCGTGCTTAGGTCCCATGCAGGAAATGGGAATGAATTTCAAACACTGGGGCACCGTTGATAGCCGGCAAAATGTTGAGATACCTGGTTTTAAATTCTAGTAAATCTAAAACTCGTCTGAAATTCATGAAACTTGGCATGCTATCATGGAACGGCATCAACATGCCATGGTAATAAAATTGTCCCATTTGGGGCAGGTTTGGGTATAATCTTCTCACAAACCAGAGCTTCTCACAACAAGCATGATGGTTTCGATAGGGAACGTCCCACCTTTGGGGACGAAACAATATCCATTGCCTCGTATTGCTTTCAAATTTTTTCTCATGTCAACATAGAACAACAGGAGTGTTGTGTCAATTTTTGTGATTTTTCGGGGTTAGTTTGGACATTTTATGCATTAACTGAGTTTTCAATGCATTTATGTGCATAACTCAAATTTTAACTACATGCACATGCTCCAGTGCATATAAATTGGTTTAAAAATCAAATATGTGTCCTTGGGTGCATGCTTAGGTCCCATGCAAGAAATGGGAAGGATTTCAAACACCAGGGCACCCGTTGATTGCCGGCAAAACATTGAGATACTTTGTTTTTAAATTCTAGTAAATCTAAAACTCGTTTGAAGTTAATGAAACTTGGCATGCTATCATGGAATGGCACCCGACATGCTGTGGTACTTTTCATGTCCATTTTGAGAGAAGGAGCACTCGAATAATGACAACCAACAAAGGCATTTTGAAAAAATAGCTGCCAATTTAATATCTCAAACGTTTGTATAATTCAAACCATGTCGTTCTGTTAAGCATTCACGTGATGCCACGTGTCTTGGTTTTAATGGCTATAGGAGGTGCCATGTGGACAACTGCTTGACTAAACGGGAGGCGTGCGAGCGCAGTCCGGTGCGCAGGCTCACCGGGAAGCATACAAGTTGTTCGACGCGGGATTTGTGCATCTCTTCAACACAAACGGTTCAGATTAGGGTATGCAAATTAATGCCAGACTTCGCCGCTAAGCCAAGAGACACTACGATTTTCAAAATAGGTAGCTAAAAATCAATAACACTATCTATTTTCTGCAACTAAAATTCAGTAATTAAGCATAGATTTCGTTCATAGAGATAGCCTTGGACCGCCGTTCGCCTCGCGCCGAGCGGCCGCAACCCCCCCCCCCCATCCTCGCCACACACACAATCCTCTCTCCCCACCCACATCCTCGACACCGCTCTGAGTCCTCAAAGCTATCAGTGTACGAGGATCCCGCCGAAGCGCCCCATCGGAGGGAGCGGCGACACCGGGGCTGCTGAAGCACCGGAGCAAGGGGTGAATATGGAGATAGAGGTTTCCGTCACTGCCGACGAGGTGGAGAACGAGGCTGCCAACAAGTGGATGAGGGTCGCGAAAGAACCACAAGCGACTCCAGCAGGCCTATACTTCATCAACAACCTCCCCGATGATAGGTTGATAGTCATCATATCCCTCCTCCCAATTAAATATCGGGCGAGGACAGCCACCCTTTCCCGGCGATCGCGCCCCTTGATACGTCTCCAACGTATCTATAATTTTTTATTTTTCCATGCTATTATATTATCTGTTTTGGATGTTTAATGGGCTTTATTATGCACTTTTATATTATTTTTGGGACTAACCCGCTAGCCAAAGGCCCAGTGCAAATTGCTCCTTTTTTGCCTATTTCAGTGTTTCACAGAAAAGGAATATCAAACCGAATACAAACGGAATAAAACCTTTGGGAGAGTTATTTTTGGAACAAACGCAATCCAGGAGACTTGGAGTAGACGTCAAGGAAGCAACAAGGCGGCCACGAGGCAGGGAGGCGCGCCCAAGGGGGTAGGCACGTCCCCCACCCTCGTGGGCCCCTCGTGGATCCACCGACCTACTTCTTTCGCCTATATATACTCATATACCCTAAAAACATCCGAGAGCATCACGAAACCCTATTTCCACCGCCGCAACCTTTTGTACTCGTGAGATCCCATATTGGGGCCTTTTCCGACGCTCCGCCGGAGGGGGAATCGATCACAGAGGGCTTCTACATCAACACCATAGCCACTCCGATGATGTGTGAGTAGTTTACCACAGACTTTCGGGTCCATAGTTATTAGCTAGATGGCTTCGTCTCTCTCTCTCTCTCTTTGTATCTCAATACAAAGTTCTCCTCGATTCTCTTGGAGATCTATTCCATGTAATTCTTTTTGCGGTGTGTTTGTCAAGATCCGATGAATTTTGGATTTATGATCAAGATTATCTATGAACAATATTTGATTCTTCTCTGAATTATTTTATGTATGATTTGATATCTTTGCAAGTCTCTTCAAATTATCAGTTTGGTATGGCCTACTAGATTGATCTTTCTTGCAATGGGAGAAGTGCTTAGCTTTGGGTTCAATCTTGCGGTGTCCTATCCCAGTGACAGCAGGGGCAGCAAGGCACGTATTGTATTGTTTCCATCGAGGATAAAAAGATGGGGTTTATATCATATTGTTTGATTTTATCACACTACATCATGTCATCTTGCCTAATGTGTTACTCTGTTCTTATGAACTTAATACTCTAGATGCATGTTGGATAGCGGCCGATGTGTGGAGCAATAGTAGTAGATGCAGAATCATTTCAGTCTACTTGTCGCGGACGTGATGCCTATATACATGATCATTCCTAGATATTCTCATAACTATGCGCTTTTCTATCAATTGCTCGACAGTAATTCGTTTACCCACCGTAATACTTATGCTATCTTGAGATAAGCCACTAGTGAAACCTATAGCCCCTGGGTCTATTTTCCATCATATTATTTTCCAATCTACTTGTTATTTCTACCGTCTTTTATTTTGCAATCTTTACTTTCTAATCTATATCATAAAAATACCAAAAATATTTATCTTATTATCTCTACCAGATATCATTTTTGCAAGTGGTCGTGAAGGGATTGACAACCTCTTTATCGCGTTGGTTGCAAGGTTCTTATTTGTTTGTGCAGGTATTAGGCGACTTGCGTGTAGTCTCTTAGCGGATTGATACCTTGGTTCTCAAAATTGAGGGAAATACTTATGCTACTTTGCTGCATCACCCTTTCCTCTTCAAGGGAAAACCAACGCATGCTCAAGAGGTAGCAAGAAGGATTTCTGGCGCCCTTACCGGGGAGATCTACGCACAAGTCAAGACATACCAAGTACCCATCACAAACTCTTCTCCCTCGCAATACATTATTTGCCATTTGCCTCTCGTATTCCTCTCCCCCACTTCACCTTTGCCGTTTTATTCGCCCTTCTTCCGTTCATCCTTTTGTTTGCTTGTGTTTCCATGTGCCTTCTATATGCTTGCATCTTCGCTTGCTGAAAATCTATTGTTATGGATCCTCATCCACTTGCTAATCTCTTTAAGAGATCCAATTATGATGAACCTATTGCTAGTGAGTTGAGTGCACTAGATTATCTTTATGAGGTTTTGCTTGAAATTCGTGAATCTGAAAATTGTGATGAAGTACTTTATGAAGCGATTCACGATAGACCTCTGAATAAAAAGCATGATTGCAATGATTTTATTATAAATTATATTGATGTAAATTGTGCTAACAATATGCAAAACCCTAAGCTTGGGGATGCTAGTTTTGCTATGTCCTCTACTTGTTGCAATGATCATGATTGGGGTGATTCTTCTTATGATCTTGAAAATTTATTTAAGCCTCATGATGAATATGAGATTGATAATAATGTTTGCAATAATATTTAATGTGGGTTTGGAAGAGTGTCAACTTTATATCCCACATATTTGGAGAATGTTCAATCTTATGGTATTTTTGATAAAAGTGGGTTTGGAGAGGTCATGACTTTAGTTGATGATAATCCCACTATTTTGGAAGAGTGTCAACTTCGCATGCATGTGGATCGTGTTGAGAATATGTTATGTGATAGCTATTTTGTTGAATTTTCTTATGATCCTACATGTAATTATTATGAGAGAGGAAAATATGGTTGTAGAAATTTTCATGTTAATAAATTACGTCTCGTTATGTTCAGATTGCTACTATTTCTTTCCGCTTCCTTTCATATGCTAATTTTTGCTTGCTATGATAATTTCTTTGCATATAAAATGCCTAAGCATAGGAAATATGTTAGACTTAGATGTGTTTATCACGTGTTCTATGATGCTCCCTTTGGGCTTTAATTCTTTTCTTTGATGTGAGCATCATTGAAATTATCAATGCCTAGCTAGGGGCGTTAAATGATAGCGCTTGTTGGGAGGCAACCCAATTTTATTTTTGTTTCTTGCCTTTTGTTTCTGTTTAGTAATAAATAATTCATCTAGATTATGTTTAGATGTGTTTTTATGTTTTAATTAGTGTTTGTGCCAAGTAGAACCTTTGGGAAGACTTGGGTGAAGTCTTTATGATCTTGCTATAAAAAACAGAAACTTCAGGGCTCACGAGATTAGTTGCCGTATTTTACTGGAGAGTGATTTTAGGTTGATTCTTTTGGAAGATGATTAATAGACAAATTTCTCACGTCCAACAATTTGTTTTAGAATTTTCCGAGTTACAGAAGTATACGTTTGATACAAATTGCTACAGACTGTTCTGTTTTTGACAGATTCTGCTTTTCGTCTGTTGTTTGCTTATTTTGATGAATGTATAGCTAGTATCGGGGGGTATGAACCATAGAGAAGTTGTAATAAAGTAGGTTCAACACCAATATAAATAAGGAATGAGTTCATTACAGTACCTTAAAGTGGTGATTTGTTTTCTTATACTAACGGAGCTCATGAGATTTTCTGTTGAGTTTTGTGTTGTGAAGTTTTCAAGTTTTGGGTAAAGATTTGATGGATTTTGGAATAAAGAGTGGCAAGAGCCTAAGCTTGGGATTCCCAAGGCACCCCAAGGTAAAATTCAAGGACAACCAAAAGCCTAAGCTTGGGGATGCCCCGGAAGGCATCCCCTCTTTCGTCTTCGCCTATCGGTAACTTTACTTGATGCTATATTTTTATTCACCACATGATATGTGTTTTGCTTGGAGCGTCTTGTACGATTAGAGTCTTTTCTGTTTATTTTAACACAATCATCCTTGTTGTACACAACTTTTGTAGAGACACACATGAATCTGAATTTATTAGAATACTCTATGTGCTTCACTTATATCTTTTGAGCTAGATAATTTTGCTCTAGTGCTTCACATATATCTTTTTAGAGCACGGTGGTGGTTTTATTTTATAGAAATTATTGATCTCTCATGCTTCACTTATATTATTTTGAGAGACATTTAGAACAGCATGGTAATTTCCTTTGGCTATAAAATTAGTCCTAATATGGTGAGCATCCAAGATAGGTATAATAAAAACTATCATATAAAGTGCATCGAATACTATGAGAAGTTTGATACTTGATAATTGTTTTGAGATATGAACATGGTGATATTAGAGTCATGCTAGTTGAGTAGTTGTGAATTCGAGAAATACTTGTTCTAAAGTTTGTGATTCCCGTAGCATGCACGTATGGTGAATCGGTATGTGATGAAGTCGGAGCATGATTTGTTTATTGACTGTCTTCCTTATGAGTGCCAGTCGGGGACGAGCGATGGTCTTTTCCTACCAATCTATCCCCCTAGGAGCATGCGCGTAGTACTTTGTTTCGATAACTAATAGATTTTTGCAATAAGTATGTGAGTTCTTTATGACTAATGTTGAGTCCATGGATTATACGCACTCTCACCCTTCCACCATTGCTAGCCTCTCTAATACTGCGCACCTTTGGCCGGAATCATACACCCACCATATACCTTCCTCAAAACAGCCACCATACCTACCTATTATGGCATTTCCATAGCCATTCCGAGATTTATTGCCATGCAACTTATCACTGTTCCGTTTATTATGACATGCTTCATCATTGTCATATTGCTTTGCATGATCATGTAGTTGACATCATATTTGTGGCAAAGCCACCTTTATAATTCTTTCATACATGTCACTCTTGATTCATTGCATATCCCGGTACACCGCCGGAGGCATTCACATAGAGTAATATTTTGTTCTAGTATTGAGTTGTAGTTTTTAAGTTGTAAGTAAATAAAAGTGTGATGATCATCATTATTAGAGCATTGTCCCAAGTAAGGAAAGGATGGTGGAGACTATGATTCCCCCATAAGTTGGGATGAGACTCCGGACGAAAAAATAAAAGAGGCCAAAGAAGCCCAAATGAAAAAAAGAGGCCAAAGAAGCCCACAAAAAAACAAAAAATGAGAGGAAAAGAGAGAAGGGCCAATGTTACTGTCCTTTTACCACACTTGTGCTTCAAAGTAGCACCATGATCTTCATGGTAGAGAGTATCCTATGTTGTTACTTTCATATACTAGTGGGAATTTTACATTATATAACTTGGCTTGTATATTCCAATGATGGGCTTCCTCAAAATGGCCTAGGTCTTCGTGAGCAAGCGAGTTGGATGCACACCCACTTAGTTTCTTTTGTTGAGCTTTCATACACTTATAGCTCTAGTGCATCCGTTGCATGGCAATTGCTACTCACTCACATTGATCTCTATTGATGGGCATCTCCATAGCCCGTTGATATGCCTAGTTGATGTGAGACTATCTTCTCCCTTTTTGTCTTCTCCACAACCACCATTCTATTCCACATATAGTGCTATATCCATGGCTCACGCTCATGTATTGCGTGAAGATTGAAAAAGTTTTAGAACATCAAAAGTATGAAACAATTGCTTGGCTTGTCATCGGGACTGTGCATGATTAAATACTTTGTGTGATGAAGATAGAGCATAGCCAGACTATATGATTTTGTAGGGATAACTTTCTTTAGCCATGTTATTTTGAGAAGACATGATTGCTTTGTTAGTATGCTTGAAGTATTATTATTTTTATGTCAATATTAAACTCTTATCTTGAATCTTTCGGATCTGAACATTCATGCCACAAAAGAAAATTACATTGAGAATTATGCTAGGTAGCATTCCACATCAAAAATTATGTTTTTATCATTTACCTACTCGAGGACGAGCAGGAATTAAGCTTGGGGATGCTTGATACGTCTGCAACATATCTATAACTTTTTATTGTTCCATGCTATTATATTATCTGTTTTGGATGTTTAATGGGCTTTATTATGCACTTTTATATTATTTTTGGGACTAACCTACAAACCAAAGGCCCAGCGTAAATTATTGTTTATTTTTGCCTATTTCAGTGTTTCGCAGAAAAGGAATATTAAACGGAATCCAAACGGAATGAGACCTTCAGGAGAGTTATTTTTGGAACAAACGCAATCTAGGAGACTTGGAGTGGACGTCAAGGAAGCAACGAGGCGGCCACGAGGCAGGGAGGTGCACCCAAGGGGTTATGCTCGCCCCCCACCCTCGTGGCCCCCTCGTGGCTCCACCGACCTACTTCTTTCGCCTATATATACTCATATACCCTGAAAACATCCGAGAGCACCACGAAACCCTATTTCCACCACCGCAACCTTTTGTACCCGTGAGATCCCATCTTGGGGCCTTTTTCGGCGCTCAGCTAGAGGGGGAATCGATCACGGGGGGCTTATACATCAACACCATAGCCTCTCCGATGATGTGTGAGTAGTTTACCATAGACCTTCAGGTCCATAGTTAATAGCTAGATGGCTTCTTCTCTCTCTTTGGATCTCAATACAAAGTTCTCCTCGATTCTCTTGGAGATCTATTCGATGTAATTCTTTTTGCGGTGTGTTTGTCGAGATTCGATGAATTATGGGTTTATGATCAAGATTATCTATGAACAATATTTGATTCTTCTCTGAATTCTTTTATTTATGATTTGATATCTTTGCAAGTCTCTTCAAATTATCAGTTTGGTTTGGCCTACTAGGCTGATCTTTCTTGCAATGGGAGAAGTGCTTAGCTTTGGGTTCAATCTTGCGGTGTCATTTCCCAGTGACAGCAGGGGCAGCAAGGCACGTATTGATTGTTGCCATCGAGGATAAAAAGATGGGGTTTATATCATATTGCTTGAGTCTATCCCTCTACATCATGTCATCTTGCCTAATGCGTTACTCTGTTCTTATGAACTTAATACTCTAGATGCATGCTGGATAGCGGTCGATGTGTGGAGTAATAGTAGTAGATGCAGAATCATTTCGGTCTACTTGTCGCGACGTGATGCATATATACATGAACATGCCTAGATATTCTCTTAACTATGCATGAGAGAGTCCTGGATTAGGGGGTGTCCGGGTAGCCGGACTATGACCTTCGGCCGGACTCCTGGACTATGAAGATACAAGATCGAAGACTTCGTCCCGTGTCCGGATGGGACTTTCCTTGGCGTGGAGGGCAAGCTTGGCGATACGGATATGTAGATCTCCTTCCGTTGTAACCGACTCTGTGTAACCCTAACCCTCTCCGGTGTCTATATAAACCGGAGGGTTTTAGTCCATAGGACAAACAACAATCATACCATAGGCTAGCTTCTAGGGTTTAGCCTCTCTGATCTCGTGGTAGATCTACTCTTGTACTACCCATATCATCAATATTAATCAAGCAGGAGTAGGGTTTTACCTCCATCGAGAGGGCCCGAACCTGGGTAAAAACATTGTGTCCCTTATCTCCTGTTACCATCCGCCTAGACGCACAGTTCGGGACCCCCTACCCGAGATCCGCCGGTTTTGACACCGACATTGGTGCTTTCATTGAGAGTTCCTCTGCGCTGTCGCCATCAGGAAGGATGTCACATCCCGTTTTTAAAAACGGCGCTATTGCTAAAGGAGCTTTGGCTATCGGGCAAACTCTCCGGATAGGTGGTTTCCTTATGACCGCCTGTTCGGCCGCCGCGCCGACGATGACTTCTCGGGTCATCGAAAGCGATCTTCACGTCAACTCGGAACTTGCTGAGCAGTTAGATCCGATGGAGCTCTCTTCCCTAAACGAGCTCTTGGATCGCATCGCCGCCCTGGGAGTCACTACAGACTACAATCAGATTGGGCTTAAACCCGATCTAAGAGAGATTAACTCTCCCCAGGTCACCCATCACGTTGCAGTGGTGGAGAAACAATGCGGCGACCCTTCATCTATCTTAAGGACTAGTTATGTCCGGATTCCCGATCCCTCCAAGCCGGATACCCGCGGAGGGGAGGACGTCACTCAGGCCCTGAACCTAAAGTCAGGTAGCGGGCTAGATTCATTGGACAACATCCAAGAACCCAAGCTTCCGAGTTCGGAAACTCCTTGGCCCCTGAGTCTCAGATTGGGTGAGGTTCTGGATTTAATTCCACCCACCCACCCAAACATAAGCGATCTATCCCAAATTCGGGAAGAGCCCGAAGAAACAGTACACCATTACTGGGCCAGATTCCTCCTGGTAATGAACAGGATAAAGGACTGCCACGAGGAGGATGCAATTTCGTTCTTCTGCAACCATTGCACGGACAAGGGAATCCTTAACGCCATAAGTCACCATGAAATTACACGCTTCGTTGACTTGGCGTCAATAGTACGAAAGTACTGTGCTATGGAAAGCGCCTGGAAAACCAAAATAAAATTTTGGGACAATCCGGCCCTGAATACAGACCCAGTCCGAAATAAAAGGGTGCATTATCGCCAGACACCCGGGTTAAACACCAAAAAGCAAAAACCCTCTACATGGCATGGAACCGTGCTGGAGGGGTGGCTCAATGGACCCTGTAAAATTCATAGTACAGAGGGCGCCACACCAACTCATAGCCTTAGAGCATGTTCGATACTCCGGCAGGTGGCCAAAAGTGGTGAAGATCTTCCAATCCCAGAAGCCACAGAGCACCAGCCAAAAGATACCAGCATAGTATTAACAGTCTTCGAGACTTTCGCATCAAACAATATGCGAAAACAAACACTCCGCAGCTTCGCCGAAGTCTACCATGTGGCCACAATAAACCCATGGAGTGACACGGCTATTACTTTCAATGCCAGTGATGAACCTAAATTCCGAACAGCCCGAGCACCAGCTGCATTGGTCCTCAGTCCAATTGTGGACGGCTTTCGACTCACCAAGGTACTCATGGACAGCGGCAGCGGACTGAACCTCATTTATGAGGAAACTCTTCAAAAAATGGAAATAGACTTGAACCGCATTGAGCGAAGCAGCACAACCTTTAGAGGAATAATCCCTAGTCGGGAAGCGCGCTGTACAGGAAAAATCACACTGGATGTGGCGTTCCGCACGCCGGACAATTATAGGTCCGAAGAGTTCACATTCCAAGTGGCCCCGTTCAGCAGCGGATACCACGCCCTATTAGGGCGGGAGGCGTTTACAATCTTCCAAGCCATACCCCATTATGGGTACATGAAGCTCAAAATGCCGGGGCCCAACGGAATCATCACTATCGCTAGTGATCCAGACACAGCACTCCGCGTCGAAAATAAGACAGCCGCACTAGCCCTCGAGGCACTATCTGAAGCCCTAGCGGCCGAGGAACTGACTGCGCTGCAATCCACAGTGAACAGGGACGATGTGATACTCGACAAAAGATCCAAGTCCACCTCCTTTAAACTAGCGTACGAAATAGTCAAATTCCAAGTCCAACCAACGGACCCTACAAAAACAGCTTCCATCGGGGCACAATTAAACCCTGATGTAGACGCCGCACTGCGAGAGTTCTCACGCGAGAACTGGGAAATTTTTGCCTGGCACCATTCAGACATGCCAGGAATCCCACGCAAGCTGGCCGAGCATAGCCTAAATATCCTAAAAGGATTCAAGCCAGTCAAACAGGCTCTTCGGCGTTTCTCCGAACCTAAGAGACAAGCCATGGGAGAGGAACTAGCCAAGCTATTGGAGGCCGGATTCATTAGAGACATAAAACATCTGGATTGGCTAGCAAACCTGGTGATGGTACCAAAGAAGGATAAATCCTGGCGCTTGTGTGTCGATTTTAAGGACCTCAACAAAGCTTGCCCAAAGGATCCTTTCCCTCTCCCCCGCATCGATCAAATTATCGACGCTATCGCATGACACGATTTGTTGTGTTTCCTCGACGCATATTCCGGCTACCATCAAATTAAGATGGCAGAGCCAGATCAAGCCGCCACGGCATTCATCATACCATACGGCCCATTCTGCTTCAACATAATGCCCTTTGGGCTCAAAAACGCCGGCGCAACATATCAGCGAATGATTCAGACATGTCTGGCAAACCAGATCGGCAAAACAGTGGAGGCATACGTAGATGACGTGGTCGTCAAAACCAAGCATGTCAAATCTCTAGTAGACGACTTGAGGCTCACATTCGATAACCTCCGAACATACGACATCAAGCTCAACCCAGAAAAATGTGTTTTCGGCATACCGGCCGGAAAGCTCTTAGGCTTCATTGTATCCGGTAGAGGAATTGAAGCAAATCCAGCCAAGATCCGAGCTCTGTCACAATTGGATATCCCAAAGGACCTCAAACAAATACAAAATTTGACCGGATGTGTGGCAGCTCTAAGCCGTTTTATCTCCCGCTTAGGAGAAAAAGCATTACCCCTTTATCGCCTCCTCCAGCGCACCGAACACTTCGAGTGGACGGAGGCTGCCACGACCGGACTCGACGAAATAAAAGCCATATTGGCAACAAAACCCGGTCCTGGCCACGCCAAACATTGGCGAACCAATGCTATTATACATTGCGGCAACTCACCTAGTTGTGAGCGCAGTACTCGTCGTCGAACGAGAAACGGACGGACACAAATTCCCGCTTCAAAAGCCGGTTTACTATGTGTCCACGGTCCTCACTCCATGCAAGTCACGGTACCCGCATTATCAAAAGATAGCGTACGCGGTATTCATGGCGTCCCGGAAGCTGCGACACTACTTTCAAGAGTGTTCGATAACAGTAGCCTCGGAGGTGCCACGTAATGATATTATAAACAACCGCGATGCGACGGGCCTGATTCCCAAATGGGCCATTGAGCTCCTCCCGTTAGACATAACATACAATCCACGATGAGCTATTAAGTCGCAAGTTTTGGCCGACTTCGTCGCCGAATGGACTGAAGCCGAACTCCCTAAAGAGTACGACACATATTCCAACTAGATCATGCACTTCGACGGCTCCAAAATGTTGGCTGGTCTGGGGGCTGGCGTCGTTCTGACGTCCCCAACAGGAGATACAATTCAATACGTACTCCAGATAATGTATACGGACTCCAACAATGCAGCCGAATATGAGGCCCTTTTACATGGTCTCCGGATGGCAGTATCCATGGGCATTCAACGCCTAGAGGTGCGCGGGGATTCGAACCTCGCGATATCCCAAATAAATGGAGACTTTGATGCCAAGGATCCGAAAATGGCAGCTTATCGCAACGCCGTCCTAAAAATGTCAGCTAGGTTCGAGGGGCTCAAATTTCACCATATATCCCGGGAAAACAACCTGGCAGTAGACGTCCTGGCACGCATTGGCGCAAAGCGCGATGCCGTCCCTCCCAACATCTTCTTGGAAAGGTTGTTCAAGCCATTCGTAGTATGGGAAGGGGACCCCGGAAATAATAGCCCGGACCCAACCGCACTGCCCGAGACCGAACACTCTGACACAATTGGAGGCTCTGCCAATGAAGTAACATCCTCGGCCCACATACTAATGGCAGTCATTGCCCCATGGACAGAACCATTCCTAGCCTACCTAACTAGGCAGGAACTTCTCGAGGACCAAAACGAGGCACGCTGTATTGTGCGGCGATCTAAAGCCTATAAAGTCCATGAGGGAGAGCTTTATAAGAAAAGCACCACCGGAGTCCATCAAAGGTGTATCTCTGAAGAGGAAGGGCGGAATCTTCTGGCCGAAATTCATGCCGGACTCGGCGGGCACCACGCTGCAGCCCGGGCCCTCATAAGCAAGGCCTTCCGTACAGGATTTTATTCGCCGACGGTCCGGGCAGATGCCCAGGACTTAGTCCAACGATGCGTTGGTTGCCAGCTCTTTGCTAACCAAAGCCATATGCCACCCACCACCCTCCAAACTATACCCATCACCTGGCCCTTCGTGGTCTGGGGGCTTGACATGGTTGTACCCCTTAAAGGAGGAACCCACAAGCAAAAATACCTACTGGTCATGGTGGACAAGTTCACCAAATAGATAGAGGCCAAGCCGGTTAAAACGGCCGAATCCGGACCGGTGATAGACTTCATATCTGGGGTCGTACACCGTTACGGCATCACCCACAGCATCATCACTGATAACGACACGAACTTCACAGCCGACGAGGTCAAACTCTGGTGCAAAACATGGGCATCAAGCTCGACTATGCTTCAGTCTATCACCCACAAACTAACGGTCAAGTCGAACGAGCAAACGGTCTAATCATGAGCGGCATCAAACCGAGATTAGTGCGGTCCCTCAAGGAATCTAACACGCACTGGGTAGAGGAGCTCGACTCCGTACTCTGGGGGCTGCGGACCTCGCCGAATTGCACCACCGGATATACACCATTCTTTATGGTATACGGCGCAGAGGCGGTTCTGCCCTGCGACATAATTCATGACTCACCTCGCGTGCGCATGTACGAAGAAAGAGAAGCCAAACTCGATCAGCAGGACAACTTGGACGCCTTGGAGGAGGAGCGTGACGTGGCAAAAGCCCGTTCCGCATTCTATCAACAGCAGGCTCGAAGATACCACGAACAAAACCTACAATGTTGGCGAGTTAGTTCTACGGCTGCCGGACAAGAAAAAGGACAAGCTCAAGCCCAAATGGGAGGCCCCTTTATTATCGACCAGGTCCTGATTGGGGGAGCGTACCGTCTGCGAGACACATCGGATAACCGACTCGAGCCGAACCCATGGAACGCAGCCCGTCTTCGAAGGTTCTACGCCTAGCGCCAGAGTCTGTGTCATTTCCTTCCTCTGTCCATTTTTTATACACTAGCTGTCTTATATTTCTCTCCTTCTCCCCTCTCTTTTTCTTATAGCCCTTAAGGGCTCGTTCATGCCTTGTTCGCACACAATTGACGCGCTATCCGCGCTCATTATACCTGGGGGCTTCTTTAACAGAAGCTTATTTATACGGGCTTCATGCCCAACACATGTGTCACACTTCCGCATGTACCTTTTATTCACCATTAGATGCATCGATATGACTTAAGTTTTGGCCAAGCTGGGTTGCCTGGCTCCTGTGCTTACCCCTACGTTCCCGATTGTTCGGCTAGGAGGTAAAGGGAGCACCTCTGCGATTGTTACTGCCGGGTCAGCCGGATTTGTACCTCAGACTGGGTGAAGCCGAAAGCTAGCGTTCTTAAGGGAATATTTGATCGGTGAACTAAAAGACAATTTTCCACTTGTTTATTTATCTGCCCCCAGATGCTTTTTTGCTTTTTTCGCAGTCCGTACATGCACTTTAGGGCATGCCTCCCAGGGAAAGGAACCCCTAACGGAACTATTCTCCCTGGAAGAGGTTTCTTACTAACCATGTAATATAACATAACTAGTTGGGCACTTGTCTATTCAAGCACTAATGACCCCTACGCCTGGTCTCCATGCATGCCCCGGTTCTTACATAACCGAGAGGGTATTCGGACACACTCCAGACTATCGGGTCCGGAGGTTGAAGCAAAAAGGTCCGCCATGAAAAATGATCTACAATCCGGCGAGAAGGCATTTTACATGTCATCTTAAATTACATAGTCAATTTCACTGGGTAAATTCCTCTTCAATACCATCCAACAGGCTGTCTAGTTTACAGTCCTGTTGGGAACATTTGGCGGCCAACTCTACCTGGACGTACACTAAGCTAACATGGATCTCCTTCCCATCAGACCCCACATGTCCGACCTTGGCCATGTGGTTCGGGTCAGCCTTCGTGTACCGCGTCTTCACCATAGCCCTGGCCTCCCTGGCGCCTTGGCGGCAGGCCGATATCTTCCATAATCGGAAGCGCCGCCGCGCTCCCTTTAGCTTCTCTACAATCTCTCCAAGGCCTTCGGGCATGGAGACGGAGGGCCACAAGGCCTAGGCGACGCCGTGCATCACCTGCCAAACTCTTTCGTGCAATTGCGAGAGCTCGGGAAGAAGGTCACCTGTAGAACCGGGCATTTCCTCCGCAGGACGACCTGTTAGCACACCTACAGACATAACTCTGTTAGTTGACTTCCTCGCCGAACTCTTTTTCAAAGTTCGTTCGAGCACTTACTAAATATGCCGCGTCGAAGCCGTCGATTCTCCTTCACGGAGTCCGACAGCTGGGCACGAACATCCTTTAGTTCCACGCCCAGCTGGGTGTTGGCATCTTGGAGATCATTCTTCTCCTGCCTCACCTTCGTAAGCACGCTCTCACCAGCCTTTGGTTGGCGTAGGAGTTGCTGCTTATCCGGATCTAGTCCGGCGCCATCTGCAATTTTATTGTCAGACTTGTATACACGCCGCACTCTACATGATACTTCTCAATTGAGGCATATCATACCAGATGGGGTCTGCTTGGGCTCCTCGGCTGCGGCTAGTGCGGCCTGAAGTTGGGCCTTGCACTCTTCCAGCTCCTGGGACAGTAGGGTATTCTTCTCTGTAAGAACCTGCATAAACAAATGATCCTTAAATCACTTATTCTAACTATTTCAAGTCTCGTGGGCTACTGGTATATATATAATCACCAAAATTTTCTTACCCATATGTCCTTTATATACTGCTCCACGGCTCTGGTTAGACCATCTTGAGCGGCACGGAGATACGCGTCTCTCGATTTAAAGGCCTCCAATGCCTCATGGGATAGACAAGCGTCGCGAAGAACTGTTCGGCGACGCCTGTGGTTCATGGCACTCTCCACCTCGGAATTGGTGGCAGACAGCCTGTCCGCATCCTTTGTCGGAGGAACATCTGATGCGCGCCTCATGTTCGCCTCTTCTTCTGGGCCTGGCTTTGGAGCCTGGCTAGTGGAGGCGCGATTAGCAACCTCCCCGGATATAGTCCGGCGAGTCCTCTTTTTCCTAAAAAGAACACGGGCGTTAACATGCATCGTAAGGACAATACATTGGTATAAAAACGGCACGCCTTACTATTGCGCCGGTCTCTCGATCCGGACTGCGGGTCTTTTCGACCTGCCCGCCCTCACGGTCCCTTGTTGGCTAGTAGCCGCGGGCTCGGCGTTCTGCCTCGGGATCCTCCCCTGCGAAACAGCATTGGTATACGATGGTGAAAAATAAGCACAGACGGATCATTTTCGAGATATTGGGACTTCTGTCTCAATTACCTGTGAGGCGGGGATCAGTCCAGGATAATCGGCCGTAATGGCCACCAAGGCATTGTCGATGCTCAGTTGGTAAAATACCCCGTCGATCAGCTCCACAGATATGTCCGAATCCTCTTGGGAGGCCGGGTCGAGGTACCGTTCTGGATCCTCGGGTTGTGGAGGAGGGTTGTTTATCTCCTTTATGGCCTGGCGCAGTTCCTGTGTCGAAATCACAAAATGGGACACTTAACTATGGGAGTATGGAACGAATGGGCGAAAAGAAGTGTCCGCTTACCCAGTTTGGAGGATTGTACATGGAAAATCCGCCCTCTGGATTGACGCGGAGAAATTCCTCCTCTTCTCCCTTGTATAATGCGGACAAGATCTTCATCAGAGCGACAGCCGATTCCGGCCCCTTACGGCCGCAGCGGGTGGCATCGTCCTCCCCGTTGAAATCCCACATGGGGTGGACCCTATACTGAAGCGGCTGCACCCCCCGCATAATGCATGTGGCCATGACCTCGATCATGGTCAGTCCGGAATGAGCCAATAACCTTATCCGGCCCATCAGATAAACGACGTCCTTGTCATTCTCCTTCTGAGGGCTCCGTGGACGCCAACTTAGGCGCTTCTTTAATGGAGCATTGTCGAACTCAGGGAGGCCGATCCAAATAGGATCCGACAGGGGGACATCTTCTATATAAAACCATTCTGAAGGCCAGTCTTCGGACGCCTTCTTTGGGGTTCCGGATAGATATCCGGTCCCAGCGATGCGCCATACTTCTGCTTCGCCCACTTGATATATCGACCCCCCTGAGAACGGGGCGCGAGGCAGAACAGCTTCTTCCACAAAGCGAAATGAGCTTCACAGCCCAAAAACAGCTCGCAAAGGTCTACGAAGCCCGTGATATGCAATATGGAGGCTGGCGTAAGATTGTGCAGCTGGAGGCCATAGAACTCCAGCAACCCCCGGAGAAACGGATGAATTGGAAATCCGATCCCTCTTATTAAGTAAGAGACAAGGCATACCCTCTCTCCTTTGGAGGGATTGGGGACGCTCTCTGCTTGCTTTCCGCCATTATAGGTGGCGAGCCCGGCTCGAGCCGGGACCATATAGGCTGGGGGAAGAAACCCTTTGGTTTGGAGCGTCAGCAGCTTGCTGTGCGGGATGGAACATCTCTACCAATCTCCAGGTTGAGGGTTGGGAAGGCGAGAGGAGGAGTTGCAATGACCAGCCATGATGGAATGGATCTCCATCGAATGCGCTCCGATGAATGCCCGTGGAGGGAAGATGGTGTGATTTGGATCTAAATCCTCGCCTCTTTAATAGGCGGCCCATTTACGCAGCTAGGGGGCTAAATGTAAAAACACCCTGGCTTTTCGAATTCATTTGACACGTGGAAGAAGGCCATTATTGGGCGTGGAAGCCAAGAAGCGCAATATTCAAAAGAAGCTGGACACTATTCAACAAGTACATGGAATTGGAGAAGAACCTGCCTTGCAATGCCGAAGACAACTTGCGCGCCGGACTCATCGTCATTGAAGCCTGGTTCGGGGGCTACTAAGGGAGTCCTGGATTAGGGGGTGTCCGGGTAGCCGGACTATGACCTTCGGCCGGACTCCTGGACTATGAAGATACAAGATTGAAGACTTCGTCCCGTGTCCGGATGGGACTTTCCTTGGCGTGGAGGGCAAGCTTGGCGATATGGATATGTATATCTCCTTCCGTTGTAACCGACTCTGTGTAACCCTAAGCCTCTCCGGTGTCTATATAAACCGAAGGGTTTTAGTCCGTAGGACGAACAACAATCATACCATAGGCTAGCTTCTAGGGTTTAGCCTCTCTGATCTCGTGGTAGATCTACTCTTGTACTACCCATATCATCAATATTAATCAAGCAGGAGTAGGGTTTTACCTCCATCGAGAGGGCCCAAACCTGGGTAAAAACATCGTGTCCCTTATCTCCTGTTACCATCCGCCTAGACGCACAGTTCAGGACCCCCTACCCGAGATCTGCCGGTTTTGACACCGACAATGCGCTTTTCTATCAATTGCTCAATAGCAATTCGTTTACCCACCGTAATACTTTGATATGTCTCCAACGTATCAATAATTTTTTATTGTTCCATGTTATTATTATTCTGTTTTGGATGTTTAATGGGCTTTATTGTACACTTTTATATTATTTTTGGGACTAACCTATTAACCGGAGGCCCAGCCCGAATTGCTGTTTTTTTGCCTATTTCAGTGTTTCGCAGAAAAAGAATATCAAAAGGAGTCCAAACGGAATGAAACCTTCGGGAGAGTTATTTTTGGAACAAACGTGATCCAGAGGACTTGGAGTGGACGTCAGGAAATCACCGAGGAGGCCACGAGGCAGGGGGTGCGCCTACCCCCTGGGTGCGCCCTCCACCCTCGTGGGCCCCTCGTGGGGCCCTCGTAGCTCCACCGACCTATTTCTTCCTCCTATATATACCTACGTACCCCCAAACCATCAGAGCAGCAGCCAAAACCCTATTTCCACCGCCGCAACCTTCTGTACCCATGAGATCCCATCTTGGGGCCTTTTCCGGCGCTCCACTGGAGGGGGCATTGATCACGGAGGGCTTGTACATCAACACCATAGCCTCTCCGATGATGTGTGAGTAGTTTACCTCAGACCTTCGGGTCCATAGTTATTAGCTAGATGGCTTCTTCTCTCTCTTTGGATGTCAATACAAAGTTCTCCTCGAGTCTCTTGGAGATCTATTCGATATAATTTCTTTTGCGGTGTGTTTGTCGAGATCCGATGAATTGTGGGTTTATGATCAAGATTATCTATGAACAATATTTGAATTTTCTCTGAATTATTTTATGTATGATTGGTTATCTTTGCAAGTCCCTTCGAATTATCAGTTTGGTTTGGCCTACTAGATTGATCTTTCTTGCAATGGGAGAAGTGCTTAGCTTTGGGTACAATCTTGCGGTGCTCGATCCCAGTGACAGTAGGGGAAACGACATGTATTGTATTGTTTCCATCGAGGATAAAAAGATGGGGTTTATATCATATTGCGTGAGTTTATCCCTCTACATCATGTCATCTTGCCTAAAGCGTTACTCCGTTCTTATGAACTTAATACTCTAGATGCTTGCTGGATAGCGGTCGATGTGTGGAGTAATAGTAGTAAATGCAGGCAGGAGTCGGTCTACTTGTCACGGACATGATGCCTATATACATGATCATACCTAGATATTCTCATAACTATGCTCAATTCTATCAATTGCTCGACAGTAATTCGTTTACCCACCGTAATACTTACGCTATCTTGAGAGAAGCCACTAGTGAAACCTATGGGCCCCGGGTCTATTTTCCATCATACTAACCTTCCGTCAAAAAGCTATTTCTATCTTGGTTTACTTTGCAATCTTTACTTTTACTCGATATCATAAAAATACCAAAAATATTATCTTATCATCTCTATTAGATCTCACTCTCGTAAGTGACCGTGAAGGGATTGACAACCCCTTTATCACGTTGGTTGCGAGGTTCTTATTTGTTTGTGTAGGTGCGTGGGACTCGAGCGTGGTCTCCTACTGGATTGATACCTTAGTTCTCAAAAACTGAGGGAAATACTTACGCTACTTTACTGCATCACCCTTTCCTCTTCAAGGGAAAACAAACGCAGTGCTCAAGAGGTAGAATACTTATGCTATCTTGAGAGAAGCCACTAGTGAAACCTATGGCCCCGGTTCTATTTTCCATCATATTATTTTCTTATCTACTTGTTATTTCCACCGTCTTTTATTTTGCAATCTTTACTTTCCAATCTATATCATAAAAATACCAAAAATATTTATCTTATTATCTCTATCAGATCTCACTTTTGCAAGTGCCGTGAAGGGATTGACAACCCCTTTATCTCGTTGGTTGCAAGGTTCTTATTTGTTTGTGCAGGTATAAGGCGACTTGCGTGTTGTCTCCTACTGGATTGATACCTTGGTTCTCAAAACCGAGGGAAATACTTACGCTACTTTGTTGCATCACCCTTTCCTCTTCAAGGGAAAACCAACGCATGCTC
The DNA here is from genome assembly GCA_032464435.1 of Aegilops umbellulata. NCBI lineage: Eukaryota > Viridiplantae > Streptophyta > Magnoliopsida > Poales > Poaceae > Aegilops > Aegilops umbellulata. The sequence continues at coordinate 86,134,154 of CP136056.1, forward strand.
AAGAGGTAGCACCCCTTATGGCTCCTCACCCATGTCGACCTCCTCGATGCCCACAAGCTCTGCCATGGCTATCGCCAAAGCTTGGATGCATTCTCCTAGATCCTCGGCAGTCATCACGGCCCAATCAAAGGCCTTATCATGGGCAAGGACCGAGCCAAGCTTGACGAGTGGTCCCGATCCCCCGCCATAGATCAGCTCGAGAAGCTCAGTTTTAATGATGGGCATATGCACTAGCTGCCAACGTCCACGCTCAACTTCGCGCTCACGCTGCGCCTCGCCAAGTTCATGAACTGCCATCCCCCCTTAATGACGCGCCCGCTCTTTTTCTACCACGACTGAAGCACCTCAAGCTCGTCACCGTCCGCATCCCAAAGGATGGCATGGAGCACCTGCTCCGCGGCTGTACGGCACTCGAGTTCCTTCGTCTCCGGGCGATTAATTGGTCGACTACCTTGCACATCACCTCCAGGACTCCCCGGACTATTTATGTGTGTTGTTGGTGCTGCAACAAGAGATCACAAAAGGTGGACCACATTATGGTCATCCAGGACACACCTTCACTTGAGAGATTACTTGTAGTTGATCAACAAGGTCCAACAAGAATCAATGTCATTTCTGCGCCGAAATTGAAAGTGGTGGGCTACTCGTCTGTCAAATACTAGGACTTTCAGGTACAACAGTTGCCTTATACCTCTCATTCTTGATATCAATGTTATTTCTAGTTTTGAAGATATATGTTCGTCTGTCATCCAGCAAAGCTTCAACCAGACTCTAGGCACAGTGAAGATCTTGGCACTAGAATCTGTCAGCCCCAACCTAGACCAAGTTGTCAGCTTCCAGAGATGCTTTCCATGCCTGAAGAAGTTGTATATCGAGGTGATGTTCCTTTCCTGTTAAATGTTAACCATAAGGGATTTCAATTTTTTGCAGCTTTTCCCAAGTTTACAATGACAATGTACTACGATTTCTGAAGGAATTTTGGAGGATTTTAGGACATGCACCCCTAACCCATATTTGTTGCTTCATTCATATGGTTACAATCGTCCATAAGCATTTCTTCTTTGGATTCATCTGTACTAGTTTTATTAGGGAATTTTGCATCCAATCCAAACTCTTGTGAAGAAGGCTACATGTTTCTAGATTGTAACCAAATGCCCATGATAATCATGCTAGACCAAAGATGGCACGTTGGTGCATTTTACAAATCATGCAAACCAAATGGGCATGTAGCAGTGTTCAAAACTGCATGTAGGCACTGACACGTTCTCTTATTTTGCAGACAATAATAGGCCCGGAGGTGGATAATGTTTATAACGACAATCACATCGAATTCCTGGATCTGCATCTCCTAAATATTACTTTGAACTCATACCGAGGGACCTTATCGGAGATTACACTCACCAGGTTCTTTCTTTCCAGAGCAAAGGTGCTGAGGGTACTGAGGTTGAACATGCATTTAATTAGGAAAGATGAATGGTATGATTATCAGAGCCGGCAGGTACTATGGAATGGAAGAGCCTCCAAAAATGTCAAACTTCGTATTGGAAGAGCATATGGAAAAGCAATTGGAAGTCATTGTGTCAGACCCATACATGACTTGTCAGCGGCTGATCCCTTTTCAGAAATGACGCAGCTTGCAATGTTTGAATTTGGGCATTGTAATCATTGAATTTGAACCTTGCAATATTTATGGTATTTGTTATATTGAACCGTTTTTGTTCTCTTGTCTCAACGCAAACAGTTCATCTGAGTGAACCGCATGTCGTATATCGCACACACCTTGATCTGGCTGACCGTTTTCTTTTGTGTTGCCTAATCACAAACAGTTCATCCGAGTGAACTGTATAATGTACATCGCACACACCTTGATCTGCCTGACCGTTTCTTTTGTGTTGCCTAATCACAAACAGTTCATCCGAGTGAACTGTATGATATACATCGCACACACCTTCATCTGGCTGCCCGTTTCTTTTGTTCCTCCTCATCGAATACGGTTAATTGAACTGAACTGTATGCCCTGCATCGCACACGCAACTAAAATCTGAACCGTGTTTGATGCATCCTCCATTGCAAACGTTTTGCACCTTTTTTGACGCTTTTTTTACACCACTGTTTGTGATTATTGCACCGCACACAGTTTCATCGAAGGGTCTCTGATCGTAGTGTCGCGTTAGCAGCATCCTGCAGTAGTGAGGGCTGGTTGAACAGTAGCCGGTGGAGGGCTGGATGAACAGTAGCCCATGGAGGGGTGGTTGAACAGTAGCCGGTGGAGGAGCAGTGGAGGCTGGAAGAACAGGAGCCTGTGGATGAACAGTCGCAGGTGGAGGCTGGAGGAGGTCGACGGTGGATGAACAGTAGCTCGTGGAGGCTGGAGGAGGTCGACGGTGGAGATGAACAGCATCCCATGGAGTCCCATTTTGCGGTACGCCACACCCCTCCCGATGAACAGGACCCCCGTTTTGACCGTAGCGCTCCAACATAAGTTCCTTTCCTCCGTTTTGCGGTACGCCACACCCCTCCCGATCAACAGGACCCCGTTTCGACCGTAGGAGGTCCAAGAGAAGTCTGTTCCCTCCATTTTGCGGTAGGCTAGACCCCTCCCGATGAACAGGATCCCGTTTCGACCGTGGCCGATCGAACACAAGGTCGTTTCCTCCATTCTGCGGTACGCCAGGCCTCGTTTTGATCGGCTGTTCTGTTCAAGCCGGTTGGCTCCGGATGAACATGAAGACGACGCAGTTTCTCCATTCCGACCCAGCCATGTACCCGAGCCCTGGCCGTACGTATGCGCGAGTAGGCGTTCGAGACCCCGCCCGTATGTACGTACGTGGTCGTATTTACTTTCTTGCACCCTGGCCGTTGTACGTACGTGTACACGGTATTAACGGGACTGTGATGTCTACTACACAACCTTCTTCTTGTAGACGTTGTTGGGCCTCCAAGTGCAAAGTTTTGTAGGACAGTAGCAAATTTCCCTCAACTGGATGACCTAAGGTTTATCAATCCGTGGGAGGCGTAGGATGAAGATGGTCTCTCTCAAACAACGCTGCAACAAAATAACAAGGAGTCTCTTGTGTCCCCAACACACCCAATGCAATGGTAAATTGTATAGGTGCACTAGTTCGGCGAAGAGATGATGATACAAGTGCAATATGGATGGTAGATATAGGTTTTTGTAATCTAAAAATATAATAACAGCAAGGTAGCAAGTGGTAAAAGCGAGCGTAAACGGTATTGCAATGCTTTGAAACAAGGCCTAGGGTTCATACTTTCACTAGTGCAAGTTCTCACAACAATAATAACATAATTGAATCATATAACTATCCCTCAACATGCAACAAAGAGTCACTCCAAAGTCACTAATAGCGGAGAACAAACAAAGAGATTATGGTAGGGTACGAATCCACCTCAAAGTTATTCGTTCGGATCGATCTATTCAAGAGTTCGTACTAGAATAACACCTTAAGATACAAATGACCAAAACCCTATTGTCACCTAGATACTCCAATGTCACCTCAGGTATCCGTGGGTATGATTATACGATATGCATCACACAATCTCAGATTCATCTATTCAAACCAACACAAACTACTTCAAAGAGTGCCCCAAAGTTTCTACCGGAGAATCAAGACGAAAACGTGTGCCAACCCCTATGCATAGGTTCATGGCGGAACCCGCAAGTTGATCACCAAAACATACATCAAGTGAATCACGTGATATCCCATTGTCACCACAGATACGCATGGCAAGACATACATCAAGTGTTCTCAAATCCTTAAAGACTCAATCTGATAAGATAACTTCAAAGGGAAAACTCAATCCATTACAAGAGAGTAGAGGGGGAGAAACATCATAAGATCCAACTATAATAGCAAAGCTCGCGATACATCAAGGTCATGCCAAATCAAGAACACGAGAGAGAGAGAGATCAAACAAATAGCTACTGGTGACGAAGTTATATACCTAGGATAGGGTCATGGGCCTGCCCAAGGGCACCCTCCCCAAGGTCACTTACTAAAAGAGGCTGCTTACCAGTCGACCTGGCAATCATTCACTCGACTAACCTGGAGGCACTCGACCATGAAGATTCACTCGACCATCGGAAGAACGGGAGCCACTTCATATCCAAACGGTCTGTAATTAACTAATCTTAATGGTCATCAAAGCCTTTCATTAGGGTCGTTACCTGTAACGCCCCACTTCAATGTACTTTAAACCCTTTGCGACGTGGGCTGGCAGGGGTCTGAGCGCACTCTATATAAGCCATCCCCCCCCACTGGCAGAAGGGTTCGCATCTTTGTAACACACACGCATATAATCCAGTCGACCGCCTCCGGGCTCCGAGACATAGGGCTATTACTTCTTCTGAGAAGGACCCGAACTCGTTAACTCTTGCGTGCACAACTACTCCAGAGCTAGGATCTTGCCTCTCCATTCCTACCCCCCATTCTACTGTCAGACCTAGAACCACGACAGTTGGCGCCCACCGTGGGGCCGGTGTTCTACCGAATTTCTGGAGAAGTTGGGATTCTTTGACATCTCCCATCATGTCTTCGAGCGGAATCCTGGTCGAGGGGCGCGAGATCTGTCTCGGCGCCCTCACTTTCGCCGTGGATGATTCTGCTTGGCTCCAGGAGGCTCCACTCGACGTGGACGCGCTCCCCGCCCGCGGAGCGACGCACTTCCGCGCATGCATTCGTGGCGTCCTCTTGCGACAACCGTCGGCCTGGTATGGGTCAGTACCCGTTTTGTCCTCGCTCCCTGTTTCCCGCCTACGCAAACGTTCTGGACGGTCGAGACTCCAGCGGTGGGTGAGGCATGCATTGGCCCGCCAGTCGGCCATCCCCCAAGTCGCGGTGATTGAACCCGACGAATCACTCTACGGCCTATTCGATCTGTCGACTGGCTCCGCAGAGACTGCGTCCGAGTGCGACAGAAACGATCCAGCGGCGGAGGTACTCATGGTTGACGGACCGCGCAGTCCCCCTAGTTTTCCCCACACCGAAGAGGTTGCCGGGGGAGGAGTCCCGACGCGGGGCCATGAAGAGTACAGGCCCGAGCCTCTCACCTCACTGCAGAGGGAGGAACTTCGCCGCCGGAACATGGACGCGCTTCACACTCCTATCGTTGGAGAAACCCCCGAGGCACGCGCCTTGGAGGAGGCGCGCTTGGCCAACCTGGCTGAACGTACTCGACTGGAGAATATCCAGAGGGTACTCGACGAGCACGCTCGACCGCCAGTCGCCGAATCCAGTCGACACCGCCTCTTCCAGCCACCAACTCAGGTATACCGAACCCCGATTCAGAATTTAGCAGCTGCAGCTCGCATAGCAGAGTCGATCCAACCTTCTCAGTCGGAGGCGTGTAGAGGTCTGCTACAGATCAGAGATTTGCTCCGGGCAGCGGGGGATCAGAACTCGGTGGTATCTCAGTCGCGTAACAGGATTCACAGCCGATCCGTCGCTGCGAATTCTGTGCAGTCGGCTCACAGTTCAGGATCGCCTCCGAGGCATGCGGAACGTAGAGACCGGCGTGAAGATCAATATCAAGACCGTGAGCGGTACGAACACCGGTTCGATCGCAGTGATCGACGCTGACTACCCACTCCTCCCCCAAGGGGTGGATCGTACGTTTCTCGGCAGCAAGATGACAGACGCCAGCTCAGTGCTGCGCGAAGGTTTCCAGTCAACCCCAGGGAACCAGGCTTTGATGCGAGATCCATTATCGTTCAAGGTCTGGTCGACAGGAATAGAGCTCACAGGGGAGGCCACGACAGAGACGCTCCTTCCAGCAGCAGGGCTCGTGTATCAGGACCAGAATGTTTCAGCAGGGCAATCAGAGCCGCAGTAATTCCCCCCAACTTCAGGTTGGCGGCTGGAGTTAGCAAGTTCACCGGCGAGTCCAAGCCTGACACCTGGCTCGAGGATTACCGAGTGGCTGTTCAGATTGGGGGCGGCAACGACGAGGTAGCCATGAAGCATTTACCTCTTATGTTGGAAGGGTCGGCCAGAGCCTGGTTGAACCAGTTGGCACCCAGCAGTATTTACACTTGGGAGGACCTTGCCCGAGTGTTTGTCAGGACATTTGAAGGGACTTGCAAGCGACCAGCATGGTTGACAGAATTGCAGTCGTGTGTTCAGAAGTCGAGTGAAACTCTGAGGGATTATATCCAGAGGTGGATCACTTTACATCACACAGTCGAGAATGTATCTGATCATCAGGCAGTTTGCGCCTTCAAGGAAGGCGTCAGGAATAGAGAACTGAGTTTGAAATTCGGCCGAACCGGAGATATGACATTGAGTCGAATGATGGAAATTGCCACCAAGTATGCAAACGGTGAAGAAGAAGATAGGCTCCGGAGTGGCAAGTATAAAGCAGCCGCTAATGAGGCCGGCGGAGGGAACTCCAGTCGGAAGCAAAAGCACAAAGCCGAGCCAGCTGCACCCGGTGAGGCCTTGGCTGTGACCCCAGGAAAGTTTAAGGGGAAACCCAAAGGTCCCTGGAACCCCAAGAAAGTGAAAGACCAGGATGGGAACGATGTGATGGACTTACCGTGTCACATCCACACGAAGAAAGACGAGGAGGGTAAACTCATTTACCCAAAGCATACCACTCGACAATGTCGACTCCTGATGCAGCAGTTTCAAGGGAAACAGGCCAAAGACAAAGAGAAAGAGTCAGACAAAGTTGAGGACAAGGAAGACAGCGGTGAAGAATACCCCCAGGTCAATTCCACCTTGATGATTTTTGCTGACGTCGAAAGCAAAAGTCGATTGAAGGTCATCAATCAAGAGGTGAACATGGTCGCTCCGGCGACACCCAATTATCTGAAATGGTCCCAGACTGCCATCACCTTCGACCAGTCCGACCACCCGACTCATATTGCTACCCCAGGGAGGCAAGCGTTGGTGGTCGACCCAGTCATTGAAGGCACTCGACTAACCAAAGTTCTGATGGATGGTGGCAGTGGTTTGAACTTGTTGTACGCAGAGACACTGAAAGGGATGGGCATTCCGATGTCCAGACTCAGCACCAGTAATATGAGCTTCCACGGAGTCATTCCTGGAAAGAAGGCTGAATCACACGGCCAAATCGCTCTCGATGTGGTTTTCGGTGACGCGAAGAATTTCCGGAAGGAAAGGTTAACATTTGAGGTCGTGGATTTTCAGAGTGCGTACCACGCCATTCTTGGAAGGCCAGCATACGCTCGTTTCATGGCCCGACCATGCTACGTGTACCTCAAATTGAAGATGCCCGGTCCGAGAGGTGTGATCACTGTCACGGGTAATCGGAAGAAGGCAGAAGAGTGCTTCCAGAAGGGTTCCAAAATTGCTGACGCTCAGATGGCTGAAATGGAGTTACAGGAGTACCAGAAGACTGCGGACCCGAGTGATTTGTTACGAGCCAAGAAGCCCGCCACAGAGTCAGCATTTCAGTCGTCCAGTGAGACAAAACAGGTTCATATCCACCCGACTGACCCCAATGCGGCTCCGACCAATATCTCCACTACGCTCGACTCTAAATAGGAAGAAGCGCTCATCCAGTACCTCCGTGAGAACTGGGACATCTTTGCATGGAAGCCTGCTGACATGCCGGGTGTTCCCAGAGGACTGGCTGAGCACCGCCTTCGAGTCGACCCAAAGGTCAAACCAGTTAAGGAACATCTTCGACGGTCCGCCGTACAGAAGAGGAAGGCCATTGGCGAAGAAGTGGCTCGACTCTTAGCGGCAGGTTTCATTCGCGAGACTTTCCACTCCGAGTGGCTCGCCAACGTTGTAATGGTCCCAAAGAAGGACAAGTCGTTGCGCATGTGCATCGATTTCAAACTTGTCAATCGGGCCTGCCCGAAAGATCATTTCCCTCTTCCTCGCATCGACCAAATAGTCGACTCGACTGCAGGATGCGAGAGGTTGTCTTTTTTAGATGCTTACTCCGGATACCATCAGATCCGTCTGTATGGACCCGACGAAATAAAAACGGCTTTCATCATCCCGCTCGGGTGCTTCTGTTATGTTACCATGCCTTTCGGTCTCAAGAATGCTGGAGCTACATTCATGAGAATGATTCAGAAGTGCCTGATCACACAAATCAGTCGGAATGTAGAAGCATACATGGATGATATAGTGGTCAAGTCGCGAAAAGGTTCCGACCTGTTGACTGACCTTGCTGAAACATTTGCCAATCTCAGGAGGTATGATATCGAGCTTAATCCGTCGAAATGCACGTTCGGAGTCCCTGGAGGAAAGTTACTCGGTTTTCTCGTTTCCGAACGAGGAATCGATGCTAACCCTGAAAAAGTTGGCACTATACTCCAAATGAAACGCCCTGTGCGTGTGCACGACGTCCAGAAACTTACTGGATGCTTGGCCGCTTTAAGTCGATTCATCTCCAGGCTCGGTGAAAAGGCACTGCCTCTTTACCGACTGATGAAGAAGTCAGACAAGTTCGAGTGGACTCCAGAAGCTGATGCAGCGTTTGCAGAGCTAAAAGCCCTGCTCTCCACCCAGCCGGTGCTTGCTGCCCCTGCCAGCAAAGAGCCATTGTTGCTTTACATTGCAGACACTGGACAAGTCGTTAGTACCGCTCTTACGGTCGAGCGGGAAGAGGAAGGGAAAGCCTTCAAAGTTCAGCGCCCAGTTTATTATCTTTCTGAAGTTCTGACCCCGTCAAAGCAAAGATACCCTCACTATTAGAAGCTTGTTTACGGGATTTACATGACCACGAAGAAGGTTGCTCATTATTTCTCTGATCACTCCATTACAGTCATCAGCGACGCCCCGTTGTCAGAGATTCTTCATAACAGAGATGCAACCGGTCGAGTGGCAAAATGGGCAATTGAACTTCTTCCTCTTGATATCAAGTTCGAGGCAAAGAAAGCTATCAAGTCCCAAGCAATAGCTGATTTCCTCGCCGAGTGGATTGAACAACAACTTCCGACTCAAGTTCACTTGGAACACTGGACTATGTTTTTTGATGGCTCCAAGATGCTGAATGGGTCCTGTGAGGGGGTTGTACTTGTTTCCCCCCGAGGAGATAAACTCAAATATGTCCTCCAGATTCACTTTGATTCCTCCAACAATGAGGTAGAATATGAAGCACTCCTATATGGATTACGTATGGCCATTTCACTCGGCGTCCGTCGCCTTATGGTCTATGGCGACTCAGATTTGGTTGTTAATCAAGTGATGATAGAGTGGGATGTCCGAAGCCCAGCCATGACGGGATATTGCAATGCGGTGAGAAAATTGGAAAAGAGATTTGAGGGGTTAGAGCTCCATCATATACCCCGACTGAAAAACCAAGCCGCAGATGACTTGGCGAAAATTGGGTCCAAGAGAGAAGCCATTCCCAGTGACGTGTGTTTAGAGCACATTCGTGCTCCATCGGTACAGGAAGATCCTTTCACAGAAGAACCTCCGCAGCCAAGGAGCGCCAACGATCCGACTGAAGTGGAGATTCCAGCCGTGGTCGACCTGATTATGGAAGTTGTAGTCATCACTCCCGACTGGACAACGCCTTACATCGCGTATATTATGAGGAAAGAGCTCCCAGAAGATGAAGAAGAGGCTCGACAGATCGTCCGTCGATCTAGGCCTTTACAGTAATCAAAGGGCAGTTGTACAGAGAAAGCGCGACTGGAGTTGGCCAGAAGTGCATCACGCCAGAAGAAGGTCAGGTAATTCTTGAGGATATCCACTCGGGGACCTGTGGCCATCATGCGTCCTCTCGGACTATTGTGGCTAAAGCATACCGAGCGGGATTTTACTGGCTGAGGGCGAATGAAATGGCAAAAGACATAGTCGACAAGTGCGAAGGGTGTCAGTTTTATTCCAACATGTCGCACAAACCTGCCTCTGCTCTGAAGACATTCCACTTGTCTGGCCCTTCGCTGTTTGGGGGTTAGATATGATCGGACCACTGAGAACTGGTAGAAGCGGCTTCACTCACTTACTGGTCGCAGTCGACAAGTTCACCAAGTGGATAGAAGCTAAACCCATCAAGAACCTCAATGCAAGCACTGCTATCAGTTTCATCAGGGAGCTGGTATTCAGATATGGGGTCCCACATAGTATCATCACGGACAATGGATCAAACTTTGATAACGACAGATTCAAAGCCTTTTGCGCCTCCCAGGGCACGCGAGTCGACTATGCCTCAGTTGCCCATCCTCAGTCGAATGGACAGGCAGAGCGTGCGAATGGCCTCATCCTCAAAGGTCTGAAACCTCGGTTGATGCGTGACCTCAAGCACGCGGCAGGAGCTTGGGTCGACGAACTTCCGTCAGTTCTTTGGGGATTAAGGACCACTCCTAATCGGTCAACTGGAAGAACACCATTCTTTCTGGTCTACAGGGCTGAAGCGGTCCTTCCGAGTGATCTGCTCCACAACGTACCTCGAGTCGAATTATACTCTGAAGTAGAAGCGGAACAAGCTCGGCAAGATGCAGTCGAACTCTTGGAAGAAGAGAGGGAGATGGCCCTAATCCGCTCGACTATCTACCAGCAGGACTTACGTCGGTTCCACGCGAGAAACGTGAAGAGTCGAGCCTTTCAGGAAGGAGACTTGGTCCTCCGAGTGGATCAGCAAAAACCTCACAAGCTCACTCCAACTTGGGAAGGCCCCTTCATCGTCACCAAAGTCCTCCACAACGGAGCATATCACCTCTACAACGTTGATCGCCGGATCGACGAGCCTCGAGCTTGGAATGCGGAGTTGCTCCGTCCTTTTTACACTTGAAAAAAGAAACTCACTCGACTGAGATGTAATAAAAGTACCTCTGTAGTTCTTTTATCTAAAGCAAGAATGTTATAATTTTCACAGAAGATTGCTATTTCTTTTTCAAAATTTCCCCCAGTGGGTGGCTTAGCCGCGAATCCCTTTCGCCTAAGTTTGTAAAAGTCCCACTGAGCGGAGAGCCAGCCTCCCACTCGGGGGCTTAACCGCGAATCTGTTTCGCCTAAGTATTCAAAAATCCTACCGAGTGGAGAGCCAGCCTTCCACTCGGGGGCTTAGCTGCAGTCCAAGTACTCGCCTAAGTATTCAAAAATCCTACCGAGTGGAGAGCCAGCCTCCCACTCGGGGGCTTAGCTGCAGTCCAAGTACTCGCCTAAGTATTCAAAAATCCTACCGAGTGGAGAGCCAGCCTCCCACTCGGGGGCTTAGCTGCAGTCTAAGTACTCGCCTAAGTATTCAAAAATCCTACCGAGTGGAGAGCCAGCCTCCCACTCGGGGGCTTAGCTGCAGTACAAGTACTCGCCTAAGTATTCAAAAATCCTACCGAGTGGAGAACCAGCCTCCCACTCGGGGGCTTAGCTGCAGTCCAAGTACTCGCCTAAGTATTCAAAAATCCTACCGAGTGGCGAGCCAGCCTCCCACTCGGGGGCTTAGCTGCAGCCCAGTGCTCGCCTAAGTATTTCAAAATCCTACCGAGTGGAGAGCAGACCTCCCACCCGGAGGCTTAGCTGCGGCCCAGCGCTCATCTAACTAATTTAAAATCCTACCGAGTGGAGAGCAGACCTCCCACTCGGAGGCTTAGCTGCAGCCCAGCGCTCGCCTAAGTAATTCAAAATCCTACCGAGTGGAGAGTAGACCTCCCACTCGGAGGCTTAGCTGCAGCCCAGCGCTCGCCTAAGTAATTTAAAATCCTACCGAGTGGAGAGCAGACCTCCCACTCGGAAGCTTAGCTGCAGCCCAGCGCTCGCCTAAGTAATCTAAAATCCTACCGAGTGGAGAGCAGACCTCCCACTCGGAGGCTTAGCTGCGACCCAGTGCTCGCCTAAGTATTAAACATCCTACCGAGTGAAGAGCAGACCTCCCACTCGGAGGCTTAGCTGCAGCCCAGCACTCGCCTAAGTAATTTAAAATCCTACCAAGTGGAGAGCAGACCTCCCACTCGGAGGCTTAGCTGCCACCCAGCGCTCGCCTAAGTAATTTAAAATCCTACCGAGTGGAGAGCAGACCTCCCACTCAGAGGCTTAGCTGCGACCCGGTGCTCGCCTAAGTAATTAAAAATCCTACCGAGTGGAGAGCAGACCTCCCACTCGGAGGCTTAGCTGCAGCTCAGTACTCGCCTAAGTCATTTTGAGTAAAAGTCGAGGCAAATCCCACTCGACGGATAAATCACGAAGATATTCAACGATAAATCAAGTCTGGATAAAGATCAAAAGGTCCTGGACCGCAGATAAAAGTACCCGAGCCTCCAGCTCGACAGAGTTTATCGGTTACACAAACCACTCGGCATTCCGAGGCAAATTTAAAGTGAGACTCAATAGTTTTTTTACTCCTCCGGTGGAGGACTGGATGGGGCGACGAACTCGTCCAAATCAATCCCGTCTGAGATACAGGTGGCAGCAGCAATGAAGGTCTCCATGAAGTCTTGGAAATTATGCTTCCTAGTATTGGCAACTTGAAGGGCGGCCAGCTTCTCTTCTCGCGCTTCCTTGCAGTGGACACGAACCAGCGACAGAGCAACATCGGCACCACACCTGGCAGAAGACTTTTTCCACTCATGCACTCGACTTGGCACTTTGCTCAGTCGAGTGACCAAGGATTCGAGGTCATTCTGAAGTGTATGATTTGGCCAGAGGGCAGAGTCGATCCGCGACATTGCAGCCTTCAGTCGAGCGAGGTATCCCACCACTCTAGCGATGCGAGACTCCAGCCGGAGGACATTCATGGCAGCTTCATCCTTCCCAAGAGAGTTGACGGGGTCCAGATTGGTTTCCACTCGACCAGTTTCTTCCTCGAAGTTTTGACAGAATTCTGAAAGGTACAGTCCCGTATTATAATTGAATGGTGAGTCGACAACGACAAGTCAGTTGAGTAAGAGGATTACCTTCAAGCATGAGGAATAATTTTTTGGCGAGCCCTCCGAGCGAGCTTCGTTTTCTCTGAAGCCGCCTTCTGTGCTTCTGCAAGGTCAAGATCTTTCTTCCTCAGAGCCTCCTCCAGTTGGTCTACAAAACATTAATGAGGACAGAGTTGAGAATAGGCAGAAAAACAGAGACAGCCATCAAATCCTCACCAGCCATACCTTTTGCGTCATCCTTCGCCTTCTGCAAGTTTTCCTGGGCAAACTGTAAATCGAGATTAAGCTGGACTTGTTTCTCCTTCAATTCAGCAAGATGAGCAACAAGCTCGCAAGACTTCTGCAAAAAAGAGCAAAAGATATCAAAGACAAGTTACTTCCGAGTGACTAAGGGAAAAGCTGTAGCACTTCTAAGACTACAGCCGAATCAAAACATTCGACAGTAGCCTCGGGGACTACACCCAGTGGGTGCACTCAGCGTGCCCCCACCGGTAATCTTCTAAAATCCTGATCGATCAGTCGACCAAATATGATTCTAATGTCATGGCTAACAATCAGCGTTTCTAAGACTACAACCGAATCAAAACATTCGACGGTAGTCTCGGGGACTACACCCAGTGGGTGCACTCAGCGTGCCCCCACTGGTTCAAAAAAAACGACTGCCCGCAGTCGACCGCGTACAGTTCCATTCGACTTGGCCCGACCAGACCGAGTGAAGAAGTATAAATAACAGAAATGCAATATAAGACTACAGTCGACTGCCAACAGTCCACCGTAGTCTCGGGGACTACACCCAGTGGGTGCACTCAGCGTGCCCCCACTCGACCAAAGGCCGACAGACCCACCCAGTGGGTGTACAGATATAAAGATCTTCGGAAAAGAGATTCTTTGAACAGCACGTTGCAACAGACCAAGTATCGAGTCAACTGACCTGGACGTTACTCTGAAGAGCCGAACTCGCATCGTACGCCGCTTGGCTGGCATCCCGAACTACTTTCACCTGCTCCATCATGATGCCCGCCTGGCGTATAGCCTCTTTTGCGGCACTCACTTGGTCCTATGGGGCAGGGTATGTGGTAAAAAGCGAAGGCGGATTTGCAGCCGACGCCGAAGGCCGCTCGCTCGTCAGAGGATCAGCAAAGGTCACGGAAATCCGAGTGGCATCGCCACCATCCTGAACTACAGCCTCAGACACCGGAGCAGATTGGGGGGTCTTGCCAGTCGATGCCTTCCGGTTCCTTCTTGCTCTCAGCGGCTCGTCATCTTCATCGTCCGGCAAGTTGATAACATGAGGGGGAGCTGCAAGAAAAGTCAATCGACCATGGTTACAAGAAATATTCAGTCGACCAAAGACAGAACATCAGTAACGGTACCTGGAATGGAAGTAACAGCATCTTCCATCTCTTGATCTCCGTCCTTGGCAGACGTTTCAGAAGTAGCAGCACTACGAATTTCGGAAGTCAGTCGGTTGGTTTAATGAATCGACCAAGGATCCGCCCACAGTCGACAAAGGGAGATAAGTATTATTATTACCCAGAAATGGTGGGGACGGTCATCTTCATCTTGGGCAGAGCCTTGGGCGACTTGGATGGCGTCGCGCGTTGGTGCTTGGGAGCCTTTTCAATCGGCGTAGGAGAAGAGGTCCGAGGGCGTTTCGACGATTGCCCAACAGGAGCAGTCGCCTTGCCACACTCCCTTGCGGGGTCGTGCGCAGTTTTGGATCGCCTCTCTGTACGGGGGGGTTCAACTTCCTCCTCCTCCTCTTCGCTGGAGTAGACGTTGTCGTTTGCCTCCCCTTCGCCATCGGATTCCCACTCGCCGTGCTCATCTCCGCTTTCACCTCCGCTCGCCTCCCCTTCCTCAGTCGGCTCCTGTGCCCCGTTGGGCGTCGAGTACATCTCAGTAGTTTCCTGGGAAACAACAGACAAAACAGAAACCAGTCGACTAATTCAACGAACACCCGTGAAGAAAACAATATCTCAGTCGGGTGCATGAGGTCTTACCTGGTCCACTTCGTAGGTGCTGCCGAGTGGAGGAACCCTCCTAGCTCCTCGGGGATTATCTTTGTTTCCTGTGATACTCGACAGCCACCCTTCTAGCATCTCGTCAGTAACCTCCTCCGGGTGGATCCAAGTGGTGTCATCAAGACCCGAATATAGCCACATCGGATGGTCGCGAGCCTGGAGTGGCTGGATGCGCCTCCTAAGAAATACTTCCAGCAAGTCCATGCCAGTCACGCCGTCGCGGACAAGTTGAACCACTCGACCGACCAGCACTTTGACTTGGGCCTTTTCCTCCAGCGTCACTTTCAGAGAAGCAGGTTTTTGGGCTCGTTCCAGAGAGAAAGGGGGAAGTCCAGTCGACTGACCTGGAGTCGCCTGGTCTTTGCAGTAAAACCAGGTCGCCTGCCAACCACGGACCGACTCAGGGAAAGTGATGGATGGGAAAGAACTCTTTCCCCTCGTCTGGATCGCCAGGCCTCCGCACAGCTGGATCACCTGCGTCTTCTCGTCACTCGACTTGGCCTTTTTGACCGATTGCGAACGGCAGGTGAAGATATGCTTAAAGAGTCCCCAATGGGGACGACAGCCCAAGAAACCCTCACACAAGGAGATGAAGGCAGCCAGATACACGATAGAGTTGGGAGTAAAATGGTGGAGCTGCGATCCGAAGAAGTTCAGGAAACTCCGGAAAAAGGGATGAGGGGGCAGAGAAAACCCGCGATCGATATGGGTGGCAAGGAGCACACACTCACCATCGAGAGATTGGGGGTCGACTTCTCTCCCGGGGAGACACGCGGCTTCATGAGGGATGACCCCTCCCTCAACCATGTCGTCGAGATCCTCCTGCCTCAGCACCGTCGGCATCCAGTCACCCTGCATCCAACCTCTGGGCAGAGAAGCCCTTGAGGAGGATACGCCCCGAGCAGATTTCTTTCCTTTTCCCTGCGCCGCCGCCGCCTTCTTCGCACGCTCCAGGGCAGACGTCTTGTCTTTCACCATCGTCGCCGGAAAGCTCGAACGGACCTGTGGTGCGCGGGCGAGAGCGGAGGCGGCGGAGAACTTTGCGAGGGGAGAAGAGAAGAAGAGAACGCACTGTTGAAAACCCAGAGCTGGCAGCTTTTAAGGGGCCGCTTCCGAGTGGCTGACTGGTAGACCCAGGCCATCCCGTCAAATCCCGCAACAAGCGCGCGAGCAATACATGGAGAAAAAGGCGGCGCGAAGATCGAGGCGTCATCGTCTCGTCCCATCCGGGTGCCGCGGTTTTCTCCGCTTCGCGCGGTTCCCAAAATTCGGATCCCGTGAAATCCGCTGACCGCAGAGCAACCAACTTGACAGCAGATCTCCACCGATCTGTCACTCGAAGATCCTCAAGGCTACGAAGGTCACTCGACAAACGCAAAAGAATGGATCAAGGCGACTGAAAGGAAATTTGAAGCCATCATTGAAAGACCCTTGATCCAAGGCAGGGCACGCTTTCAACACAAGAAATAGGCCGGAAGACTATCAACTCCTTCCTCACTCAAACCTCGATCCATTCGGGGGCTAATGACGAAGTTATATACCTAGGATGGGGTCATGGGCCTGCCCAAGGGCACCCTCCCCAAGGTCACTTACTAAAAGAGGCTGCTTACCAGTCGACCTGGCAAGCATTCACTCGACTAACCTGGAGGCACTCGACCATCGGAACAACGGGAGCCACTTCATATCCAAACGGTCTATAATTAACTAATCTTAATGGTCATCAAAGCCTTTCATTAGGGTCGTTACCTGTAACGCCCCACTTCAATGTACTTTAAACCCTTTGCGACGTGGGCTGGCAGGGGTCTGAGCGCACTCTATATAAGCCATCCCCCCCCCACTGGCAGAAGGGTTCACATCTTTGTAACACACACGCATATAATCCAGTCGACCGCCTCCGGGCTCCGAGACGTAGGGCTATTACTTCTTCTGAGAAGGGACCGAACTCGTTAACTCTTGCGTGCACAACTACTCCAGAGCTAGGATCTTGCCTCTCCATTCCTACCCCCCATTCTACTGTCAGACCTAGAACCACGACAACTGGTACATACCCTCAGCCCCGAGGGTGAACTACTCCCTCCTCGTCATGGAGAGCGTCGGGATGATGAAGATGGCCACCGGTGAGGGTTCCCCCCTGTGGCAGGGTGCCGGAACAGGGTCCCAATTTGTTTTTGGTGGCTACAGAGGCTTGCGGCGGCGGAACTCCCGATCTATTATGTTCCCCGAGGGTATATTGGTATATATAGGAGGAAGAAATACGTCAGGGGAGCCACGAGGGGCCCACGAGGGTGGAGGGCGCGCCCAGGGGGGTGGGCGCGCCCCCTGCCTCGTGCCTTCCTCGTTGCTTCCCTTATGTACACCCCAAGTCTTCTGGATTGCTTCCGTTCCAAAAATAACTCTCCCGAAGGTTTCAGTCCGTTTGGACTCTGTTTGATATTCCTTTTCTGTGAAACTCTGAAACAAGGGAAAAAACAGGAACTGGCACTAGGCTCTGGGTTAATAGGTTAGTCCCAAAAATAACATAAAAGTGTATAATAAATCCCATAAACATCCAAAACAGATAATATAATAGCGTGGAACAATAAAAAATTATAGATACGTTGGAGAAGTATCAGACTGCGTGACATGCTACGTGCGCGCCTCTACTACAACACGTGCCCTTCCTTACACGATCACAGCTCATTGCTGCAGCCTGTAGACAGACCGATTGTATGTACGTACATGTTCGCGACCAGAATGACAACACTACGTACGTTTCGACCAGGTGGGTCCCGACTGTCAGGCACTTCCTTGTGTATGAAGATATAGCTAGTGGGTCCCAGCATTCAGGGGGCGAATCATTTTTTTGCCCGTAATATGGACGCACTTCCTTGCGTGCGAAGATGTAGCTGGTGGGTCCTAGCAATCAGGGAGGAAACATTTTTTCACGAAATATGGTGGCCCGTCCATTGGTACCCTGCTGTCAGGTGGAGGAATCATTATTTTGTGCGTAATAATGGAGGCACTTCCTTGCTGCGGCCGTGGACCCAGCTGTCAGCCTCTCCACGTACAGTACTCTTCCCATGGAAGTCGTTCCTTGACCACATTGACCACACCGCGCCGAGAGTACCAAGGCGGTGGACAACGGCGAGGCCTAGGAAGGGGACGACGCAGAGCCGGGGAAGACACGCAGTGGATGCCCACGCGGAGAGGAGTATGAGGGTTCACTAGTTCGGCTTTGGTGTGAAGCTGCCATCACTGCAGGGCCTGGCCAGCGATGGAAGTAGTAGGGGCGGTGAGGCCTCCGTGGCATCACAGCCGGCCACGGGAGGCAGGAGCACGCGGCACGATCGGTGCTTGTTTGGGCGGCTGGAGCAAGAACCCCAGAGGCTGAAGAAGCACGAGGGCCGTTGGATGGACATCGTACAGTCACCACAGCTAGAATCGTTTATATTGACCAAGTTGACAAAGCCCTTGGTACGCATCAACTTAGTAGGCCCACAGGTCAGCCTCCGAAATGGTGCGCCCTAGATGTCAGGGGGAGGAATCATTTTTTGGGTGGCTGAAGCAAGAATATCCGAGATTGAAGAAGAAGCACAACATCTTTTGGATGGACATCCAACAACTACTGTTGCTAGAACCGTGTGTTGACTATTAGTTGACAAAGCCTTGCATATGCATCAACTTAGTTTTTGTTTTTTTAGGGGATGCGTCAACTTAGTAGTCCCACAAGTGTGTGGCATAGAACATATAGCCCATTTGCAATTTGTAAGAATGTATAGCCCATTTTTGAATTATAATGGAATTTACTACAACCCATTTACAGTTTGTTAAAAATAAAACCCACTTTCTAGCTAGGACAACGATTAATAAATTCAACCAACCGCTCAAAACAAAATTCAATAAAATTTCCCACATTTGATGGGATATGAAATATTTTTATCCCGAAATTTCTAGTCATATTAAATTTAATTTCAAAATAAATTTGTATTACGTAAAAATCCAACAAAATATTGCGTGCGCAACAAGTAATGAAATTCAAATTTTCAAATTCCAAAAATAATATATTTTTTAAACTAATTACGTGTTTGGTGCATTTTTTTTATTGTTACTGCCTAGTTTTTATAATTACATCCCTTTATTATTTCTTAAAGCCCATTTTCTTGTTAAGCGTAATGCATCCCTCCTAGGAAAGATTTGCAGCCCAGCCGGGCGGAGAATAACAAGTTGACCCGGATTGTGTACAACTGTCGGCCCAGTTGCATTGCTGGGAAAGATTTGCAGTCCAGCGGGGCGGAGAATAACAATTTGACCCGGATTGTGTCCAACTGTCGGCCCAGTTGCATTGCTGATGTTGAAAAAGGCCTGTGTAGTACAGTACAACCTTACATGGCTACTCAGCCCACATTCAGCGACGCCGAAAAGGCCCAAACAAGGCTTATGTACAACTTTTTGAAGTCAATTTGCTTAATTAATAACTTAAGAAAAAAGTTAGAGTACGGTGGAACCTAAGTAAAAGTTGTCACGTGCGAAGAAATAATTCAACGAGTCCCACTTGTGCGTGTGTGCGTGTGTGCGTGTGTATGTGTGTGTGTTTGTGTGTGTGTGTGTGCGTGTGTGTTTGTGTGATAGAGAGAGAGAGAGAGACCCTCGGCCGATGCACGTATATACATTTTCCAGCCATATGCATTGATGATGCTCAGTAAAAACTTATATACTTGACACAATCATATAGAACATCATAGCACACCAAACTTGCATACAAAAATTTCACGCAGGTGGCACAATCAGGGTGGAAGCAGTGGATCACTACGGGTTGGACTATGTTGAAACCAAAGAACTCGTACATAACGGTTCATCGTCTTTATCAATGAAGGGGAAATATCTTGAATCATGTGCAAAGAAAACAGACAGACAACACAATATATAAGTTCTGCTAGAACATTAAGTTGACGTACATCCCTTCCTAGAAAAGTTCAGGTAAAAAAATAGAACAGGTCACAATCAAATGTACTGGCACATCAGTGATACACACCTATAGCTCGGATAACTAGTATCTGACAAGATTCAGTTGTTACCTCAAATTAGAGCACATCTTGGCAGCCAGCCCTGCCTCTTCTCCCAAAGAAGCAGTAGCCTCCGCCACGCAGTGGATTAGGCCCTGTGCCATCCATCGTTCCGAGCAACACGGGAAAAGTCTGACATTGACTCCTCTAATGGACATCGTCAACAGACCCGGGCACCAGCGGCGGCGGCAGGACTTCGATTGATGGATTGACCACTTCTTCGACATGCACGAACACTCGATATAGGTACATCCCTAATGTGGTACGCGGCGGCCTTGGTGGCGACGAATAGTACAACCCCGGTTCCTGCACCTGTATCTCAACACAAATCACCTTCAGTATGGTGGACGACTTCTTCATCCATGACATAACCGTCAAAACCCAGGTCTCTAGAGGAACAAACATACTTACGAGCTCACCTCCAAGGTCATTGATAAGCTCATTCATGGACTCGTTGTTCCAAGCACGTCGAGGCATGCCATGGAATGTAAGATTTGTTAAAAACCCAAGCTCAAAGGGCACCGAGCCCCATCCTAGGTGCCACCGATCAAAGCTCATCGGCGCGCCATCGCAGAACAAACGCCGGGAAGATTCGAACACAGGACTGAAGTCAAAAGTTGTCCGGAACCTGACGGAGAAATCAGCCGGTGGCAGACAGACTTTGACGAGAAAGTCAATTATTTGGATGTCGTGCGCAATGCTAAGAGCATTGACAAGGTCGTTCGGCGAGAAGGGAGGCCGATCGCCATTGATGGTTACCATTAGCACTTTGCCATCAAACTGGTCGTCAAGGTCCGCCATGCCACTGTTAAGCGACAGTACGCAACGCCCGAAGGAAGGACGGACCTCGGGATCTCCGGCTCGAAGATCCGCGTTGACCGACGACATGATAGTGCGCTTGAGTACAGGGAGTACAGGAGGGAGATTTGGGGGAACTGGAGTAGGAATCAAAATTCCAGAGGTGGGAGAGGGGCGGGATATTGGGGATGAAAAGGTAGCATGAATTTCGAACATGCGCCAATATGCTCTCAGCGCGCAAGCGCACGAAAACACTGGTGGCGCCCACATGTCGGCGCGCAAGAGTGCCAATTCTTTCTTTTTTTGAGAGCCCGGCCTTTTTTGAGGATCTTTTGAGAGTCCGGCCTGAGAGTCATAATTGACCTGTTTGGCATTGCGTTACTACTCGACCCATATTCAATGACACCTCACTGTCCCAAACAATTATACACCATCGAAAAGACACTAAGCTCAAATTATCTATCTATATCTATCTACACTCTTATAAAAAAACAGAGTTGGTGATGATAGGTGTGCCTGCCATCCTGCAATATAGGTCGTCCCATTTATATCTGAGGATAGGAAGGAAACTATGGCAATTTTGTAAAAAGGTACCCACACACCTATCCACATTTGCAAATAAGTCCTTCCCTCATTCATCCTTTTCTCTCACAAGATAAACTAGTCATACAAATGCATCTTGATGTTACGTGCAACGCACGGGCATCTTGCTAGTACTTCTATAAAAAGCAGAGTTGGTGATGATGGTGTGCCTGCCATCCTGCAATATAGGTCGTCCGATCTATATCTAATGGATAGGAAAGAAACTATGACAATTTACTCGCACTCCTCTCCACATTTGCAGATAAGGCCTTCGCTCGTTCATCCTTTTCTCCCACAAGATCTTGATGTCACACGCAATGCACGAGCATCTTGATAGTAACTTGAAAAAAGGATATATACTCTGAACACTAGAGAATGGTTGCCCTCATTTAGCCCACCAGCAGTTCGAGACAATAAACAGTTCAAAACAATGATATATACAACATCGAACACTGACAGTGACTACTACTAACATAAACAACAAGACATGATAGTTCATAAGAAGTCTTGCTACCACCAAAATGCACCCATTTGCAGCGCTCAGACTCTCTTGATCCAGACGAGAATGACATCCTAAATAGAGGCAACTATTACATAGTAAGAGTGACATAGACGAGGATGACCAAATGACATGGAATATGCATAACAAAAGAGAAACTACCCATCCAAAACAAGCAGCAAGACATCAAGCTTCGAAGAGGGATGATCCAACACCATCATAATTTTCAGCCCCGCTTCAGCACCAGTGATCCGGACACACCAGTACTCCACCCTGTCGACCCAACAGCCCAATCACCTATCAACCTGAAGGCTTGAACCACATCACTGCCTGTCGGACTCGACACATCCAAGGATCAAAGTTATTCCAGATGCTTTGTCATTCTCACCTTCTTTTGGCTGCAGGCAGTATCATTGACAATCAGGGGAGTTTGCTCCCGAACTCCTAGGGCTCGCCGTGTAGACAAAGTTTTCCATAGCAAACAGAGCCTCTCTGCCATCAAGGTCCTTGCCAACGGTGATCTCCTGGTTAATCAGATAATTGAGTCCGAGAAACAGAGAGTGTGAACCAAGGTTGTTTACCTGCCTCCAACTCAAAAATCCTGAAGGCCCCAACAAGCTAGTATTCTGCTCATAGACGTAACAGCCACTGTCTGGATACTCACGTATTTCACGTGTGCTTGTATACAGTGGGGTTTGCATAACTTTTCCGGCTCATGTGTCCGAATGATCATCAGTCTTTCGTCGTCATCTGATCGAGCGAGGAACCAATTGTGTCTTCCTATTTTTGCGAAGGTGGTGTGATTACAAAAGGCAGTCACTGTAGGGACACTGCATCATATCAAAAAGACAGACATTTTTAATGTAAGATCGGCATTGTTCAGTGTATGAGTAGCATAATGCAAGAAACAACATTGATATGTCCCTCTTGGAACTGGGAGGAAAATACAGGAAATGTATACTGGGTTCGAAATATAGAAGTGCCATGCATGGATATACTCATGTTATCTCACAATCGATTCTTCACAGGAAACTACCATGTCATTCGTGTTATGTAATCATGTTCTGTCCTCACAAACAAATTATTCAAGGAAACTAACAGACCATGCATTGTTATATATCATGTATTGTGGGCAAATTTTTTGTGAACATATTATTCTAGCCTTGATTGCTGAAGGGAGAACATAGGTATGTTCACATGGTAAGCATTCCAGGATTTCACTACTTCCAAATATAGGGTTCTCCATATGCACATTTACTTACCTAATGTATGGTTAGATGAAACAAACAGTGTGATGCATGTTTCTACATCATGAAAATGAGGAAACTAATATGGCCATTGATACCACTCATATTTAGTAGTATATAGATTACTATAAAATAAGGAGAATATCAATATCTTCCTAACCGTTTGATTATTCAGGGTACAAATTGGCTGTAATGACATGGTCACAATCGCATGAATTAACTCATTCCAAATATAGATGATTTACGGCGTCTCTAATACATTGACATAGTTCTACTCAAATTCTGCTCAAATAGGGATATGCCAATCATCACAAAAAGTTCAAACAGTGTCATGGCATCATCATTGACATCAGACTGAAACAACTTACACGCGTCGTCCCAGCAATACGTGGTGCCATCTGCTTTCGCGTAGAGATTCATTGTGTTCAATAGCATCACAGAAGTGTATATCAGCTTTCACTGATGATCCGCTGCGAGTTGAGTTTACTCCAGCTAAAGAAGGCAACGACGTCAAGATAGGCGAGTCCGTGGTCGAACAAGGCAATTAGCTTGAAGTCTGCGTAATCCGCATGCCGTGTGGGCACTTGGCAGATTACAATCTTCTACAAAACAAGTTCCGTCTAACTAACGTTATAATTATAGATGACTTAGACCGTGATGGTAAAACTCTATATAATCCAACGGGGGAAGGATAATCTCATGGGAGGTCTAGAAGTTCACGAGCACCAACTTTTTCCCGCCTTCTCTGACGACAGCCATCCAGTGGGAGTTCATGCCGACCCATTACATACCTGCTAAGAAGTTTTGGGCGATGGTGATCGGATTGAAGTCGAGGGGAAATGATGTATGGCGACCCACTACATACCTTCAAAGAAGTTTCGGCTAATGGAGATTGGATTGAAGTCGAGGGGCATCATGTACGCCTCCGTATCATGGTGAGCAAATCTTGCAAGACCAAATAGCAGCAAGCAGGGTGTCTTGAAAAGCTTAGGCCTCGCTTCGATGATGGCCGTGTGCATGTCCCTTGAGCATGCAGCCATCCGCAGGGACGCTCAACATATCCATACACGAACAACAGAAGTCGAGGATGTCACTGGGGAGATTGCTCCAATCACGGCTCATATGGATGTTGCGCGGTTCGCATTCGGCTATGGTGGAGTTTGGAAGGTGCGGTTTTGGGGGCTTGATTTACGGGGGAGAAGGCTCTCGGTGCTAGAGCGGCTAGCGAGGGAATAGTGGTACTGGGGGAGGCGAGCGAGGCGAAGGTACGCTGGGGCATAGTGAAGGATGATGAAGAGTGACCTTAGGATCTCTGGCGAGATGGAGATGGAGATGGAGTGGCGCCACGGGAGAGGGAGACGAGGCGAGGCATGCTATATAGTGGCGGTGACAGTGACTGCATAGTGCGCAAGGTGAGGCTGACTTTGGTA